>PVJL010000466.1:249750-412216 GCA_004026885.1 Lyroderma lyra | reverse complement strand
CAGCATGTTTACGTAATGTCAATAGGGTTAGAGCACGGAGAGCAGAGGGAGCGGGGGTAATGAGGGAGAAGGAGGGAACAAACGTCGTGACCTCCAGGTTCCAGACTGTGAAACTGAAGGCAAGCTGATAAATAACGGGGCGGCGGGGGGGGGGGGGGGGAAGAGGGCAACAAGGTAAACAAGTAGGATTACCAGTGCAGTTTTCAGCACCAGAGAGACTGAGGGACTGATGAGGCTTCTGAGAGGTCAAGGACGCCGTCTGTCAATCAGGCTGAATCAAGAGGCCAAAAGCAGTGGGTATGACAAATATCCACTGGACTTAGTGATGCAGAGATGGCGCTAAGTTAGGTCTGTGCCTATGGAGTGGGGGAGGGGTCTGGGGCAGGAGGTGGGGGGTGGGGGTGCAGGAGGAGGAGATGGATACTTAATTGCAGACAACTGTCACATGCCCGGCTGTGACAGCCAGGGAAAGTGGTAATGCCTAGGGGTTTGTTTTTTTCTTAATTTAATTGAAAATTAGATGGAAAGATAACTAAAAAAAAAATCTTTTTTGGAGAAGTCTTAGATAACTTTCCCAATGATGGCCACAACCAAATTAAACATTAAACCCGCCCAGAATCCTTTAGGCTGAGCCTTCTCCTGGGTGTTCTAAGTGACACTCACTCCTACTTTTGTTGTGACACTTACCATATGTACTCTAATTAGCATTTGTTACCTTCTCTTTTAATTGTAAAGCACTTTAGGGCAATTTTTAAATCAACACTTAGTCAAGGGCCAGATGCATAGTAGGCTGTCAGAAATGCAGGAAAATATTAACTATCTTGAAGAAGCAAACACTCAAAGCGCACTTCTTAAGTGCGTACTTGGACCACGAAGTGCTGCTCCCTGAGTGAGGGACAGCATCCAGGGGGTAAACGTGACCACATTTTGAGGCCTAAGTGTCACTGTCATCAACACCTCCTCTATACAAAGCAAAAGAAAGAAGACAGAGAGAGGGAGAGAGGGAGGGAGGGAGGATGAAAAGAAAGAAAGGAACCATGTTTATATCTTCTAGTCAGCGTTCTGTGGCCCATAAATTGGCACTAAAAGTGCACAGAAAATGGTCTGCATTAGGAAACTTTGCTTCAGATGGGTAAAACAGTCAATGTGATCTGGGTTTGGGTGATGAATGCAATCAGAAAGTCTCGATTCTTAGCTATTGGCCATGACACCCACCGTTCAGCTAGGCTGCTGGTGCCATGGGTGCTTGTCGTTTGTCACGAGAAGCTTCAAGAGGATTCGCAGGCTGCTCCTGTCCCAGACAGGTTAGCAAGAACTCAAGAGGTGGCTGTGCTGATTGCCCTCCCCCCCCGGGACAGCCGGGGCTCACAGAGCTCTGCGTGGACACGTGCGCTGCAGAGGTTCGAACCCGGGGGAATGGTCAGGGACACTGTGGCCAAGAGTAGAAAAGCAGAAGCCTGGACAACAGCTGCTTTTCAGCTGGGTCACAAAGGCGCGGAGAAATCCCTCGACACCATAAAAGGTAGCGGATGACGGGAGGCGATCTCACTGCCTCCATTTGTCACTGGCAGGGTGCCACTTGCTCTCAAAGCCAAATGCTCTCCCAAGAGGATAAAGCCAGATGTAAATAATTCCCAAATTTTCTACTTTTTTCTTTTTTTCTTTTTTTTGCAGTCAGCTTCAGTAATAAACAACAGGGTTACTGAATTTATTTAGACATAAAATTCTTTGATGACTTAACCAGGGTACTAAGGAGAACACTGGATTCAATGGCAGAAACCTAAGTTCTAGTCTGGTTTTAACACCAAGAAGGTGCACAACCAAGGAAAGCCACTCATTTGAATAGTTTCGTTTTGCTCGGTTTCAAACAAGGGACCTAGGCTAACAGAACTCTACTGGTTATGATTCCCTGTTAAAAATATGAAATTAATTCAGAAGAAGTAAACATTGGGTAAAAACTCAGATTAAAAAAAGTTTAAATTCGTAATAATTCCCATCATCCTCTTTTGTCTCCATTGCTTTCCAGCTCACGACAGGGAGAGGATCTGGCCCTTTCCTCCACCCCCGTGAGCTGAGCTGACACTGAGATTGAGGACTGTAGCTGAGCCCTCAAGTCAACAGTAGCTTATTTTATGTGCTCACGAATGAAGCTACATGGAGGTAAATACATTCTGTCTTTCTCTTCTTCTGAAAGTACTTTAAAGGTAAAGATGCCCATCAAAAGCAGGATATCCTAGTAGGGTTCCTCACCAGGCCACACGTAAATTGAAAATGTATGAGGGCTGTCCAGAAAGTATCCCACCGCAGACCATTCTGGTTATACTGACTAGGCTTTTTCGGGACAAGTCCTCGTATACTGTGTGTCTAAGTAATTCTGGTTTGCCTGAAACTACTCCATCTAAATCCACTATTCCAGAGTAAATGCAACAATCCTTATCCCTGGTTTGGCCAAATATTCTGCAGTTACCCTAACTCCCCTTTACCTCTCACGAGAATTCACCTAAATGAGATGAGTTCAACAGCAGCCTTTATGACACAGCAGTGTCCCACCAGATGAAACCACTATCCATTAGCAACATCAGTGAGGGCTCCCCACAACCTCAGCTCTCCGCCCCCAACACACTCCTCACGTTAGATCCTGTTAACAAAGACATCCTTTCACAGCACAAGACCGTGGGGTCTTTGTCAAGCATAATTAACTTTCCATTCATCTTCTCTACTTCCCAGAACACGTGTTTCAAGTCTGTGGTCCTAGCACATTACAATTTTACTGTCTCTTTATGGGTTATATAATAAGAATAGAAACATTATGGAGCAGATTACTATGTGCCAGGCATCATTCAAACACTTTCTGAGTACCGCCACATTAAATCCTCATAAAACACCGGAGACACCATTTCTATCCACTTTACAAACTAAAAAAAACCGAGGCACAGTGAGGTGAAGTGTCTTGCCCAAGGTACAAAAGCTTGATGTGGCAGAGCTGAGATCCCAACAAAAATAATCTGGTTTCAGAATTTATGTTCTTTATTACATTATAGTCTTAGCCCAGAAGATTACTACCAGGAATCACCATGCTACTTCAGGATAAGCTTTACAGGGCAGAGGTCCACTCTTACGCATCTCCTACGCATCACCCTCATTATGTATTCAGAGAGTACCTACCCTATGCTGAGCACTGTGTCAGGCACTGGGTTGCTGATGATAGAGATGACTCCTGCTCCTGAATAATATTGTACAGACTCTATAGGTAGGCCCTTACCAACTGCAAGATAATACTTAAAAACAATCTTGTTAGACATCTGCACAGTACATACAGAAAAAACCAAAACCAAGCATCTATTTGGCCTGAGTCAAGGAGGTCTCAAAAAAGAGGTGGCATACGTCAGCTGGCACACACATGGAGGACAAGACGACCAGGCGTCGAGACAACTGGCTAACTAGTCAGTTTAAGTGCTGGAGGCTAAAAGTTATCTTTACAGGATCCAAATTAAGAAAACCATTTAGAAAGTCAGTCTAATGAAGTCTGTTTCCTTGTTTTAACACCATTAAAAGAACGTGCGGCTTACAAAGGTTAATTTCATACCAGGCAATTCAAAATACATCTATTTGACAAAATAAGGTTATTCAACAATGAAGGTTGCCCAATTTCTACTTTGTCAGGCAACAATTCTTGAGCCACCTTCTGTGAATAATTTTATGTGACTTACAAAAAAGGAAAAAATCTACTGGAAACAGCATTATTTAATAAGCAATGGTCATTTACTTTCACTCCTAGAGTGTGAACTGACCAGCAGTTGTATGTATAAAATTACAGGAACCTTCAGAGTAGGTGGAAAGAGGAAAACACACACACACACACACACACACACACACACACACACACAGCAAACGGTCAGAGGCCGGCACACTGCCAGCAGAACGAGTCTGTATGTATAAACGCTATGACAAGCATATCGCCAAACTGGATCGTTCCCAAGTCCTAGCAGTACAGTACACTAGTTGAAGCATACACACATGAGTTTTGGCATTATTACAAAACAGAATTCTCTTTCTTGCAGTAAGAGAAAAATGTGTAATATCACCAAAAATTGTGGACCACTAATAGGAAAAATCTGAGTTGAGAGGTGACATGGAGATGGAGAATAGAAAGTTGGCACCTGTTTGTCTCTAGACAGACAATTTAATAGTAGTTCGGCTCAGGTTGAAATTATCACTGTCAACATCTCACACCCTGTTGACCTTGGTTGGAAAAATGTGCTATAAAGGCTACACAGAACTCACAAAACATCAAACTCCTCTATTGTCTTTGTCACAGTCTGCAGTTTAATTGACACCTGAGATGGCAGGTTCATCTGTGAGATCCAAGAGGGACTGAACTGACACTCACAATCACAAGAGCATTTTTTACCGAAGTAACGTGGAGGTATACGGGAGGGCAGTGGAGTCAACTTGTCACCATTCCCTGTGTGACTGCTGCAAACACAGAGCAGGCTTTGGAAGAACATACTGACGTACTCCACTCCCCAAAATGGAACGCACGTGCACTTTGGGGTATATGGTGTCATGCCATGAAAAACATGAACATGGCATGTTGAAGACTTGGGGGAAAATATAAACTATTAAATTACTGCATCAGTTAGAACAGTTTTTACTCTTAAATAACCATATATGTGGCATAAAAAAACAAAATGAGAAACATCGGCATAAAGGTAAGAACTCGGCCTTGGCAATCATACAGATCTGAGTGTGACCATCTCCTCAAGAATGATCCCAACACCAGCGAGGCTACTTGGGCAGTTGCTTAACGTCTCCGGAATACATTATGGGGGTGGGAATGCTGACACCCCAAGAAGGTTTATACCTGAGACAGTACATGCACAGTCTCTTACAGCAGTGAGTGGTACACAGTGCGTGTTCAACAAACGTTAGCTATTATGATGTCTGTGTAACAGGGACAGTAGTAGCTACTGTGAAGTATCTTAAAAGAATTAAATGATGTAAAATATACTTTGAAAGCACAACACATCGTGAGCACCCACAAAAAAAGTTCTCTTCTTAACTAGACCTTTATACTTAAATCCATTTACCTAAAGGTAAGTCATGAAAATAGATCATTATTTTTCATTTATATAAAATAGCATCCTTACAACACAACCACACACAGCACTGTGTGATTCAAAATAAGTACCGTATTTTGCCGTGTATAATGTGCACCTTTTTGTCCACATTTGTGAGGGGAAAATAAGGATGCACATTGTACATGGGTGGTACTAATTCTGTATCTATATAAATGTTTTTAATTCTTTTATTTATGTTTAGGAGTTAAAAGTGTTAACTATAGAAATCAATAATGTATCTGTATGCAAAATAATACCCTGGAATACAATATTCAGTTTTTTTATATAAAAAAATTTTATACATAACATTTCTTGTACCGTGTATCTGTTCTTGTGTTTTGTAATTATTTGTTACATAAAATTTCTTGTACCATAATATGTTAAAAAAATAGATCCTAAAATTCCTTTATAATACAAAAAACAAGTACCTAAATATAAACAAATAAAAATTTAAATTAAAAAATTAAAATGAAAGATTTTTCTGAACATTTGGGTCAAAAACATGGGTGCAGATTATATATGTGAGTACATTATACATGGCAAAATATGGTAGCTATCAAGCAAACTGTCTTTTGTTTTGGAATATCTTAGATTACTGTGGGCAAAATTTGCCACTAGGATCAGAGAATTTGAAGAAAACCCAAATCAGGGAGAACAGCAAAGCCTGAAACTGAAGTTTCAGGAAAAAGAACGTAGGACCACTTATGATCAAACTAGAGAGCCCACATAAATACTGGTGACAGTTTGAGAATACATTTCCCCCTTCAGCAACAGGTATTTTCCAAAAGGTCCATTTTCTCTTTGAAATGCTGACAAGATTCAGCAAGTTCAGGTTGAAATAGTTAGTGTGGTTGAAGCTTCTACCAATTGTAGAAAAACATGAAAAGTAGGAATATTACAGATGACTCTCAATATTAAAATATTCAGATACCTGGTATTTCATAAAAGCAAAGCTTTATTTAATCGAAGTACCATTTTTTAAAATCTGTCCAATTCTCCACTTCATTTTTGAAGTAAATGGCTACAGATGAGCATGTTAATATTTCTTTATTTTACTTTTAAGTATATAATAAGACATACTGAATAGACAATAAACACGGAATGAAGTACAAAGAACACTCAGAGAAGACATACTCCAGCAGATCACTTGTGGACCGCAGGATAAGCAAGAAACAGTGGAAAAGGCAGCTTTGGATGTTGTCTGATTAACTGGATTAATGATCAAATGAAGTTAGAAAAGTGTAAGACAAGCAATGTGCCTCAGTAAGAGCCACGTAAAATAAATCATGCTTTTAAGAAAGGTTTTATATAATGGAACACAGTTGTGCTTTCAAGGACAGGGGCTGTTTTAGACTCGGGTGGCTTACAACAACGACACTAATCCATTCATTTGATAAATATTTGGACATCTACAATGTCATTATGGAAAAATGTATTCCTCAGAATTCCAAGGAAACATTTTTTAAATGTCTTTTAGCACAATAGTTATTTTAATATTGGTTTCAACTTGAGTAAGCAACATTGTGTTAATTGAAAGTTCATGCTTCCTAAGTTCACAAATGAGTTTCGGCAAAACTAGAGCAAAACTGTAAAAAAGAAAAAGTTTGCTTCTTCTCTAATCATCATCCATGTAAATTCGACCTGATCAATTCCCATAGAAAATATTCCATATTGCCCTCCATTCCATCACATTTATATATCAAGATGATTCAAGTAAAATATATAAATATTATGATAACATTTATAAAAGATAATACTATTCCTGACTGCCATACATCATACTTAATAAAAGAGAAGAACAGAGTACTATCTGGATTCTATTATACCTGTCAGAAAATTACGTATTTATTATCATCACTCCCTCTGTTCGTGAAATGCTACCAATTCCCTCTGAAATGAGTGAGTTATATCATGTGCTCTTCTGAGATTCCATTCCAAAGCTATCAGAGCAAAACAGAGAGCCAGATCATACTCCACTATGTCACATGGAAAAAGACACAGGAATATATTCAATTCTGTGTTTTTCATTCCTACCTTTCAATAATTATTAGGATTTCTACAGTTATAGGATTACCATGCCATATTTACTGAGACAAAAAGTAATTACTTTATAGGTCAAAATGTTGTCATCCAACTATCTGACCCCTTAAGTTCACTCTTCAATCCCTTTTAATGCTGAGAAATTTTGATATCTTTATCTAATAGAATAAAACAAAAAATATATAAGTGCTCATGTATTTTACTTACTTTTTAAAAGAGAGTATTATCCCATTTTATTACAAAAAACACACAAATAAAGGACAAATTTTATATGTTAATATAAAATAGTGGTTATCCCTGGGAGGTAGGAGGTAAGATTATGGGTGATTTTTTAAGTTTCTCTTGCATTTTCCAAGTTTTATATAATGAACATTATATATCATTTTTATCATCTGGAGCAATGTTAGCCCAATTTCAGTTCAGAAATAAGGAAGTTTGCAAGACAGAAGACAAAGGAAAACGTAAGCACATATGAACAGATAGCTAGTTGGTAAGGTTTTCTTTTTTATCCTCCAGGGAGTACAGATGAAGAATGCTAAAACAGCTTAATATGGGTACTGGAATATGAACACCTAGAACCCAGGTGTTGGTTTCTACCTCTTTCCAATAAGAGGAACCAGGGCTCTTCGGAAAAATGTCTGATGCTAGGATTTGTGCAGAACGTATATAAAATGAGCCTAGAGCATATTATAGTGACAGAAAGTAAAAAAGCACCCAAAGGAAAATACCCATACACGCGCACACACACACACACACACACACGCACACGTGCATGCATGCACGCGCACACACATACACACAATGATGGAAGTATGCAAAAGGACACAGAAGCCCACGAAAAAACTCTTACTGATCAAAGGTAGGCAACAAAACCAATTTGAGAAACAAATTGCAGTAATGTATTACAGCCCAATGTACAAAATAAATATCCTTGAATCCATGCTAATAAATTTTCAATAAATAATTGGGGAGACAAATCTCCATGCAGAAGAATTCCAAATAATTTATTCGTACGCTCCAGGAGAAAGAGCATAACTCCTATTACTTAAGTGTGGACTGCATATAGTGACTTCTTGGAAAAAATGAGTCTCTTTACAACGTAGAAATGTGACAAAAAACTACCTCAAGCCAGGTCATCGAAGTTAACAAAAGCAGTCTTAAGTCAGATGATAATATATAACCTGGCCATGATGTGATGAGAATGACATTTCATCTCTGTGGTCTTCCTCTTCGAAACACAAACCTTAGTCTAATCTGGCAAAACATCAGCCAAGCACCAACTGAAGAACATTCTACAAAACACATGATCCATGCTCCTCAACACTGTTAAGAATGTCAAAAACAAGTGATGCCGGAGAAATGGTCATCACCAAAAGGAGGAGTCCAAGGCGACAAGACAACTAAACGACATGTGGTACCCTAGGTGGGACCCTGGAACACCAAAAGGACAACAGAGAAAAACTGAAGCTATCCGAATAAAATATGGACTTTATTTAATAATAATACATCAATATTGGTTCACTAATTGTGACAATTACACCACACTAATATACGATCTAATTAATAGAGGAAACTGGGTGTAGGGCATCTTAGAACTCTGTATCAACTTCAAAATAATTCTGTAATCTAAAACTGTTCTCAAAGAATTGATTAAAAAATAATTTCTTAAAAATCTAATATAAATGCCACAAAGTTTTAGCCTTTGTTTTACTTGAATTAAAAACGTATGGGCACCTGTTGCAATGTTCTGTCTTTTTCCGAATGCTTGACATAGTTTGTAACAGTAACAAATTCTTAAGATAAAAATAAAATCTTAAATAACTACCATGGTACCTTGGTACTCATCATTAACTGGTTCCATGAGGTGTCACGAGTACCAAACAAATGACAAGTACCGGGACAAAATTTTCACATCAAAATGCATCAAGAACCAAATTCGATGAGTTTCAAATCAGTTGAGTACCCAGGTATGACTGGATTCATAAAGGGGAGGGTAGGAATTTTCCAGCAAAACAAAAACTCAAACAAAATCTTAACTACATTTTCTGCTCTACTACTATTTTTTTGTAGGACAGAAGTACTGACATTCAGTACAGGAATGTTAGGAAAAGATTCTAACTATTGCAATGATCAAAAGCTATTTCTACTTCAGGAATTAACCCGACCGGACCACTATACCAATTTTCGAAATGAAAGGCAGACCTGTTTTCTACAATGTCTCCAAGTTCCATCTTATTCTAAACACTTGTTTGCATGTAACTAACATTTTTCTATATCATGTTGGTTTTTTCTCTTTAATGCTCAGGAGCCCAGGGATAGGGGACAGTTAGTTTCAGGGCCTCAGGTCTGGTAGGGTTAAAAACAATTAAAAGATAATTTTTATTGGGTCACAAATTAAAAAGTGAATTTCCTCTTTCAAAACCACGACTTAAAGTTAATGAGCATAAAAACAAAGTTGTTTTGTTCTAGCTGTATTCTGAAGATTGTAAATATATCCTCATCACATTATAACATTATCAACTGTAGTTCAACTCACTTTGGTTTTAGACAAATGGTTACTTTTAGGCAAGCTCTAGCCCCAATGTGAATAACCACCTAATTTCCTAGAACTTTTCTACTATCTCTGTCCATCCATTATAGAGGAAAGCAACAAGCTAGACTCAATTTTAACTAAATTCTTAGATGTTTAATACTGAACAGCTACTTAAGAAAGAAGGAAATTAAGTCGGTTAGCAACACCTCAGGAATTCTGGCTTCAACACACTAATCTATCAAGAAAAAGCCAGTGTCTTCACATATAAGTATGCTTCTGGAACTTCTGCACTCTATGCCCTGCCCCTTTCTATTTATTATAAAGCTCCTCCGAGTTCATTCGATAAGACAGTCTTTTCTCTGGATGACAAGAGGTACAACTTCATAAAAGGGTTCCATGATAAAATATTCTAAGTAGGGCTTTAAGTACAAAACAACTTCCAAGTTTCCTAATGGGTAACAGGTATAGTCACAGACTTTAAGAAGAAATAAAGTATTCAGCTTTTCGCACACTAATTTGGCCTTTTTTTAAAGAAAGATCTAGGCATGCTAACACGTATGGAATACATTTTGGAAATGTATTTTGCACATTTTGGGACTACTGCTTTAATAGAAACTATCAAAGCAATAATGGCAGTGGTAAAATCTTCTTGGTACCCTTAAATCTCACCATATTTGAAATCTCCCCTTTCTTTAACACTTATAGTTAAAGCAAAGGTATTCAATTAGTGCCTAACAGAGGAGGGCTGTCCGGAAAGTATCCAGCCAGGTAACCCTTCTCATTATATTGACAATGGCTGGATTTTTTCCAGACGGCCCTCCTCTATGGGCAGTTATTTATATTTATAGGTTGAATACTGTTGAAGTGGTGAGGGGAAGAGGGTGGGAAACTCTTCTTCCACACAAATGGAAATAGAGTGCCATCAGATAATTATCCCTTGTGGAGAATGTGCATCTTAGGTGAGAAAGATAAAAACAATCTTAGGAAACGATCTTAAGCCAAAGCAACAGATTTCAATTTAATCCTGTACCTCTGCTAAGGTAATAATCTCCTTTAGCTATGCAAAGACATCCTAAAACCTAAGACTATAGGCTCCTCATAGTAATTTCCTGCTTACGATGAGCAATTTCTGACTTAAGCCAATAGAAATTCCATTCTTCTAGCTTCGTCCCAAGAAAGAAGCAATGGAGTAAATGAGGTAGGAGATAATGTCTTCAAGCTCCATTTATCAGGGACAAAAATTTTCCAGAGTGACCATAAGACCTAACAAGGACACTATCTACTTCCCCATTCTAAGACATTATAACGCATGGTTTTCTACAATGGCCAGTGCCCATCTTAAACCCAATGTGACATGCTAATGTCAAACTGCCCAAAGGGTCACATTTATGTGTGAATCCTCACGGTGCTGTCTTCCAACTACTGTTGTTACAGTGTAGGCTCAAAAATGTACCTCATTTTATCATTTCTGACAAAGAACCTCAATAAGACCTCAGAAAGGAGCCTCCATTATACCGGCAATTTTAAGCCTTTTAAGAGAACTATGCTTTCCACTGTGCGGAGAAATAAATTTCTAGGTAGGTAAGTGCTCAGGTGCCCTAGCTTTAATTCAATGTTCTATCAGTTAAATGTTTCCCAGGTGAAGGTCAGTGGTCACTTGACTCATGCGTTCCAACCTGTCTTCCTTCAACACTGAAAATATGAAAGAAACTACATATCATACGTAGACCACTACACACAGTGAGCTTAAATTCAAAATTCAACTTTAAACTTCACTATTACTATTTCCTTGTTACTTCCTATAGATAGATAACTAAATCCTTTTTACAAATACCTATGTTAAAATTCTTTATTATTAAATGATATACACAGAAATTGTCTTTTTCTTGCTAAATTGCAGGAAAATCTAAGAACTAAGTAAAAATTGTTGTACATATAAGTTGTATGCATTTTGAAGTTAGGCATTTATGTACATGAGCCACACTATATGCATGTTTTGTCCTAATAAATAAAAGGCTAGAGAACAATGTAAATAGTACAGTTTTCAGAAAAACCCAAGGGGTAGTATAGGCTTTGGACACAGATCTGGATTTAACCTTTGTGAGGCTCAGCCTAGGTACTTAAGTTACAGGATTGTGGGAGGAGGTCTTGGAATAGCATGCACCTACAGGCACTCCTCATGTATCCACCGAGTTTCGTTCTTATGACTAGGTCATTAAACTGGTTGATAAGCAAGGAGCTTAAAGGTGATGTCTTGTGGTATGTCGTGGCGCCTTACGGTATTTTTTTTTTTAAATGCTTTTATTTTATTCATTTATTTATTTATTTATTTTGCTTTTTGGTATGTGGGTAGCTCCCTGACTGGGAATCGAACCCAGGCCACAGCGCTGACAGCGCCAACGCCAAAGCCCCAAGCCACTACACCACCAGGGAACTCCTTTACGGTATTTTTTGATAGATATCACGTGACACCACACTGTAGTCTCGCGTGCTTGTGAACATTTTGTGTAGCAAATACTAACTGACTGCAGGGATGACACAGAGACTGAGAAAAGGGATCCCCTGCACTGGGGAACTGGTCCCAAGTCCAAGTGGCTGTATATAAAATGCCTAGTTCACTGCATGGTAACAAATCTGAGCTAATCCAGGAGGTACTGTGACTGGTTATGACCACCCAAGAGGTAGGGGAAGGGGCCACCCTATACGTAAGAGTTAAGTCCTTGTTAGACAGGAAAGCAACAGATATATGTCAAGGGAGAGAGGACTTTAATTAGAAATTCAGATAGTCCTAGAAGCTCGGGGTACAGAGAAAAACAAAGCTGAACACAGAATGAACTGTTGTTTGGAAGAAGTATAATTTTAATATAAACCTAAGGATACAATCTACAGCTCTGTAGGACTCACACTTCTGGTCGCAGGGGCTCATGGGCCTCAAATGGAATATGGGTAAATGTAAGGGTGACAGAAACCTTATGGCCTTGTGAACATATGGACAGCTGGGTTGGTTTTGGACCTATTTATGAGGCTGTGAAAACAAATACTTTTGCACCTTAGAAGAGATGTGGCATCCTTTAGGTACATGCTCATGAGTGTGTGTATGAATATATGTGTCCATAGCCAGAAGCCACGGGAAGGGAAGGCAACCTCCTTTCGTCAAAGTTAAAGATATTTGCTTTTGAAAATATGTTTTCTATACTACCTTTCCTAAAGCTAAATATACTTAGACCAGGAGGCTGTTTTAACAAGGGAAAATGCTCAAATTTTCTCCTATTAGCAAAAAAGTAATCTGGCTAGGAAAGTATAAAACAACTTAAAAGGAGAGTTTAATTTAGCTCACATTAAAATGTCTTCATGCTTTATTACGTGACAGGAGAGTCAACAAGATGCAGTATGAAGAGTAACAAGTTGGAAATCACCACCTTCAGCCCGGTAGTATAGTGCATCAACGGGGCTCATGACAGATTAAAGCCTGTGACGGGAGGGGAAACTGCTGCTAATTGTTATGGGGTCCTGTATTTATAACCAAAATGAAAGAACAAGGAAGTAGAATGAAGGCACCTACAGAGCTGCCCTTTCTGAAATAGTCACCAAGTAGGGCAGTCACAAAGTAGGGCAGCCCACACCGGAAGCAGCTGCTGATGGTGCTTGGTTATGGCTCCCTCCCCAACAGAGGGCAGTGAGCCCTGCCTGAGGCCAGGGAAATGCCCGGTTGGTCTTTGAATCACCACTGTTTATTATAGAGCATGAGACAAAGTTCAAGCTCAGCAAATGTGTGGCAAATGTAGGCTTTTATAAAGGATTGGGGTTTTTTTGTTGTTTTTCTTTTAGGAGTCTTGCAAGGAAGCAAGCTATATTTATGGGACACACCACTTCTCCATCCCCATCCTTCCAATAACACAGGGTATCAGAGTACTGGGGAATTATGGGGGACCTGAGCCTGCTGGGCTGCTTAAATTGCACTAAATGATAACTACAAACCAAACAAACGAAGCAGTAACAATAAAGCGTTAGTTTAAAGCAATACAATCTTATTTACCCCTTAAAAAAAGGCTAATGTTTCTTTTCAAACAGAGCTGCATGTGTATGTCGATATAAAGCAGCTACAATTATTTCATGGAACATTTAATAGAAGAGAATTTCAGTATTTTAAGTTTTATTATTCCTGAGAATATTTGGCAAAAGGAAGTATCTTTCACAACAAGTTCCACTAACTGACATACAAAAGCAAGAATAAAAGCCTGGGGTATTTTGGAGATAGTTGGATTCTGTGTTACTTAGTGGCAATAGTACAGTAATTATAAGATTGATTCTAAATAACCAAATCCGTATCTTGGATTGAGGGGGTACTTTCTAAAAAATGAACTATCATATCCATTATGCTTCAGAGTAAGAATGATACAATAACTATATTCTCTCCAGAATGCTAATTCCTAAAGTTAAGATGAGGCACCTTCCTATAAAATGCTTAGCTGAATACAGAACTGAATTAAACTTTCTTCTTTGCTTCACCCAGTATTTCAGTTGCATAATCTATATGATATTACTCCTTCTGTTTTCACAGAATAAACTTTGCAACTTGAATTGGACATATCTATAATAATCATTCAGTTAGAGTCATAGAAAAAATTACATTTTATTTCTCTACCCCTTTAATCTAGACACAGCTGTACAGTGATTACAATGAAACAAAATGTGTTATTTAACATGCAAAAAAGTCTGCTCTAAGGAGGACCGAATGGAAAAATAATCTCAGCTCTAAATAGTTATAGTTGTTACAAAAGACCCAAGGAAACAAACGGTAGGTACACTTTCTCAGATATACTATACTGATACTACTGGAGTATGGAACTTTTCTATCGAATCTCAGGCACTTCCACAACTGGAATTCTGTGTAGCCCACTTAACTTCAGTTTGACACAGAAACCTGGCTAAGTGCTTCCCTGCAGTAGCCAAAACAAAAGTTTTCTGTATCAAGAATTCCTGTTAAGAGTCTCCCACATTCTTCCTTCTGTCTTTACAAATCTAAATCTGGTAGTAAAATAAGATAACAGCCAAGTAGCTTTTACTTCAATTTAAGTCAATATTAATTTTACTGACTCAAGAAAACTGAAAAACGTTTGGCTTAAATAAACTGAACAGCACAAAGTAAAAGGAAGACCAAAAAAAAAAAAAAATCAAAGTAAGGATGTATACATCATTATACAACATGCACAGCCTTAAAAACAACTATAAAATCATTTGAAAAACTAGAATAATAGAAATGTTATTTCCTCCTTTCTCTATTAATGCATGCCCAGCTGTAAATCCATGGCATTAGGTAACAAAGTTCAAACAGGAAATAAATCACTATTTTAAATAGCACTTGTGTATAGCATTTTAATTGGACGTGGCATTGGTATGCAAGTTTCCTATATTTTAAAAAGACGTCACCCAGGCCCAACTATATTTTAACATGAAGGCCATTAGTGACCCTCGGGCAGACTATTCCCTAGGGTACCCTGGAAAATTTGTATTCTTGCTATAACGTAGGGTCTAAAAGCATCAATAGTCAAAACTAGAAATCCTAAGTTTAGGACAACCTATAACGTCTAATAATAAAAAATGTGCTTAATCACTCAAATTAGACTAGTATTTAGCAATAATATATTAAAAAATGTTATATGAAGGGGGTAGGGAGGAAGTACTGGCTTACTTCTAGAATCTTCTATCAGGTACAGCATGGGGATAAAAACTCCACACTCTGAGTAAAAACTAATGATGCTCAATTCAGAAAACTCTGAGGTTGTAGCCAATTCCACGATTTAGCAATGAAATTATTATTGGGGGTGTGCCTTAAATCTTTAATGCTGTTTCCTCGCTTACAAAAAAAATAATACTCCTTGTAAAGATTCATAAAGTTACATATGTCAAGCACAGGTGCTCAACAGATGTACACCCCCCTCATGCCCACCTCTCCTTCTAGGGTCCTGGAAGATTACACTGTGTCCACTCTACAATTGTGCCACTCATACTCATTTATTCAGTACAAACTGCTGGGGACTGGAGTGATGCCTAGCACAGAATAAAAAGTCTCAATACACGTGATGACCAAATGAAAGGGACAATGAGGAAATGAGTATCAAACTACGGAAATGAAAATTTTTTAAAAATTATGTACTCACCCCTTAAGTAACTTAAAAAGAGAAACGCACAAGGAGGTGTAATTACAGTTGCCAAGATAGTGAAATACCTTATACTGAAGAGGTAAAGAGATAAAACTTAGTTCCTCCCCCGTGTCTGCGGTCAAAGGGCAGACAAGGATTTATTTCTGTCGTTCAGTCTGGGAAGTGGTATTGTAAAGATACTGGGAGCACGCTATGGAAATACAGAGAAAGGAAGAAAAAAAAAAATAATAGCTTGAAAGACTCAGGCAAGATTTCACAGAGGAAATAAAATCTGAGTGGGCAGCAAGAAAAAAAGGACATTTTTGGTAGCGGAATAAAAAATTTTGATCTATGAAATATGTCAAAACATTCTGAGAAACGCTAAATCATTCGGAACTTTTCTAAGTATTGTAAATACTACACAAATTCTTTAAAAAAATTTTGTACCAGAAAATGTACTGAGTGATTCATTCCACTGGCTACAATCAAAGCACCAGTAATTTGTTTTTTTATTTGTCTTATAACAATATAATTTTTATATGAAATCATACTTTATGGTCTGAGTCTAATATAGTTGCAAGTCAGTTTTACATATTTGCCTTTGGTCAGTTTTGACAAAAGAATAAATACACCAGTCCAATTCTATTCCTCTTCTCCTGTGACTAATGGCCAATTCCTTTTTACAATGTATTATATTTAAAGTATTCAGAAGTCAAAATGCGTGGCATTTTTCACTGTGCCAATTTCATGTTAAGTCAGTGACACATGACCAGGCCCGGAACCCCAAAATTAGACAAAAGCAATCCACTGAGATCAGAAATTTGCCAAATATCCTAATTCAAAAAGAAAGTGTTCAAGTTGGTTGCAAAGCTGTTGGCAATGTGAGTTGAAGCCATTCCACAACAGGGTTTGTCTTTCATCTCGTTGGCAAAGAGGAAACTATAGGAGTTTTGTTGGTGTGGGGGAATGAAAATTTGGGTTGGCAAGCCCAAGTCTTCAGTGAATTAAAACTTCTAAATCTTGTTTTAAAAAATAAAGCAGCCTGCAAAATCACATTTTTTTGGAATAGGAAACTTAACATACTCAGGCTTGAAAAGAAGAGGACACAGAAAAAACAAACAAAAATAAAAATAGAGGAAAAAACAGACATAACAGTGTCCATAGCCAAAGTAGTGTCATGCGGTAGGTCTAGTCAGAATTAAGTACATTTAAACTTCCAACATTTTTTCCTTTCTAAGTGACTTTTTTTTTTTTTTTTTAATCAGGCATCTGAAACTCTTACAGATGCTTTTTGAAGGTGGTGGTCATTGTTGTCTGCTGGGCCCCAAATTGATTCATTTTATAATTCCTCCTTCCTTCTTTTTATTTTTTCATGTTTTTGCTTTTAAATGAAAAAAAAAATTGTATCGACGTGTTTTCTACTACCCAGTCTGCCTATGTAATTTCTTTAATAGCATTTTAGCGGTATCGTAGAATGGATACATAATAATTTTAAATATTTAATCTACCAGTGTCTGTGGGAAATTAAATGTTGTTGCTTTTAAATAATTATAAGATACCTTTCTATAAATTACTTAGGAATCACTTTCCTGACCATTTGCCCTGTTTTTATAGTATTCATTTATTTTTATTAATATTGAAGAAAGATGAGGTGTAACTGAAATAATACAGGTAACAGATTTCAGATGAAGACTGAAGGCAAATTCTACTACTTAGGAGCTGGGCGAGATCAGAAAATTTGCCTATTTTGGACAGTTTTTTATTGTGTAAAAGAAGAACATTACTAATACTTGGAAACACATGAAATTACAGTTTTGTCAGTCATAACGGGAGAATGAATATCAGCAACTCCTTATGCTTCACGAGGACCACTTTCATGCACTGTGGCCTCCAAGAGTGCTTGTTATGTGACCAGTGGCCAAATGATGACTCCACTTCTCTTTCATAATGATTTCAACTAAGGAATTCCAGGTGACACTGATAGACACATGTGCAAAGTTTCGGCTTTTTGGAAAGAATGAGACACAGTCCTACATTACAGCCAATTGGGGGTTAATATGGGGGGTTAACATTGGCTTGTAGAACATAATGGAGGTTATTTGTCTATATTGGCTTGTAGAACATAATCTTCATAATGAGCCAATATAGACAAATCACAAATACTGCTATCAGGACAAATTCATTACATAATCACGTATTTGGGGTTCTCCATTTATATGTTTTCATCAAGTGACATCAAGGATCACAACATAGCACTTTTTGTCTAAGGGAAACCCTGTAGCGGAAGGGACACATTTCTCCATGTTTTCTATACAGGGTTTTAAATTTGTATTGCCACTATTACGACCTAACCAGCTGAGTTAAGTGGCTAGGAGCCAGTACCTCGACCCACCTGTACCTCAGTCTGCATGGGGAAAACCAGTTTCCGAACGGTGAGGCAGACAGCTACTCACTGTTAGGGCCAGCAGCTTCCCGTAGGTGAGATGAGCAGGAATGTGGTCAGTCTTGGACCTCAGGGATTCCACATACCAGTGCTCTGCTTCCGGGAGTCTGCTCAATCGCATGTACGCTTCCCCTGCAAAACGAACCGTGCAAACCAAAGTGAGCGCATGGCTCTCTGTAATGACAGCCTCTGCAACAGTGTCACATCACCATGCTTGTGTCCCATGAAATTTCAGATGCTCTGGCAAGTACCTTCATCCATTATCTCACTTGATTCCCTAAAAGTCATCATAACTCCATTTTACACATGAGAAAACCTGTGTTTGGAGAAATGACGTGAACTCGCTAAAATGAAATATTTAGTGAGTGGTAAAGCTTTTGATTTTCAACCTAGGAACATCTGACTCCCAAGCATAAGTCCTTTGTCACCATTTCTTTTTCTTTTTGGATTAAAGATAAGTTTCTTCTTTCTTATGCACAATCATTTGTTCTTTTTTATTCACATTGATTCATCCTTTTAGCATCTAGGGAATTAATTCCTAAGTGCAGAAAGTTATGCAGGACCTAAACGAGAGAAGTTTAAGATCTCTCCCTCCAAGGTTTACAACCTTATTGAGAAAGATTAAATGAAAGAGTTAAAAATATTTCAGATTAAGCATTGGTGCTGGATTTTAGTTTTTTCAGACTTATTTGAATTTTATATTTTAATAAGTACATAAAAGTTGTTGGTTTCATTTTAATAATCAAATAAATCTATGACAATTATTCAGTATGGCCAGCACCATGTACAAAGTGTTTCTGAGTCCAGTCATCAGTTATTCCTTTCAACTGATACAAATTTCACCCACAAAATGGCATTTTACTAACAGCCAAGTAAGAGCAAAGAAATTGTAAATGAAACCAAAAGTGTATAGGTTGCTCACTTATTATAATGCCCCTTTCCTGTTATGCTTATAGTATGATATTCACCCAATGGGAAAATTATATTTTGAGATAATCTGTGTATTTAAGTTAAATACTGTAGTTTTTATAAGCACTGCAAATGAAAAAGCTACTCGCTTTTTGAGACCAAGTAATAGCCTGGTAACCTGCAATATTTTTCCAGCAGACTTTTATAGCTTAACTAATCATAACTATGATAGCTTTTTCCATTTAGTGGCATATTGAGAGGCTTTTTCTAAATGTATTACCCACACTGGTCGTACATTCTTGCTTCAAAGAGAGAGCTAGCTTCCTTTTATTTTAACCATATTCTCCTTAGGCATTAGCACAGCATTATTAATACAAATACGGGGGCAGTCCAGAAAGGATCCAGCCATGTAATATGCAAAAGAGAGGGATTTATGGCTGGATTTTTTTCAGACAACCCTCACATGTTTGATGAATTGAATTAATTTCCATATCTTGACCTTCTGAATGCCCTTTACCCAGCTGGTTAGTAAAAAATATTGGTGACAAATACTATGTAATATGCACAAAAATGTATGTATCTACTCACACACATTTGTGTGTTTCTAGGTCTGAAAACAATTGTTAAGGTATACGATTATAAAAACGATAGCAAAAAATGTTTTATTTTGTTTTACTAAAGCTTAAAATGTAACTGCATTTTAAAAAATTTTTGGTTAGATGAAATTGTATGCTCAGAATGAGATGCAAGAAATACTGAAGTCAAAGACCAAAGACTGAAACAAAACACACAAAATGCTCACTGTTGTTAGAATGGTAGGAATAAGAAGGAATTCTAAATTTTTTTCATGCATTTCTATAATAATTGTAGAGTTTTTATTATCTCTATAAAAGCTGAAACACTGTAACTAAGGAATTTCTTTTTTACCCTGTCAAACTAACACACGTTCCCAAATAAAGTGAATAGCAATTTTTCATAGGGAAAGTGAACCACTCTTCATACTAAACAATTCTAGAAATAATTTATGTAATAGAAAGAATGCACAATCACCAAAGTACTGAAACATTTAAAGCAATTAACCCGACAGACCTGAGGCCCTGAACCTAACTGTCCCCTATCCCTGGGCTCCTGAGCATTAAAGAGAAAAAACCAACATGACATAGAAAAATGTTAGTTACATGCAAACAAGTGGTTAGAATAAGATGGACCTCGGAGTCATGTTTTTCACGTACTAGGGTACTAGGCAAAGTACCGAAAATTAGGTACCGCGGTCTAGTGGCAGGTTCGGAAATGACCGAAAATCGGTACAGCGGGCTGGTAGGGTTAATGATAAACTGAATCCGAATATTCATTCTAAAATAGATTCTAAAGCCAGTAGAAAACACGAACTTAAGAGTTACAGCTGCAGGTTGTTTGAAATCAATCTGAAATCCTACGTGGGTCTCTACGTGCTTATAGATCACTCTTCAGAAGTTGTACAATCATAACACTATAGCTTCTACATTTTATTTATAAAAATTCAATTAATTTGTAGACTAATAAGCAGGTCATCTGTTCAGAAGACGATTAGACAACCCTAATTCCAGACTGCTTGAGATTCAAGTCTATTATATCTAAGTTGTTGATGTTTGAAACAAATCACTTCTGAAAGTGTACCTTTTTTCTCCTAAGTCAGAAATCTATTATTAAAACCTCTTTCGAAATGAAATATTATTAATTTAGTAAATAATCCATGGCTGGCCCACTGTCTTCAGTAAGAACTCATAAGCGAGTTATTAATTTGAAAAGCACATGAGATAGAGAAAGATCACAGGAGTATAAATAAGAAACATAATGTAATAAATCATCTTGGCAAGTACATGAAAAATGAAAATAAGCAGCCTACTTAGGTCCTATTCATCACAAGGCAGAAAAACTTCGGGTAACCAACCATTCGTTGTATCTTTGGAATAACAATGATCACACTGACAGTCATCCACGGGATGCCTGTTCACGAATCGGGGTAGCAAGCCACGGGGGCGGCAGGGATGTCTGACGTACACGTACCCACTGCTCACATTCCATATCCGTGAGTGTGCAGAAGGTTTTTCTCATTTCTCACAAGGAGCCTTAACAGATTACCCACAGACTATCCAGAGTAGGTTTGCAAGACAAAACGTTATTTTCAATCTCTGTATTAGTAGCTTTATGTATGCATCTGATTTTTTATTAAGGAATATCACCTGGATTTTACAGATGAAGGAATCAAGGGGCATAGTGGCTACATAAAACACAAAGTATCATACACGTGGAAAATGGTAACGCTGCATTTCGACCCAGGACAACCTGACCTCAAAGCACACTGCTTTAACCAGCTGACAGAGATAATCACAGACTTCCCAACAATCCCGCTCAGGTGAAAATTATAGTCTCCTGTTTGCTCCTAGAAGATTGCTTCCTAGTTTGTGATACACTGGCCATCCAGGTCATTTCACTTTGCCTTGGGCTTATCTGTTGAATTAAAGGACTAAGGAAGAGCAATAATAATCCACGGTTGACCTTTAAAAGATGCTTCTGCTGCATATGTGACTCCCTTCTTTAAGGGGGCGTAGGGAGCACAAGAGATGCGCTTTAGTTCTAAGGTTAACCATTAACACAAAAACAGTCTGTAGAAGTGGTAATAAAAACCAAGATGCAAAACCGAAAATGATTGTGGGTGAATTTAAATGTGTTTAAAAGGTAACTCAGTAAAGATTTAGGCAACAAACAATACAAGTACTTGCTATATCCCTGGCACTGACAAGGATAGGGCTTACTATTTCTCATTTCTAATTCATAGCAGGGATTAGAATACTGTTTTTATGATAAGGGGAAAGGCTCAGGAATGATAAGTGACTTGAAAAGGACATTCAATAATCCTGTCCAAAAAGATTTGAATGTCTCTAAAGCAGATACCTTTTCCCACTGCATTAAGTAGCCTACCAAAGAAAGTGTTATTTATTGAATACCTTAAAGTCTTCAATACATTATCTTATACTTCTACATTATCACTACACAATAATCAATATCATTCTCATTTTACAAATGAACTGAGTGGGGCTCACTGATAACCTACTTGCTCACTGTTAAAAAAAATAATCACACAGGGGATACACTAACTGCAAAATGTGCCATCAGTGGATTTAGTTTTAAAAGACAATGATATATATGTCATCTTTTAAGCTTGATTAAAATATTAAAATCGTTAAAATTGCCCGAAGAAAACGGTCACAGGAAAAAAGAAGTTCAGTCAATTCCCTGAGTAAGGAAATTATGATACTTGGTTGGGAATGGGTAGGGGGGAGGATGTTAAGTCATCTTCTCTGTTGCTGTAATTCTTAACTTGTAATAATAGAAAAAATGTGTATAGTCCCCAGGAGGAAAGAGGCAATGATGACTATTTTTCCTTCTCATCCTGCAAAAAACGACATAGTGGAGGCACTTTCGTAAGAATGAGAAGATTTGCTGTGCGATGATGTAGTGATCAGGTTTATCACCCAGATTTCTTTCTGATTCCCTCACAGACACATGGGATTTGGATGTCTCCAGACTGGCTCAGGCGGATAGAAACCAGTTTCAGATGTAGAACAAATAATGTCACTCTTCCTCCCTAAAAAGCCCAGGTCTAAATAATCCAGGCAAATGCTAACTCCTAAAGGAAAAAAGGCTGGGTTGTGGACGATGTAACAGCCCAAATCGCACCGATTCTCAGGTTTCAAGTTACTGGGCAGCTCAGGCTTGAGGATAAAGAATAGAGCACGTCGTGGGACAGTGTCCACATCTGCCAGTGTTACCTTTCGTGTCTCCTGCCCCTGCTCAAGATATTTCTATGTTAAGATTCAGTTCAGATTCCCTACTTTTCTCTTTCCATTTTATTGAGATATAATTAACATATAGCATGGTTCAAGTTTAAGGTGTACAGCAAAATGACTTGACTTGTATCTATTGTGAAATGATTCACGCAATAAATTTAGTTAACATTCATCATTTCATAGCGACATTAAAAAAAAGAAAAGATGTTTTTTTCATTGTGATGAGAAGTTTTAGGAACTACTCTCGTACCAACTTTGAAATATACCGTGCAGCAGTGTTAACCATAGTCTGCACGTTGTATGCTACATCCGCAGTATTTAGTTATAACTGGAAGTCTGTACCCTCTGACCACCTTCATTCAATTCCTCTATGACTGAGATTCCCTATTTTTAAAAAAACGCCAAGTTTTGTGACCACCCTTACCAAGAGTGATCACCCCTTACTCAATTCTTACAGTAACTGTTAAAGGTCCTTTTGAAAAAACTCTTGAACACATAGCTTGCATATCAATTTAGGTTAACTAACATGGATAATGCGTATGATGGTAATCGTAAAAGTTAATGGAGTATCACTCATTCCTGCCTTCCTGGTACTTATAATTTGTGACCAATAAATATATGTATCAGTATTTTCCAAGTTTGATTTTTAGGTGCACATGAAACAAACTACACAAAAACTTTTTAAAAATGTAGTACTTATAAATTTAATCTCTATTTAAAAAATGTGATATCATTGGCATAATGATTTAGAATGAAAAAGAAATCAAGTAAATTGTGATAAAGACAGTAAAGTGAGCAAATAGCATAACTGGGGAGATCGCTTTTTGTAAAAGGCCCCTGAGAGTCCAGAACATCGTTCTGACCTCTACAAAATAAAGAGAATGCTCTTTAATATCCCCGACTTCCAGCAGGCAGCCCCCTGCCAATTCAGGGGAAGCATCTCATTGCCAATACTCCCAATTCTAGGGGACTCTGCTGAAAAGGCAGACGTTCTATCAGAGCCTCATTTCTACGTTTCCAAGTTTGAGGACTTGGCAGGTCACTAAGGTAATCATCCATTTTTCAGGAAGGCTCATTTTCCGTTTAAGATAGAGGTGTTATTTCTGTGGTTTTAATACTTAGTGTTTTACTGTGCTGGCCATTTTCTTGTAGTGAGCACTTGACCCATCTTCAAGTCTGTTAGAGCTCTTTCCTTTTTATTTGCTACTTTTAATTCTTTTTTTTTTTTTCAAGAACTAATTTTGCCACACAAACTTAAAATGAAATAAATACATTTTTACTTAATTAATGAACTGACTTATTCATGTGGGTCATCTACTTCTTGAAATCATTTTAATTTTTACATATGCAAATCAAGTTGACTTTCTCCCCTTGTCAGTATCTTTTAGGCACAAATATTTATCATCATAGGAACATAGCTTCTCTTCATATTATATATTAGAATTTCATTGATGAATTTAGCTACTTAATTGGAAATACATTTTGCCAGAGAGTGTGAGGCAAGTATTGAATTTTACTCTTTCCAAACATTTCAGCAATTGTCCCAGATCAACTTCTATAAGAACTCCCTTCCTGGGGTTCCCTGGTGGTGTAGTGGCTAAGGCCTCGGCACTGTCAATGCTGCAGCCTGGGTTCGATTCCCAGTCAGGAAACTACCCACATTAAAAAAACAAAACAAAACAAAACTCCCTTCCCTCACCAATGCGTAATTCCATATTTATAAACTACAAACATTTTTTTTTTGTTAATTTTAATCTGTGTCTAAGGTCCTGTTCTGTCCTCCTGGTCTACTTTTCTGTTCTTGTACCAGTACGCACGGCTCTAGCTTGTGCTGAACACCACAGCTACTTAGTATCTAATGACAGATTTCTAATACTTTAATACTGAGTGGAGCAAATCTTGTTATTCTTCTCTACACCTTCTTGGTTCTGTTTTCCTGTTAGATCTACCAGATGAACTTCGGAATCATTTGGTTAAGTATCTGATAAAATTCTTTCTGAAGAATTTTTTGCTATCGAATTATAAACTGTGACTCAATTTAAGAAGGGCATTTTTATAAACTGAGTTTCCTTACTCAGGATTACTACTCAGTTCTTCATTTACTCACACTTACCCTCCAATCTGTGTATATACCTGTAGGACCTACCTCACTGATGACAATCTTCCTCATCCCAAACTAAACTGGAAGATAATTCGTAAACACCCTTCATCGCTTCATCTATTGCCCTAAGCTCAGAAACCTCTGGCTCCAACGAGTTTGATAAATATGTGATAAATAATTGGTCACATTATGTACCAACTTGGAGTTACACGCTACATTTTCCCAAATAAATGCTTTGTTCAGAATCTGTACTCTATCAGAACAACATGACATCAGAAGTCTACTAAATCAAGAGTTTAACTTGCTGTGATCTTAATACTCACTTTTTTACTTCATAGTGTTAGTACTGCCACAGAAACATTAGGGAGTCTGACTTCATTTATTTTATTTATGTCATAAACTTCCTACAAAGGGGGCTGATAAATTCTGCCTCCACTGTAATATTTCCTGTTACTTTAGACATATCTGGATAGAACTGGTTCTGTGTGGTCACGTGGGCTCTCCCCTCCATCATTCCTGACCTTGCACACACAGATGCTCACAGTTTTCACCCAGGGCACATTGAAATGGAAGAGGGTTCAGACGTTTGGTCCAAACAGCAGGCTGTTACTGAATTCTTAACAGCAAAAAAGGTTCTTCCAATTGAAAGTCACAGACACATGCAAGCCGTTTGTGGTGATCAGTGTGCTGATGTGAGGGCAGTCAGATGCTGGGTGAGGGGGTTCACAGGTGGGGAAGTGGGGCATGCAGATCTGAGTGACAGACCACAAAGGGCAAGGCCTGTGACTGCACGTGATCATCTTTGTCAAGGTCGCAATGAAGAACTGATCTGTGGATATCATCACATCAAACAAGAAGGAAGTGCTGGTACATTAGGAATGTCTAAAGGAGGGAGTGGGGTGCATTACTAGCGTTCTCGGATTCTCGTAAGTCTGTGCAGGTGGGGACCGCGCACGCTGTCTGATGAAACGGAGGCTGAAAGAGTTCGCATTTCTTGGGAACTCCTGGAACGTTTTGAGAAACAAGGTGAGGACTTTGGGTGATGAAACTTGGGTCCATCATTACGACCCTGAGAACAAAAGGCAGCATATGGAATACCGCCATAAGGGATCACCTCAGCCAAAAAAATTCTAAACTCAGTTCGAGGCTGGGAAGGTCAAGTTGACTATTTTTTGGTCTGAACACTCTTCCATTTCGATGTGAACTGGGTGAAAAGTGTAATCAACTGTGTGTGCAAGGTCAAGAATGATGGAGGGGAGAGACCACGTGACTATACAGAACTGGTTCTATTCAGAATGTCTAATGTAACAGAAAAAAAATTACAGTAAAGGCAAAATTTATCAACCCATCCTGATACAACTATTGGCTGTCAAATTTTGTTAATGTCTTGTATTTACATCCTTAGCACGTCCTTATTAAAAAAAATAACAGTCCAGATGCCTTAAGAGATGTTACTTCTGCTTGGAAATTCTCAGTATCTCATGTACAGAGTAGGAAAGGACAAAGAATTTTAAATGATTAGAGAAATTGGAGAGGCTACTTATAATAGTATTTGACTGAAAGGGTAGTTTCAAAACAAAGAGAAAGTGTAGGGGGTGGGGGGACAAATACACTTTTTATGATGTAAACACACATCAAGAAAGGGGTTAAACTTCAGCGAAAGTTAAAAAGGTCCCTAATTTCTAGTGTGAGCTTATATACACGAAACAGCTGATGTACCATCAGAATTTAACTTGGAAAAAGGCTAGAAGCCTATGTCAGTGCTCCTCTAACTTGCAACTGGGGATCCTGTTCTCTGGGCTAATCAATTCCCTGTAATGTTTTCAAGGAAATAAATCACCCCAAATAATCAATCAACAAATGCTGAAGCCAATCCTATTAAATACTCAGAATTTTCCAAAACAGTATAAGTGAGACACTCTGTGTGTGTGTGTGTGTGTGTGTGTGTGTGTGTGTGTGTGTGTTGGAGGAGGTGATGATCCTCTCCTCAAAAATTCGACAGTCTTCAGAGAATGACAACAGTATAAATAGAATGGCTTAATATAACTTAAATAATTAGGGAACACTCAAAATATGGAAGGAAGTGCTAAACTGTGCTCATAAAAACAAGGTTTACACAAGAGGAAAGTAAAAAGATTGAGTAAATGTATTGTATTAGTTTGGAAAAACTTAATGAAAATGATAATATTCAGAGAACTAAGACTTGAATCTTTGCAGGAAAATGTCAGAAGGGTATATTAGAAGCATTTTCAGTTTCACTTACATCTTCTTAGTAATACGTTTCAGATGCATGGTATAACAGGCAATCATTGACACTATAAATTTTTATATTCATGTTAATTACTAAGATGTATCAGAAATTTTAGAACATCCTATTATTAATGAATACTTAAAAATAAGATTTGACAACAGCTCACAAAACACATTCCCATAATTATAATGTAGAAAAAACAGACTTGCATTCTGGAAGAAAACTTTTCATGTTCTATTTGAATTCTTTGTTCAATTTAAATATAACGATAGCTTCTATCAGTATAGATAAAATTAAAACTAAATAACAGTGCATTTGGGGAGTTAAATGAGGTTGTTATATGAAAAACAACCTTTCCCTATCTATTAGGAAAAACATAAACACACACATATCAAAGTACACACTTACCAATATATTTAATTTTTAACTTAATTTTTATTACTTGCCTATTCTAAATATATGCACTCATCAGTTTCTTGACATTGATTTTCAAGAGGGTATCCTTCATATAAGATGTTCTTATTTCTCATGATTTATGTCAATTTCATCTAAATGTCATCAAAACTGGCATCTTTTAAGAATGTCAAATTTTGAAATCTAGCTAATAAATTTCCCAAGAATATATATATATATCACTTGAATTTGCTGAAAATAACCCAACTGTATCTACTACTGTGTAAAATATTCACTCCATGCCTATTACCCAATAAAAGAGTAAAATACAGGGTCCAGCAGAAGTAATGTTGAATGTCTCTCACGAGATGGATAGCAATTTGAACATTTCACCTACAATGTCACCTAAAGTGTGTTTCAGTGTGACATTGTTATGTTATAGAATTACATGCTTACGATTTTGTAATAAAAGGTTTGGTACAGATAACCAACTCATAAAAAGGGGTGTTATTTGTGTTGGATCCTGTATATGAGGTAGGACAATTAACTTCATGAACTCATCCTGGAAAAAGTGCTACACACCCCACTGCTGAGTATCACTACGGTCACCTTTGAAGTGCTGCCCTTGGGAAGCTGTGCACCGACGCCAGAGTTGTTGCAGTACCAAGGTTATGACACCTCACCAAGTTGTTTGTACAGCTGCCAATGTACGCACACAGTGGCAAGTCTGTGAACTTAATTGTCAGATTTTGGGCACAATGACAGCTCTGAAGGCCATTCCAGAAAAAGAGTTCCAAAATTGCTTTGAATGGTGGACTAGGCACTGGCATCAGTGCACAGCTTCCCAAGGGGAGTGCTTTAAAGGTGACCGTAGTGATACTCAGCAGTGAGGTCTGTAGCACTTTTTCTAGGATGAGTTTGAGAAATTAATTGTCCAACTTTGTATACATTTTTCTCATTTGTTTCTACTGATGCCTCAGAAAAGGGATTTTTCAAGCTAAACATATCAAAACTATTTGGGAATCAGAGAAAAAGAAAGGTATAATTGGGCATTAATTTGAGTGCACTCATCTCCTTATAACTCAATTTAAAAATAAAGTTTTTAGGCTTCAATCTTTCTTTTACTACCAAACTGGCAATAGTAAGGATTAATGTAGCAGGTGGGTTCCTGTGGTTTTAATGACAATGAAATATAATCAACTGTCTCATATCAGATTTCCAGGAAAGCAAGTGACATCTAGACCTAAGCATGATCCTTAGGCAACTCTACTATTGGCATGAAAGTGTTCTGCCTCCCCATAGGGACCATATATCTCCAGGCCCTAGGTTTAACTGAAACTTTAAACAAAATATATTACCTTTTTAATGTAGCTGACCTGGATACTGGCCTTTGTAGTGCATAGACTAATGCCTTGCAAATTAATGTCTGTAACCACAGTACATAATGTAGAATTTATATCAAGCATGAATGGTAAAAAGAAAAACAAAATTAAACCACTGCAGTTTTATAATGAGGAATAAACTTTCAGAAGAAAATTTCATAGATTTTTCTACATAAAATTTATATGTTGATTATTTTGATACAGAGCCAGAAGTCTATGCTTTCCTTATCTCGTTGGCTGTACATCTTACAAAGGGAACTTCTGAAATCTCTCAAATGAAAGTTCATTTTTCTAGACTATTCAAGTACACACCTAGCACTGGTTTCCTGGTCTTGTCCTTTCTGACGACGGATGTATAAAGGTGGTATTAAAAGATTTATCTTACAAAATGAGAAGTTAATATTGTTTTTGGAGGTACAACCATCGATGGTTAATCAAGTTTAATGGTCCCATATTTACAGGACTGACTCACTGATGTTCAATAGTACCAATGGAAGCAATCACAGGAAAGTCACTACCACTCAAAATAGGAGAAGCAAGTGGTATAAAAAAGCTTAACACTACTGGGTGTTAATGCCTCCACACTGACAAGATGTGAAGTTCAAATCTCACATAGTTAAACAGCATCTCTTTCACAGTTGGCACGTTCCATGCCTCAAGCAATCCACTTAAGAACAACCCCTCATAGAAGAAAACATTAAGCAAGTAAACCATCTTGTCAAAAATTTCCTCTTTCTACTCTAAATGCATTCTGGAATAAGGTGAGGTAAACACACACACACACACACACACACACACACACACACACACATTTCAACAAAAATAAATGATGCAGCTAAAAAACCAGCCTGAAGACGGAGAAAGAAATGGAGTTCTTTCATAGCCATTATACCAACTAAACTCAGCATATAGTATACGTACTTCAAGCAGAGTTACGACAAACTTACAAGTGAGAATTTTTGCAGTTTTGTTTTCAGGAGGTACACTGACTCTCACTTGTCAGTTCTTACCTGAATCGCAGTACGGAAGCCATTGGTAGCTGTTTATAAGACAACTCTTCCATTCTACAATTCTCTTTCTCAACAATGTAATTTTAAATTTGGACAAGCTTTACTCCAAAAATTGCTCCAATAAATACACTGTTTCCTATCAATGGTTCTTTCCCAATTCTCTCTGAATAGCTCAGTAACAGTGGGGAAAGCTTTCATAACCAAAGAGTTGCTTTCATGAAACTGAAAATTAAATCAAGATTTCTCCCTTTTTATTAGAGAATATGAGGAGAAATCATGTTTTCAATGTCAAACCTATGTAAGTAAAACATTTTTTATAGCACGTTGATGGAGAGAAATATATTTTCCAATACTGAGCTGAGATTTTACAAGTAACAGGGTTGTGTACAAAAAAAAAACAAAACCCAAACTAGAAACTATCAGGAATAAGAGAATCAAAACAGTAGGACCAAAGTAAGGGCAAACAAGACAGTAAACAGTTAAGAGATCCTTATAATGAAATTTCTCTGGAAGAACCATCTCATCTCTCCCTAAGATAAAAAAGCACATCACCCATAATAAAAACAATTTTAAAAAACAGGAAAATAAAATCTGTATATAAATTTTGACACTAGTGTCACTTCAGAAAGAAAAAGGCTTGAGATTTGTGTTTGGTTTGCTTTAGTTTGTCTGATACGATTAACACAGGAAAACTTCTGTAGGTATGGACGAAATATTCTCAAGGTCAGAATAATAATACAGTTTTCCATTTTATATATGCATTTACTTACTAAGGAAGGGCACTAAAGAACTGCAGACCAACTGTGAAATTTCCTAGAAAGTTCTCTGAGAGCATGAACTTTATGGACTATTTTCATTTCATATAACCATCACTTCTATACTGAGGGAAGGGTATGTGACAAAAAAAAAAGGGGTTTTTTTTTACACACAATGGTTATTCCAAACATTGTGATTTTATAGACTACAGTGACAAACAGTAACTCTAGCTTCGCTCTTACTGCATGCAACACATTATGCCTCTTCATTCTCAGAATATATTACCAAGATGAAATGGCCTAAATTGCTTATGTAATTAAACCCAACAATTACTTTGCATGGAGAAAGCAGAGTGATTTTATTTTAAACAGCAAATAGGCTCAAAATGACCTTTGGGACTAGAAGAGCTCTAACTGATAAAAGTAATTGGAAGTTACAACCTAATTTAGTTTCCCATAATCTTTTAGGATTATTCAAAAGCAATGTTTAAGTAGATATTTTAAGGAAAATAATTATAGAAAAAGGAGAGGAAAAACTGAGGACGGTTAGAAATTATCCTCCATAAAAATTCTTAATGCCTTGCATATTTAATGCATCTGCCATGAAACCACAATTTTGTAGGTGTTTTATTCTTTTTCGTTAAAATGAGCATTTTGTTGCACATCTATGTAATAGATATGCAAAATATATTCCACTGATTTTTAAATGGGTAAAAATAAATTACATTGACGCAGTAAAGAATGTGCTAGTTTCAGTTAACACAGAAGGCCTAAATGGAAAAAGCACTTGAATTAAGTCAGGAAGTTAGATTTCTGGGTCTAACACAAACTATAATCCTGAACATATCAACTCTTGGGGTGTTTGTTTTTATCTTGTAAAATAAGAGATCATGTTAGGAGAATTTTTAAGATACAAATCTTCCAGTGTTAACATTCTATGATTCTAAAATACACCTATAATTTGAGAATCAGAGAAAAATTGAGACCCAACAAAGGCCTGTAATGGGTTTCAGAATAAAAAATAATTTTGACTAAGTGTAGGGGAAAAATATGTCATGACAGGAAAAAACAGAAGAAACTCTGATGATATTTTAATTTAGAGAGCGTACTCATGGAATTAAGCCAATTGGGCATTAACCTAGTGTGCTGTTTGACCTCTGGTTAACGTAGTGAATGATAAAAGGAGGATTGTGCCTGTGGTTGCCGAGAGACGTCAGTAAATGGACTTCCAGGGAAAATACAGCAATTCTAGACAGGACAGAACTAAACAGAAGCCCTGGTGAAAGTCAGTGACTAAAAGGCCATCACACATCACAAAGTCTTATCTATAGGGAAATCATACTTACCTTGGTAAACACAAAAGGAAATGACAAAATACAATCATTGACTTTTGGAGATTAAAGACCCACAGAAATGATAATGGTTACGATGGAAGGTAACCTTATGAAACATTTAGTATGTTGGATATTTGGTCCAATAACTTTACCTTCATTGTGTCAATCAGTCCTCAAATTGACACTATTCTTAAAGCCATCTAAAGGATGGTAAAACTGAGACTTCAGTTAAGTAACTTGATCGACATCACTCAGCTAGCTAGGTGTCAAAGCCATGATTTGAACCCGGGTTACTTAACTTCACACTCTACTGAATTTCCATGTAATCCAACCTATTCTCTCAAGAGGAAACTGAGGCCCACAGAAATAAAGTCCACAACTGGCTAGAAGCAATTTTAAGTTATTTTGTGATTTGGTCTCTAAATTTCATGTATTCCCATACTTTGCTAATTATAACCACCACCTAGGTGAAAGTTTTAATTTTTTTAATAAAATAATATTTAGCATCTGCTTTACATGATTTGCATATGTTTGTAATTCACATATTAGATGGGATGATATTCCTCAGTTATTATTATTTAATCATCTTGGTCTTATGAATTCAAAGAGAATAATGAGATCATATTTTTAAACAGTAGTTTTAAAATTGACTTTACGAATGCCAGAGTTAAAATAAACAGCCTTAGGATAAGATAGAGAAAAATTTAAGTTGGGAAGTAAACTCATCAAACCTGTTTTTGTCTGTTAATATACAAATGGGAAAACATGCTCATTTGGTATTCAGGCTAAGTCAACTACTGGCATGTAGCAGAAAGTAATGTCAGTTTCATAAAATGTTCAAGGGAAGAAAAAATGCAAAGAACTAATGTATTTTTTCCTAAAGCAAATGCAATGAATTGGATTATTAAACTAATAATAACACTCAAATAGAACTGTATTTTTCACACATCTTACTTTGTTTCTCCTAACCTCCAAATAAAAGAAAAAAATAGAATGGCAAAGAAATGTTTTGCACACAAGTGCTTTGGGAAAATGAATGAGGCATGAGTAAAATGAATACTTAGAGGTTAAATCTAGCCAGACATTATAATCCATCACTAATCCCTAAAGGGAACTAACAATATGTAAATGTGTGAATTAGAAAACACATTCAAAGCTGTTGATAAACTTGATAGGATAATCAGCACATGCTGACAGACTAATGAAACTGATGACCTGATAAGACAGCTTATCTCCTGGGCCATTTCTTTTAATGTCAAATGGAGGCTAATAGATGAGGAGTTAAAGCAAACACTCAGAGGATTTCAGCCATTTGATTAGGAGGGGAACTCTGAGAAAATTACAGGGTCATGAACAACTGAGACTATAAAACCTGGTCAGATAACAGACCTTCACATGAAATTAAGCAGAAGGCAGCCACATAAATTGTGGAAGAAATCTGCCATCTTAAATTATATTGGGGTTCTCCCTTCACAAGTTGTTAGAGTGCTTTTCTCTTTGGAAAACAAGACAAAGGACTAAACAATAACCCCAGGGACATACTTATCTGCCATGCCTGTGCGTGCCCAACATCTGTATAACCATAAGAGAGACAGATCCCAAGGTACCAGCTGAATTTTCAGTAAAGCTTATTTATATAAAATAATTGAATGGATTTTCTGAAATCACTAACTATAGTGAATACGACACTTCCTGTTAACAATTAAGATGCCAAATGCAGGCTCCTGTCAAGGATCTCAGAGTCCTTTCCTAATTATAAGAGACGTCTTATTTGATAATTGAGAGAAATTGGGAATAATGCCTTCCCAAGCATTAACATTAAGAATAAAGTCATAATCTAAAATCACTGTGCCTCCCTAGATAAATCTATACACTCTAGGCACACACTCTATGGACATGCACATTTCATTTGGGCAGAAAGACGGAAGTAAAATGCTCAATAGTCAAAAGCACTGTTTTAATTTATAAGAGTTTAAGGGCAAAGGTACATTCAACGAAGGGAGATTTTAGTAACTATAGCAAAGAGGAAAAGAAACAGCAATACTCCAAGGTTTGTTTTACTAGGAGGGTGATATTCCATGGCTGCACAGGCTAACGAGGGGTGGGAATCCCAGAGATATGGAATGAGTATTTTAACCTCTTCTAAATCACAATTTTTTTTCCTGTTTATTGACCCGTGCCTCATTCCGTCTCTAACTACTTCTAAAATTTCTGTCATTTAGAAAAAAGAGAAAGTAAGTGTCCTTGCCGGGCCTAGATTCTCTAGTTTGGGAGGATTTAAGATTTTTTTATGTATGTGTACTCAAGCCATTTTGCTAGTATCAAATTTCTCACAGCATAGAATACAGAAGCATAAAATAATCCTAGAGACCACATAGTTCATTTTATTTGCATGAAGGTGGCCTAGCAATATTAAAAAAATTTAACCAAGTTTAATGAAAAGAGGAAAGCTGAGTTTGCAATTTGTGTTTTGGAAAAAAAAATATTATTTGATTTGAGGACAAAAACAACCCCTTCCCTTCTCTCCTTTACTTCAAAACAGTGAATTTAACCCATCAGCAGAGCACCTTAAACTTCAGGGACTCTTTGCAAGAGTCACATACTGAATAGGGAGCTTTCAGTTGTGTCCACTATCCAATAGTCGTGGTAACAATACACTATAAAGCCATCACAACTCAATGGCAGGTGACAGGCAACATTTTATTGGAAATTCTAGTTCTTGACCTCTTGTACTTAAAAATGCCCATGCCCTGGTTTATGTACTTTCTGACTAATAAGAGACCTAAGCTAATTATCCCCATGCAGAAAAAGAAACTGTAGTAGCACACCTATATGCTTCATAGTATTGTTTTTACTCTAAAATACCAACTCTGAAAAAAACCTATTGAGATCCAAGACCTGATCAATGAAAACCATACAGGTGGACTCAGTTATTCTTATCTTTTACAAGCATCAAAAATCATTCATCTCTACATCACACAGCATGTTTACTTTTGAGGATCTTCAATGAAGAAAAATAACATGATTAAAAATTATCATGAATTTGATAGGTTTATTAAAATCTATGTATACTTATTTCATCTTTTTTCAATCTCTAGAGCAAGCTCATCCAACCTACGGCCTATGGGCTACATGTGGCCCAGGATATCTTTGAATGTGGCCCAACACAAATTCATGAACTTTCTTAAAATAGAACGAAAATTATGCACAGACCTTTTAAAGCTCATCAGCTATCGTTAGAATGGGTGTATTTTATGTGTGGGCCATGACAATTCTTCTTCCAGTGTGGCCCAGGGAAGCCAAAAGGTTGTACACCTCTTCTCTAGAGTCTAGCTAATACTTAACACCCAAAAGGGGTTTATGAACTCCTTGCAGCAACTCTGGAATCTGGCCAATCTGTTGAGAATCACGATGTCAATGCACTTAGTTGCTTTTGTCAGAACAAGTGTGCTTTGTGAAAACTTGTACATGACACCCAATTGTGAATCAGGTTTTTGGGACAAGGATTAATGATACAACTTATCAGAATTCCATTTAACAGAAGCACAGGTTTTAATTTCTCTACAGGTCTCTGAAATATCAACTGAAATAATGTTTTACTTACCCATCATGTTGTACAAGCTCTGTGGAGCAAACTGCCGTGGCATTTTCTGAATTGCTTCTTTATATACACTAAGGGCTTCCTAATTTAAGAAACAAACAAACAAAAATAAAGTACAAGGATATTCACCAAAAATAAAATAAGAACATCCTTCTAAAATCAAAACCTTCCACAGCTATTCTAAATGCATTATTGGAGGAAGATCCTTGAGCTGTCCCTTGATATCCTACCACCTCAATTTCATGAAAGAAAAATATTCAACCCCAGTGAAGTAGGCTACATAAAATTTTAATTTAACAAAAAGCTGAATATTACCGATGCTCTTTTATCTTAAGACAAATGTTTAGTTCATAGATTATTCAATTAAAAATATTAGAAAAATTCATACTTGGAAGTCACCCATAGTCTGGCAGCCAAGTGGGATCAAAATAAAGTATCAAATAACATTTCTTTTAGCTACTGAGACCCAGTGAGATGATTAAATGTAATTCTTTTGAAAGTTGTATCTCTATCATCATATTGTATTAATGCATCCTGTCAGAGTATGTAGGGGTATGGATTGAGATTGAGATAGATAGATAGATAGATAGATAGAGAGAGAGAGAGAGAGAGAGAGAAGCGATACTGAATGATAGAGAGGAAGCCTGTGCAGACGTGCTCCCTGTGAGAGAAACAGACAAGACGGGGTGAACCTCCCAGTTTTCCCTATACAAAGTCCCACACCTCCATCACTTCGCCTCTCTCCCAATTAAAAAAAAAAAGTAACATTAATTTGCATGTCATTATTGTTTCAAAAAGAATGAAAGCAAACTGGAGTGGCTGACATCAAATGTTAATACTACTCAGAGTACAAAGCATTTTCTAACATCGAACACTGGATGAGAGATAATACTAATGTGTCTTGCATGATAAAATCAGAGATGGCCTGCAAGTCAGCTTGTGGAGCAATCCATGTTATTTCCCTTTTGTGAAGAGCTGCACTGACAAATCCACAGTAAAGAAATGTGTTGGCTTTAGCAGAGGTTTTGTTCTTTATTTTCATGAAATGTATTGGGGTGATACCGGTTAATAAAAATTAAGTAACTGTCCAGTGTACAATTCTGTAATACATCATCAGCATATTACATTGTGTGCTCACTACCCAAAGTCAAGTCTCCTTGTGCCCCCATATACTTGACCCTCTTTCTTCTCTCCTACCTCCCCCACACCCACTTTCCCCTCTGGTAACCACCATACTGTTGTCTTGTGACTATGAATTTGTTCATTTGTTTCTTTTTGTTTTAGTTTTTTTTCCAAATGGTTTTCACCATTAAATTATTTTAATAAAAATACACAGAAGCTTCTTCAATGATCACAGGTCGCCTGCAATGACATCGCAAGGCAGAAAACACTGAGACTGGGTCAGAACACGGAGGGAGGGAGAGAGTGGAGACGTTCTGGCCTGACCTCGTAGTGTCCCTGCTCATGGTAGAGTTTCCCCAGGTTGTACAGACAACTGGTGACCGAGCTCTTGTGCGCATGAGGGTCCTTCAGGTTTTCATCGGGGATCTCAGAGCACTTCAGAAAAGTGCGTCTCGCTTCTTCTGTCTTGCCTTGGTTCATGAGAATGATACCGGTGTTTAAATACGCAGCTGAGGGACAAAAGGGCAAATAGAAACGTGAGCAGATGATTTATACTGTACATACGAAAACATTATCCTTACTTCAATTTAGTCTCTGTGATTTATATCTGATTTTCAAAGAAGACAAAAAATACTTAGGGAACAAATATATAGGGGAACAATTAACATGGTAAGAAGGTCAGGTATCAATGAAAAATACATGCAACAAGAGTCTGCCTGCAAGGAGTTCAAAAGATTTTGGAAAATCTAGACAAATAGAAAAATGTATCTTAATATATTAAAAATTAGACACCGATATCAAAACCTGATCAAACTGAGAAAGATGTAATTGTTCAAGGTTCATAATTCAGCAAGTACTCAAAAACAGGAGTGCCATGGAGCTCCCTGGTGGGGCAGTGACTAAGGCTTTGGCGCTAATAACGCTGCGACTGGGTTCGATTCCCAGCCAGGGAGCTACCCACATAAAAACGAATAATAAAATAAACTAAAAACAAACAAACAAAAACAAAAACAGGAGTACCATTTAGTTTTCTGTGATGCTGTAAATCACCACGGTAACTGTCCTAGCTAAAGAAGGAAGAGGAATTTTCTTTTAAGAATCTGAGTTTCACTTACAAGCCAGGGTAGGCCTGCTCCCGATCGCCAATTTATAGTAATGCAGGGCTTCTGCGAACCTGCTGTTCTCCTGCAGCAGTAACCCTCTGTGTGAGGAAACACAAATGTGGAGATAGGACTGTATTACTATACATACAACCACAAACCTTTATTCTATGTTTCAAAACTAAACATAGCTAAGGGGGCCATAAAAATGCTGACCTGGTACTAATAAAAGGAACTTCTAAAGAAAAGGAAATATTCCTCAGAAGAGCAAACACTGGAGAGGTATCAACTGCATTCGAGAGTACAGAGAAGTATGTTCACAGACGCCTTGACCCCCACCGAACTTCCCCCCTTCCAGCAGTCCTTTGCCAGCCAGTGGAGTTGCAAACCTCCTGGATTTCTTCTTGGAGCATGCACATTTCTTTTTTCTCACCACTTCAGAAAGGAAACGTGTCGAAGGTAGTTATATACATAATTAAACATGAGGTGCCTCCCTCACCAGCCATATCGCTTGGGAAATGCAAAGCCATGAAAGGAAAAGGCAATCTAGGTCAACAGGATGAAGAGAGTCAGAATTTAATCGGAGGCCATCACGAACCAAAGGAAAAAACTGAAAACTATCCACACTGTTATTTCCATATTATTTGAATTTGGTCAAATAAGCTTGAATTTCCGAAAACCGGGCACATTTCAGTTCCCTGCTGTGAGACCCGTGCTTCTCCTCAGATCCTCAGTCTCCATCCCCCAGGGGGGCTCCTCAGGCAGTGGTCACAGAGCCTTCCAGACCCTGCTCTCCTGACCTACACAAGAATCAACTGCGATCAGGTCTCAGAAACCAAAGTGGCAGGGAACTGGGCTATGTTTGAAAAGCTCTCAGAGAGGGCTTATGGGCCTGTCCCTATTCTCTTGCAATCAGCAAGTATCTCACAGACTTGGCACCTCCAAGGCCTGAGTACTGCTGTTGTCAACTTCAAATTGCAGACTCTAGTGGCCAGCTGAGGCCTTTGAAAGCCTTAAAGGGAACTTTGCAAAATGAGAAGGCTACTGATACAAAACTTCATTTTGTAGAGTATTTTAAAATACTCAGCTCACTCCTTGATGGGCATCATTGGAAAAGTTATCCGAAGCAAATCATTTGGAAATTAAAGGCTGCTCACTCCAATTATTAGCATATATTAATTAACCTCATTATTTCTAATACTATTCGTTAAAGTCATTTGAAGAGATCAAACCATTCCAAAACACATTAATATCACTTACATATATATAAATGAACATTTTCTTATTTAAAAATTTGAGCAGGATTACTTTGATAAAATTGATATTTTGCTGTTAAGTGTAATTTGCAGTTGCTAGAAACAAAGAACAAAGCTCCTGTAGTACCTTAAGAGTTTGTGAAAATGTTCAATTGTCTTTAAAAGCAAGTGAAACACACAAAGAGAAAGGACATTCACATCCTCTTCAGAAAAGGAACAATATTCTTTCTAACAATAATTTTATTGACACAATGCTTTCCAGTTAACGAAGCTCATTTACACGATCTCATTTTAGTAACGTAACTGTGTTCATCACTGTCCTCTGAGATTCAGATAAAGCAGTGGTTTCCCCTTTTGCTACAAAGCTAATGGCACCAGAGGAACAATGCCATCCAGATATTTAATCCTGTTCTCTCTACCATGTTTTAGGAATTAAAATCCTTCCATAAGCTCCTCTTTACCCACTCTTTCGAACTCTTTCCTCATTACAGTCCCCTTGCCCTTAAGACGACAAAACTGTTCATGTGCTTGTTAGCATGGAGGGAAGACAACTCTACCAGCCTCCCTCGTCCTGCACCCACCTCCAACTCCTGCCTACTACTACTGTTCTTCCCCTTAAAGTCAGATTTCCAATAAGAATGGTCTGTGGTGTACACAGGTCTAATGACTCGAATTCCATTTACCCCTAAATCCAGTAGAGGCTCTCTTCCACAATTCCACAGAAATGTCATAATGAAATCCTTACTCATTATCAAACCTTAAAAATAGTATGCTGATGTCACCCACCCACTCAGCTGTAGCATCAACGACTGCTAAACTATCTTCTTTCCTGAAACTGTTTTTCCTTGGCTTTGGAAAACCAGTTTCCTTTAGTTCTCTTCTATCCCTGCGAATACCTTACAGTAAAGAAAATATCTCTTTGCTCATTTGTTCCTTTAAAAGAAACTGGTATTTCATAGGACTTTGTCTTTTTCTTTTCCCTGATAAATACGTCTCTCTGTGATATCTCACATACACATAGCTCAGATGTCAATTGTACTCTCTCCTGATATCTGGGTCTATTTTCAAGTTTACTGAGCCACATCCCAGGTGCTCACTGGAATTTCAAAATCAATACATTCAAAAATTGAAAACAGCATTTCCCACTCAAAAATAAAGTGAGATAAAAACAAAACAAAACAAAAAACTCTCCTCAACAATCAGCACCATCATGTACTCCAGTTGCTAAATCAAAAACCTGATTGTCACTTTTGACTTTTCACTTACCCTCATAATTTCACGTTTTATGAATTCTCCAAAGCCCTTCCATTCTTATTTTCTAGGACACTATATTCTGCCCCCTCAAGGTTCATCTTTATGGCTCTATTAGAGACCTTTTATCTTTCCTGTCACCTAAATAATTGCAAGAGCCCACTAATTAGTCTCCACATAATTACATTGCTAAAGGGCAAATATGCTGTTAGGATGGACAGAAAGAATGGTAAGATGAGCACTTATCTTTGAAAATGTGCCCAAAGCCCATAAACATTGAGAACTGATGTACTCATGCTCATGGGCTCCCCAATACTGACATTATATTCTGTTCATTTTCCAACTCATAAAGTACACAAAGAAGAGAAAAGGATAAATAGCGTGATAAACCATGTCTAGGCAATCCTTTCCAGGTGCCTTGTTCTTCTGAGGAATCTAGTCACGTGGAGAGACGCAGCAGGCGAGTCTCCAGGATTAGATGTGACATAGCTCTGTAAAGTAGAGCATCACCCTCTTCAGCATCTGAATAAAGTTGGCAACGAAGTGAGTCCAACCAGCTGAGATGGCTGTTGTGACTGATGTCCCACCGCTGAGGAGCTCAGCATCAACTCTGCCCTAATACGCATGCTGCAAACGTGAACAAGACAGGACAGAGGTGCACTTGCTCGTGATGCACAGTCTACTGGGGGAGACAAGATGCTGTGGAAAATTACTACGATAGAGGACAGGAGACCAACACCAGTCCTGCTCAGGAATGGACAAAGCAAGTTTCAGAGTCAAATTGACTCTGGCAGAGGCTTGAACGTAAGCAGCAGCCAGCCAGCAAGAAAAAGTGTTATCACCAGCCAGCCGCCTGCTACACAGAGGACCACAGAGAATTAACAACTAACTCTCGGTTTTATGGTTAATAATACAGTTAATAAGACTTTGGAGCACTTTCTCTGACACTAAGTCTCATGCTCTTTCTAGAAGAAAAAGAGAAGAGGGAGGAGATTAAATAATTCAGTTGTAGATACATGTGTACTAGGTTATGTTTCTTTTTGCTCTAAAACTCGCCAGATTTTGTGTAACACTGACTTACAGTGACACACTGAAAAGGAATCACATGCCACTTTGGCAGGTCGGGATGAATTGGGGTCAATTCTAGCACTCTAACAACCAAGCTTCTCTTACTGCTGTTTTCCACATTTACAGAAACCATCCTTTATTTTACTAAAGATGTGACAGAGGGCTAGAAACCCTTCACATCATAATAACAATAATAGCTAAACTTACTCAGCATTAATAATGTATCGAGCTCTTTATGCATGTTAACTTATTACTCCATAATAATCTTACGAGGTAGTTTATCATTACTGGCTCATTTTATAAGTGATGAAATCTCGGGCAAGAGAAAGCTCAGCAATACCAAAGGTCAGGTAACTAGTAAGCAGTAGGTTACAATTCAAGCTCGGCAGGCTATTATAAGGAGGATTTGTATTTTAAGCAGCAACTCATACCTTTTCCAGGACTATTTAAAATTGATGACATAGTTTGTTTACATGCTGATCATGTCAATATAATCTGGTTTCTATGTATATTAAAAAGAAGAACTCTTTTTAATATACCATCAAGCCAAAACCTAATGGGAAATAGTTTTATTCATATTATGTGAAGTGGCCTTTCAATTAAGGAGACTGGCCTATGTTATACATTAATGTGAAGTTAAAGTATCTTTGGGAGGAGAAAGTGAAAAAACATCACCAATTCCCCCCAGATGTTAAATAGTAGAGTCACTTCTTGTGATTAGGTGGATATATTATAGTATTTTTAATGAAAGAAAATATTTTACTTCTCATAGTTCTCCTCCAATGATTTATCTTTCAGAACAACAGTCACTGAAATTAAGCAGCAAGGGAAAAATACAAATTTAGAGAGTGGAACACAAATATGCAGTGATGGAAGGAGAGCTGACTCTGGGTGGTGAGCACATAACATGACACACAGACGACGTGCTGTGCAATTGTGCAGCTGGGACCGACGTAATTTTTACAATCAACGTCACCTCAATAAATTTAACAATAAAAAAAGACTAATAAATAGGAATAGCAAGTAGTATTTGTTTTAGTCAAAGAATGAAAAAATATACAATACTACTTATGTATTATATAAATATTAATAGTATTATATAATATATATTACGTAATACATAAAAATATTCACTAGATATATAAACCACTAATCACCTTAATACTTAAACAATTAACACAAATTATAGAAGACCACTTTATATCAAGAAAAAAACAACAAAAAAATTCTCTTTAAATCCTTTCAGCTTTTTTATCTGATTTGATCACAGGTTCTAGTAATTACCTTTGAGGGTATAGAATTTCTTTCCCCATGAAAATTTTGCCTATCTCTACCCAGTCTCCTCTAACAACCCTGTTTTTGTCTAAAATACCATAATTTTAAAAACACAATAATCTGGATACTCGATAAATGAAAATCAGTCAAACCAATGGTAAGTGGATTGGACAGAGCTTAATTCAAACATTAAATGTAAATAGGCATAAAAATTCCTAGCTCATGCTAAATACTGACAGAGACAGAAGGCGAACAATTATTTAGCACATTGCTTCTCAATCAGGGGTAACTGCCACCCAGGGGGCACTGAGTAATGTGCAGAAACTTTTATGGTCGTCGCAACTGGCTGGGTGCTACTGGCATCTAGTGGGTAGAGACCAGGGATGCCATCCCACTGTGTAAACATGTCAGAAGACACCATCTCTATTATGGAACAGCTTCCCAAAGCAAAAAAGTATCCGATTCGAAATGTCAATAGTGCTGAGGTTAAGAAATCACATTTAGCATTTCACATGTACTAACTGCAACACATTTTTTCAGATTAATACAGTTCTCAGGTCCCTGCCAATCACATACGTAAACTATGTAAAAAAATAAAGACTATAAGAAGCAAACTACAGAGATTAAATTATTTTCAATACAAATCTAAGTTATCATTTCGGTTTTCATAAGAAATGCATGTTTCCCAAAATTAAAAAGACAAAGCATGCCCTTCCCCACCGCTGTCAGTACATCTGAAGAAACTGCTTTCTCTTCGGGACACGATTGCCCTCTATACAGAACTGCGGAAACACACAAGTTCTCAAGTAAAGCTCTCTTTTGCCTCAGGTTTTAATAATGGTCTTTAAAAATGGCTGAAATCTGAGATATTCAAAAGTTAGTGTTAAGAAAGCACATCAGCAGATGTAAAGAGAGAGAGAGAGAGAGAGAGATTGATTGATTGATTGACCAGCACCTGCAACACACTGTATACCACTCATTTCTGCAGCTATTCCTAGCCAGCACTTGGGAGAAACTTTATTTTTCAGCTTTTGCTGCTTTTCCTTGATCCTCTACTTTCTTACTGGATTGTCTCATGGTCACCCAGGAATTGCTGAGGCCCAACCGCATGCAGGTTCTCATCCGGTCCCGGGACTATGGAGCTGTCAGTAGGAAAAGTTACATTGCACTGTCTTCATCTAGATACCCTCCAGATTTTTCAGGAGTGCCCTACGTTATTTCCATAAGCAGATACCAGAATGGTTTTGCCATCTAACACTTCAGGAACAATCCTTTCATTCCAAAAGAGTAGGAGTCTGTCCTGACATCCTTTGAGCTTTTAGACTGTGGCAGCTGATCCACAGGTACATCACAGACTTTACACACCTCTAGTCCTCATATTACAGATTCCATGGTAGTAAGGATGAGACTTCTCAATGAGGGGTGGGGTCACATTGCAGCTCTTTCTCCAGGGCTTTCCTTGCTTTCATTCAAAGACTTTTTCTCCCTGTTGAGACCAATCAAGGCTCCAAGTGACGCTGATTCAGACTCTGGGAGCTTACCCACTCCTGCCCCACTCTTCCCGGACCAGCCAGGTTGCGTGGCTGGACCAAGTAAGGGTGGATGTGAATACAAGATCAAGCTCAAAGTTTAGGTCCAGCTGCAATGGACCAAGTAAGGATGGATGTGAATACAAGATCAAGCTCAAAGTTTAGGTCCAGCTGCAAGCTTGTCCAACCGGTGCCTTGCAGGCCACATGCAGCCCAGGATGGCTTTGAATGCAGCCCAGCACAAATATGGCAACTTTCTTTAAACATTATGAACATCGTGCACGGACCTTTCTTCAGCTCATCAGCTATCCTTAGTGTGAGTGTATTTTACACGTGGCCCAAGGAAATTCTTGTTCTTACAATGTGGCCCAAGGAAGTCAAGAGGTTGGGCACCCCTGGTAGGGCCTTGAGTTGCTTCCCACAGCTTTTCCATTCCTTCAACATGAAGTGTCTCTACGAAAATGATTCTCTTTATGGCAAGCACCCTCTCCATGTTTAATATGATTAGCTTCTATGTGGACATGCTGATGGCTGAGCTTCTCTCAGCCTTCAAATGAGCCAGTGTTCAATGACAGAAACACATGTACAAAGAGGCCACAAGCAGCCACCACTCTCCAGAGTCATGGAGCAATTAGCCCACCTAGAACTCGTCACTGCCCTGGCATCTGTATTATTTCCTAGCCCGGGCATCTGAATAAATACATACACATATTGTAATCAACTGTTCTGAAGGTGAAGATAGACAATCAAAGAATCACAATACCATGTAAATAAACCATAATGTGTTTTGGGAAGTTACAGAAGGTACAAGACAGGCCAGGTGAGGTTCCTAGAAAGAATGCATGGAATGGAGCTCTAGAAAGATCAAGCTATGCATATGCAAATGCAAAGTTAGAGAACACCACTGTAATTCACCAATACCAATAACAACAGGCTTTATAAAAATAAAAGATAATCTACATAGGAAGTACTTTGGATATTGAAAAGCTAACACAACTTAAAATTGAGGTATCCTGTTATTGAGACTTATTTCAGTAGTAAATAATTTGGCTATTCCCTAGGCAAATAATTTGGCTATTCCTTAGTAATTAAAATAAATCAGATAATTCAATGTTTACAGACAATGGATCACAAAAAATGTTATAATTTATAATCCCTAAGGCCCAATAACCATCAAAAAATATCATGTTCATCTTAAATTGAGACATTTTCCTTAATTTTGTTTTGTTTGATTATCCCTTCACATATGTAGGTGTGAAATTTTCTTTAAAGGAAAATTATTTCCCTTAGAGATAAAATATGAGAGCTGTCTGGAAAACATCCAGCCATAAATGCTTCTATTTTTTATACTGCATGACTGGATACTTTCCGGACAGTATCTATGAATTTTAGATGTTCAATTATTTTAAGGTATTTACACATTTGAAATTTTACAAATGAAATCAATTAGCATTGGTTTGGAGTCCTATTTGAACTTTACATTAATTCAAATTTCCTAACTGAACTGGCTAATTTAGTTAATGGCTCTAATAATGAGATTCTGTAAAATTTAATTGTGAGATGACATTACAGTTGCATTTCTTCTACTTGTTTTTCAACAGCTATGTTTAGTTTTAGGCTATGTTAATAATAGGATAATTGAAAAAATAAATATTTAATGTCCATTATGGAAAAAAAGTAATAATTAATAGCATGTCATACTCGTAAGACACAAATGGCCCCAAATCTTGCTTCATAAACTAGGTAAGAGGCAAAAATCTCAAGTGACTGTACAAGGCATGTCCAACCTGTGGCCCAGGACAGCTTGGAATGCAGCTCAACACAAATTCATAAACTTTCTTAAACCACTGTGAGACTTTTTTGTTACTTTTTTTTTTTTTTTTTTTTAGCTCATCAGCTATCGTTAGTGTTAGTGTATTTTAAGTGGCCCAAGAGAATTCTTCTTCTTCCAATGTGGCCCAGGGAAGACGAAAGGTTGGACGCTGATGGAGTATACCATCAGTAAATGGAATCAAACTCACAGTCCTTTGTAAAAAAACACTGTAAATAAGTTACCACTGTTCGAGGCAACTGCAGTAATTCCAAGAGTTAGAGTAACACAAGAACTTAGAAATTAAGTGCCTAATATGTACTGGCCCCTGAACATATAAAAGGAACCATGATCAATGAGTCAGAAGGCTCGGTCATGTGACTAAACTCTGTCCAATAAGATGAAAGTACAGTGGCCGGTGCACCTCTACATGTCCCTAGGAGAAGGGGGCACATTTTCTCTCCCACTTCCGCTAATTCTGCTGACTGTAAGATGGAAGTCTTGTTCTGAGGATGGTGGAGAGCAAATTAAAGACACCCAGAAACCTGAGTCCTTCAGGAACCTGTCCTAAACCTTGGGACTGCACACTCCTGTGGACTTTCTTTTGTAAAAACAGAAAATATAATTTTAACTAGTTTATTTTGGGTTTCCTACTGTCTGCAAACGAACCTCCTCTCAACTGATAAACTGTCACAAGCATTGTTTTGTCTTGTCTTGAACTATATAAGTCCATAAAGTAAGTACCATCAAGTATGGTTCTCAAAAAATTTTAAGGAATATTCATTTTAATTACATTTGGATGAATACAAAGTATGAGTTGTCTGGTTTGAGTGATAACCATACTAGGCCGTTGCCAAGTATAAAAATTGCAATTAAATATTTGATTAAAATTATATAATTTAAGAGCATAATGGGCACATGAAATTGGAACTCTTAAGTTAAGCTCCTAGACATCAAAGTGGCCAGAGTTAGTACTTTGCCCAAAAGAGTAATGACATTAGTATTATTTTTTTATAAGAACATTTAATTAATCCTCTCAATCCCCAAGTAACTAGAAAGAAGAAAACTCACAGGATTTATCAAGTGAAATAGAAATAAGTACAATTTTCATCTCAGAGAAAAGATTTAGTGAGATATAAGTGATTGAATTTGAGCTCCAAGGGAGATACCAGATACTAAGTTATATATATTTTCTGGGCTCACCCAGCACTTCTGAGACTTTCAGGTCACCCTAGGGTAATAGACTTTATATTTGAGGACCAGCAAAAGAATTTTGTCTACTCATACTTCTTTTTTCTTCCTCAAATCATAAACTCAAGTTTCATTTTTCTCTTTCTTTTTAAAATTAAACGATTGCACTTTAATAGGTAAAAATGACATTTTTATACAGATGGCTATGGGTAGGAAAACACTAAGAGAGAAAGGGAATATAAATGGTTAATTTTTTGCTTAAAACACATAACCAAAACTTATTAAAATAATACATGTGCTACAAAAAGCATAATTTCATTGGATACTTATTTTAAACTGCTGCTAAGTTATTATACATGACCACTATATACCATATGTACTGTGAGCAAAATGAAAAGATGTCCCTTCTTGAAAAGGTGAAATTCTGCAAGGAAGAGTCATGAGCAAGTTGTTTCCCTGCTCTGTACTTGTATTGTATGAAGAAGAAGGAAATAGACAAGCAGAAGAAGACAACCACCATGTGGCATGAACTAGACACGTGGGCACTTATGTTCTATTACATAGCTCCCCAAAGCCAACGCCTGTCTCCTGGGGTTCTACCTCTAAGTGTCACGTAACTGCCCAGTAGGTTTCAGAAAATACAGCTAAGCCTCCTCTCTGCTATCTTTCTTTTGACACAGACCTGTTTTGTTTTGTTTTTTGTTCTAAATTGGATTTTGCTTGGACTCCGACAACTACATAAAGTAGAACAATGACATCCTATTTCATAAAGAAAACTTTTTTTTTTATTCTAACCTGTTAAACATGGAGCAGTAGGCATCCAATAAAAATGGTATTTTAAATACTTCAAATGAATTACTAAAAAGTTTATCAATTAATATTAGGGGGAAATGAACAAGTTATAGCTTTTGCTATTTTTATTTTTTTAAATTTTAAAATTAGTTTTTGCTTTGGGTCTAGATAAAAATATGAGGGGGGACCCCAGAAAAAACAAAACACTGAAATTACCTTCTGGAAGGCAGCCCCCCTGTAGCACAGGCTTCCCCCAAAAGGTGAGTGTTCTAGGAACCCGCCTGCATCAGTGCACCAGCTGGCGTTGTTGCGAGAGGCTGCATTCGACTTTGGTGAACTTTTTTTGGAGACTCTTCCAATGCGTTTGCCCATTTCATGATGGTGATTCATAGGAACAGATCACCTGCCCACACCGCGCTGAGTGTTCAGCAGTTTTTGACCAAAAACAGCACGACCCCCATGCTCTACCCTCCTTATTCACCTGATCTCACACCCCCCAGCAACTTTTATTGCTTCCCTGATGAAAAAAGTCCTCAAATGGAAACATTATACCAATGTGGAAGAGGTGAAACAAAAAAAGGCAGAAGCACTAAGAGGTATCAAAATAAATGAGTTCAAAAACTGTTTTGAGTGGTGGAAAAAGCATCTTGATAGGTGTATTCTATCAAACGGAGAGTACTTCGAAGATGATTGAAATTTAAACATGTAAGAATACATACATAATTTTTCATAATAAATTCAGGGTTTTTTGGGTCCCCCATCCTGTATTGACTACACTACCATGACTTCAAAATATGTGAAGCCTCAATTAAATGGAGCATTCATTAGAAATGTACTTCTTTTGAACGTGACATCTAAAAAAGCCCTTATACCCTATATAAATCCATTTCTTTTCTGTGACAGGTCCAAAACACGATGCTTCACAATTATTATGTTATGTAATTCTCACAGTAAACCTGTAAAGGTATAATCTCCATTTTACAAATAAGGAGCCCCTAAATTAGAATATTATTCAATTAAATCCATGTAACTGAGTACTGTTGGATCTGAGATTCCTAGAACTACATTGTATATTAACATATGCATAATTCACTTTATACCTGTCTTCTGAATATAATTAAGGTTATATTTTCTTGTATATGTCATAAAATAATAATAGTTGTGAATACACTTTCTTAGTTAAAAAAACAGTACTTAATAGAAAGGCACTTAATACTGTATGCTTCATGACAGTGTTTTTATATTATTTCTTTTTATTCTGACAATTAGCAATATAACATATTATGACTCATTTTACTTTAGAGAGATAAAAACATCAGTGAGAAAAGTTAAACTTACACATGAAAACACAGTTATCATGATGAGTTTTAAATTCAGAGCTGCCAGGATTCAAATCACACTGTCTTTCCCATTACCCAACAGTGGTCCATTGGGAATATGTGCCTATTCTCAGTTTAAGAATCAATAACTGTCCTCTCTCAGGTTCATACACCCAGTGTTTCTTCACTGTATATATTGACAAATTTTTCTTCTCTCTTTCCTTATGTATACATGCCCATCCTGATGTATAAACATCTTGCATTGGCTTCAAATGTAGACAAACTACCGCCTGTGATACCTATCAGCTTTACCAAGAAATACGAGTACATGACGACCAGTACACTTGCCGACACCTAATTTTATGTGTGAATGTCACTGGGTCATAGGATGCCCAGATAGTAGGTTAAACATTATTTCTAAGTGTGTCTCATGTTTCCAGAATAAATTAGTGTTTTATTCAGTCCACTGCGTAAATCAGACTGCCTACCCCAAAGTGAGTGGCATCATCCAATCTGTGCAGGGCTGGCATGGATCAAAAAAGGAGGAAGGGAGGATTAGCTTCCTCTGGGCTTGAGCTGGGACACTGACCTGACCTGAGACTTCTGGGTCTCGGGCCTTCAGACTCAGACTGGAATCCACACCAATGGCTCCCAGGCCCTCACACCACACCCCCAGCCTTCCTGGGTCTCCAGCTTGCAGGGGGCAGGTCACAAGACCTCTCAACCTTCAAACTTGAGTGAGTCAACACCCTTTAATAAAATCTATCATTCATGTATACGAGGGCTGTCCGGAAAAAATCCAGCCAGAAATGCCTCTATTTTTCACATTACATGGCTGGATACCTTCCAGACAACCAATTTTTTAATTGGTTCATTTCTTTGGAGAACCATAACTAATACAACTTGAGTTACTTCTTACTAAAGACCCACTCCTCTCCATGGAATATTAACCAGCGAGTACAGGTCCATCCCCATCCCCAAGAGCACAGCCAGCGAATAATTCAAATAAACAGAATGAAATGAACAACTAACACCCTCTTTAGGTTTTCCTCTTATACAACTACACCGAGTTTCTCAGTGCTTTATTTCATTCTTGCTACAACACTAGGAGGTATCACAACCCAATTTCGCAGATGAGGAATCAGGATTAAGCCATGTGACCAAGGTCTCTTCACAGGACCAATACACAGGACCAAGTCTGTTTAATACACAAGTGCACACTCTTAAAGCTGCTTCCACAGGGCAAAGATGCCACAGAGTTTTGTTGTTTTTTTTTTTTTTTTAAGAAAACTTTCCCTTCTTCCTCCTGCCCCATGAAAACAAATAACTATTCTGGTAGGCCTGTATTTTTTTTCTAAGGTCATAATCAAATCTCTTTTAAATATTTCCTTCCTCCTAGAAGATAATGTTATGATTTAAAACAAACATAATTAAGAAATGAACATCACCTAACACAAAAATGAAAGGCATGAACCACCAATATTTTAACTTTAAAACTATATAGAGATCTGCTACTTATTCTTTGCTATGTACAGAGACTGTCCGACATGCATTATCCGTTATTATGTCATTTCTTGAAGGAGAAAACCAGTTGGATGGTGGGCAACCACTTTGGAGATATAGGCATAGGCCAAAGCCTGATCTACTCAGTGAAAAGCAGTTAGACTGTTGATTTGTCCATTCGGTCAATCAAAATGTATTTTGAAAGTGCCATTATACAGATTTAATGACTAGCAGAAGAGAAATAATTTAAAAAGCAGTAACAAAGCTGTGTGCAGGGTATCATATAGTACAGTTTGACATACTGTGGAAGTCCATAGCGAGAAAAGCTAACTTAGACTCATTTCTTCAGGCAGTGGGGGATTAAAAAAAAAAAGAACATTTGTGAATTCCACAGGAATCAACACACTCAAAACATATTACCAAAAAAAAAAAAAAAAAAAAAAAAAAAAAAAAAAAAAAAAAAAAAAAAAAAAAAAAAAAAAAAAAAAAAAAAAAAAAAAAAATCCAGACCCTGATTCCATTATAGATATGGTTATAATTTGGGTTAGAGATGTTCCCATGGGTACACCGTGATTTAGTGCAATGTACTCACTTTAAACATAAACGTTCAACAAAGTGGGTGTTTTCTTTTTCCCTTAGCAGCAGTGCTCTAACAAAAGTCTGCTGTTGAAGCAATAAATTATGGAAGGGGAAAAGGTATCATGTATCTCACAGACCAGCAGGAATAGGTGTTAGGTCATAGAAGCCATTTCTAACTTAAGCAAAGTGAGTTCCAAAAATGAATGCCTGAGTCGATCTCCTCTTTGCTTGGAATAGATTTGCCAATCCAGAAACGGTTCACTCGCTGGCCAACCTTGAAGTAGTTGCAGAATAGAAGGACAACACATTTACAACAATGTTCCTAAACCTGCCTTCACAGGTGCTCAGAAGGAATGTCTTCTTCACCCACTTGAGGGGTCAAAGAGGACAAGATTATACATGGCAGAAGTCATCACTTACCAGTCCTAGACGTGGGAGCAGGAGGCAAATTGGAGCCTAGGGCTGGAGACAAGAAAAATAGCTAGAGAGGAGCCAAAGGAAATGTATGGAATGTTGGGAATTCAGGTGCCAAAGGAAGAGAAAGTTGGTGAATACTCTCTTTTGCATTCACTTCTCCCTTCTGTTTTATAAAGGGGCTGGCCTTGCCCCAGAGAAAAGTCTCATCCTAAAAGCTTTTCGTTACTTTTTTTTTTTTTTTTTTAGATCAAGGACTAGACATTGGCCAACTTGCTTGTCTTCTCTCCCTATCAGTTGTTACTTCTGACTAAAGTTACACTCTCTTCTCCACCCTAAGTTTCAGGAGAGTGAGTACACATTTTGCACCAAACCCTAAATCTGATCTTGGAGATTGAGAGGTTTTTAGAAAGATTTTCACTTCAAATAGACAACTACACAGAGGACACACATAAACACAAAATCATTCAAACAAAGGAAAAAGGCTGCTCCTAGGATATACATGGTGTTCGAACTTGGTCTAGCTTTAGACTTCAGAACAGCTTGGCTTATGCCTGTACACTGGAATTTCTAAGGAAGGGTGGGCCTGTCGTTTGTGGAGTCTGCTGATGAGATGGGTAATACGAACCAAGCTGGATCTAGTCTTCCTTTCACAGAATACTGGTAAGAAATGTCCTCATTGTTCTCATTATCACAACAGCAAAATGAGTTACTCCTCCCTCCTGCCTTTCATCCGACCCCACCTAGTCCTCTCCAACAAGGACCCATAGGGAGGGGCGAAGAAAATGTGGGAGCACCATAATGAAAAGAAATAGAGGTATAAACTGTAAAGCAAAATGGCCATCCTTAGGTGCTCTTGAATTCCCCAGAGGTAAACAGGGACAGCAAAATAAAGAGAAAGTAAGAAGTCGTGTTTCTAAGACAACCCCTTTACACATGAGTTTAGGAAGAATGTATGCACCTAATTCATAGACGGTATGTAAAACTATACATGCAACAAATATCCACTGAATTTGTACTGTGAGCTAAATACCACGCTAGGCACTTAGGACATATACAAGAATTCCACCTTTCTGGAACTTATTTAGCTATATACAAAATAAACTATAAATCTGTATTAATTAATGTGACTATATATAGCTAGGAAAGTATATAGTTCACTGCAAGATGATAAATGCAATATAAAAAAAGGAATCAAGTAAAGAAGGGAGTGTGAGAGTGGTAGAGGAGCTGTAAATAGGGTCAGCTGGGAGCCTCACGCAGTTCTTTGAAGCAAAGAATTGGAAAAAATGAGTGGTATCAGATGTAATTTAGCAACAGAAATGATTTAATACACCAGGGTGCCAAAAAATGTACACACATTTTAGGAGATGTTATTTACACATAATTTTTCGAAGTTGACTTGAATATTTATGGTAGCAATGTGTCGTATCATGTTGGTTCAAACGATGGCATTAATCAAATGAATGCTAGTGTCACCATTCAACAGGCAGGACAGTCAAAAGAAAATGGCTGAAGCACAGTTGTCATTCAAGGAGTACAAGACCATTTCCCAGGACCACGGATAGGACAAAGAGGTGTGGTTGAATTTCCCCCACGTTCTCCTGACTTAACACCCCTTGACTTCTACCTATGGGGGACCATAAAGGATATGGTGTACCGGAGAAAACCAGCTACACTGGTGGTGCTTCAGGAAGAAACTGAAACAGCATGAGCAGTGATACAAGTGGGCACTTTGGTCAGTGTTGCTCATGCAGCAGTTCGCCAGAATCAGGCGTGTCTGGAAGCTGACAGTCACCACTTTGAGCACCTCCTGTAACTCCTGAGACTTGTATTCATCTTTTTCATCTTTTCTGTTATCGGTATATATTGAGTATTATGACTTTTAATATAGTTTTTTCCTTTCTTACAATGTGTACACATTTTTTGACACCATCTGTATTATTTAAGTGAATACTATATAAAAGAGAAATAAGCAGATGACAAGATATTAATTTTTAAAATTCATCTTCATCTTAATACCCAGATGCCCTCAAACTTCAATTATACTTTAAACAACTTCATCTTATAGATAGGCTTTTGTACAAGAGGAAAAATAAATTAAGTGGAAGACAATATTAGGGTATTTCCTGGTGTGCCTAGAGAATAATTCTTAAGTCATAGTAATTGGAAATCTCCAGAGGACTGATTGGAACTACACAAATACCAAAATTATATCTGCTCATTTTTCTTCAGGAGCAGATGAGAAAGGATACCCTTTATTTTCCATAATGCAAAACCTCCTTCTGAGATAACGGAATTAATTTACTGGAAATTCTGCTGCGTATCAGGCTATATTTTCCATGTGGGCATAATTTTAGGAACAACAACAAAAAAATGCTTTTAGCCATTCAAGCAATGTTCAATCAGCTTTAAAGTTAAACCAAACAATAGGTATTAAAACAGAACATGATTATGAACTCTTTCATGGGCTTTCTAAATCATGTCCTCAAATTTGCCTACACTGTTCTGGATAAAAACAACTGTAAAATTAAAGGCCATTTTAATGAGATTTCAGACAAACGCCTTTCATCATTTTGCCAACATGAAAAACAGTTTAACTCTCACTACACAGTTAATTTTAATTGACTGTTTCTACATGGAAAAGCATGACCCACACAGTGCCATTTTAAAACTACATCTGTAACAGGAAACCTATAATACAAATGAGTATAGGAATGATTTCATCTTTTTTAGCTTGCCAGGCTCCAATTTCTAAAAGGATTCTGATTTCCCCCCAACTTTACTGTGGGTTAGGGTGAGAAGGGCATGGCTCAACAGTTAGTCCCAGCAGGCAATCCTAGATACCAATTCTACAACGTGTAGTTTCCATCACTATAAAAGAAATGAGTGTGAAATAATAAGTGGTTAAATTCAATTCTATCTAAAAGCATTCCTTGAGTACCAAGGAGGTGTCAAGGACTTCACTGTGTGCTAAAAACAAACACATAAATCATTTACATCCCCAGCGCCCAAGAAGCTCTTCAGTTCTTTGGTCATTGTGTCCAGGAATTTCATAGGATAAAATTATTGCCTGAGATGTCCTTGTGATGGCAAAATGCAGTTCTCTATTACTTTCAGGAGAAGTGAGTATTTCCATGTTTCTGGACTCATGATTGATGCTACTTTTTATTTCATGTGTGGATATAAATGCGCTATGGAAATACTTATCTTCTCTATAGTACGTGATCTTTGGCCATTTTCTCCCTTCTTGCTGTCCTCTCTCTCCATCAGCTTCAATGACATCTAACACTGCAGTCTCAGTTCCTTCTCCTTGCGCATATGATATGGTTCATTGTCTCTACCAAGCTTCTGAATTATAGGTATTCCCCAGGATTCCGTTCACGGTCCTTCTTGCATTGGCCCTCATACATATCGCACACACAGTGTTTCCACTCAGTTTCAATTGATCTACTTAGACAATTACAACTCCAGAATCTACACTCTCTATCTCAGTATGCTCTCATTAGCTGCAGAAACACATTCCAGGTGCCCGGCGGAAGCCCAATAGTTATCTGAAACTTACACAGCTAAAGCCGAACAATTTTCCCCCAAAACCACATTATTCATTTGTCCTCCCAGTGTGACTCCCATTTCCTTTTCTTTTTCTTTATTATCCTTTTTCCTCCAGGCTGTCAGGTCTCTTTGTCTGCCTTTTCATGATAATATATATGCATCTGATAGAAAAGATGTGACTTTATTACTGACATATTTTAAACCCAAATTTCAAAGTGCTTGAGGGCAGGAACTATACTTTCTTTGTCAGCTTTGGGCCACCATCTAATACAACGTGTGTCATTTTGAAGGCACGCAGTATTTGCTGAATAAATTAATCAATCCTTATTTCTAACACATGAGTTTGGAAATAAGCTCATATCTATAAATGTACTCAGACGATATAACCAGTATTAATCAGATTTGGTAACTGGTCCTTTGTTATCAGAAATGTTTGAAAGCTAATGATATTTGACACGGGTATTCCAGGAACTGGGCATTGTAAAGTGGCAAGAAAAGAGATTTCACCCTGAGAGCTAAATTGTAAAATCAACAATGAATCAGACAGCAGGTGTACAAAATGAACTGTGGAGAGAAGATGGCTCCAAAACTAGCAGCTATGTAGTATTATCTTGTGTAAGTCTATTTATACAACAGCTGAGCACAAAATGTGCGAGTGTGCATGTCCGAGCAGGTGGTTTGACTCGAAAGCTCTGCAAATGGGAATTTACAGAGGCAAATGCCAATAGCACTGTTCCAGCACTTTCCAGGGAAGGGGGAACTTCAGTCAAAAGATTCACCGCATCAGACTGTCTTAGACTAATGCCATTAAAAATTAAATCTTCCACTACTCCTTAGCATGAGGCTGTTATAAATTGAATGTTTCTGACACACAGAGAGGTACGCTTACCCAACAACTTGTGGTTTCCACACAGACTTGACTGGACTTTGAGTTTCTCTTGTACCTATGCAATACAGTAAGGGAAATCCTTGAAAACACTAGCTCTCAGGGTTTTCCTCATCCTTCTGCACGTTTCTGTTACATTAGGAGGTCTCTCCGGGACTGACTACCCCAGGCACAAGGCATCTGAACAGATTTAGTTTCTTCTTCCCTCAGACCACCTGCAGAAACTTACAGAACGCTACTAAATGCTGTGAGCTCAGCTTTCTTCTTATATACAGTATGTAATTGTAATTACCAATCACATCTGAGGCTTATCACCATAAAACCAACAGCAGAAAATGTTTCATCTTGTGTTTTTTTTGTCCCAAATTGACCTGGATGTATTCTAAGTTTAGCTTCTCCATGAAATTATTTCTATCTTTTTACCATTTTGCAGACGTTCAAGTCATTATATAGCAATTATCTTACCTTAATCTATTCTGGTATCTTGTTAAGACAGACTTGGCCAAATTCAAGTGTAGATAATTTAATGATAAAATATATTTAAGAATTTATGTGCACAAATGCATATATGATTGATGAAATCTTAAGCATGGTTAATTTGCCCTAGTTTAAAATAATCACGAATTTTTATTTTCAAAAATATTCACAATAAGGGCCAGACTTATATTCTTAGCCTGTAGAAATAGTGTAGTTGACAGTGCATCTAAAAATTAAAATTGAAAATTACTGAAAGAAAAGTTTAAATAGTATGTTTTTATGAATAAAAGTCAATCATACAGCCACTTATACCTCAAGTAGGACTTTGGGGGCCTATTAACATTTTAAAAACCCTGAAACATCATCCCATACTTAAGAAATCAGAATAGAACTATATACTTCACAATTTACTATTTAACTTTTTTATAATTAACAAATAGAAATATCGGAATGTGTTTTGTTGAAACATCCTTGGCTGGTTATCCAGTTAACTAATATATCCGTTATTTTCTCTTCTAATTCTGAAAAGTTTCCTTTCAATGTTTGAAATAAAAACATTTCCAGGATTTGGTGGGAGGAAAAGAAAAAGAAAACTCACGCCTCGATGTTAGACGATATTTACACCAGTCTTCATCCCACATCAGTATATAATAATCATGGTCTCTGTGAGGGAATTTTACTACCTGTAGTATGTTTTTTGGACAGTGTCTATTTTCAAAGATATACAAGGGGTGCCAAAAAAATGTATACACATTTTTTAAGAAAGACAAAAACTGTATTAAAAATTGTAATACTCAATGTATACAGATAACAAAAGATGAATGCAAGTCACGTTTCACTTCTGCAATGACAAGAGGTGCTCAAAGTGGTTACCATTGTCATTGACACTTCTGATTATGGTGAACAACTGCTTGAGCAACACTGACCAAAGTGCCCACTTGTATCACTGTGCATGCCATTTCAATTTCTTCCCAAAGTACCACCAGTGTAGCTGGTTTTCTATGATACACCACATCCTTTATGGTCCCCCATAGGTAGAAGTCAAGGGGTGTTAATTCTGGAGAACATAGGGAAACTCAAACAACATTCTCAATTTCAAATACGACTTCAAAATGGTCTTGTGCTCCTTAAATAACAAATGTGTTCCTGTCATTTTCTTTGCCTGTACTGCCTGTTGCATGATGACACTAGCATTCACTTGATTAATGCTATCTTTTGAGCGCATGTGATACTACACAGTGCTACCATAATTCCATTCAACTTCAAAAAGTAATACACATATAACATCTCCTAAATGTGCATATATTTTTTGGCACCCCCAGTATATGATGGAAAAAAGTTGTGGAATAAATCAGTGTGAAGAGTCAGCTAGGTGAATACACACAGACAGTAACACAAGCTGGGAAAGCAGCAGAGCAACTGGGTGTAATGGACATGGATGGCTGTTGTTCAAAAAACTTAAAACTTGTTGCTTTATTTTCATTATTAGCTTATTCACCACTTCATTAATCAAGTGATTTATTAGTTTAATCACTCATTAGTTTATTAATCAACATATCCATAGTATAACTCATTCATTAGCTCATTAATCAACATATCCATAGTTTTAAGCCCACATGCCTGGCATTGTACTTGGCACTGGGAATAGAAGGAAGCGAAATCTCCCCTGCTTTTACAGAGGTTACACTGGAATCCAGGGGAACATGGTATCACAAATATTACTATGATTCAGACCAAGAGCCAAGTAGTCATTGCTCTGGTGAGGTTTGGGAGGGGCAGCCATCTGTCTTCCAACTCTGAAAATAGGAGAGGTATCGAGAAATTTTCCCAGGGGAAGATCTGAGTTGAAAGAGAAAGGATGCTTAGGTATCAGACAAGCAGAAAGGATGGGCAGGAGAGTGAGGAAAGGTCAGGAGGGTAGAAAATGGTAAGAAGTGCTCCGGGCAAAACAAAGAGTATGGGCAGGGGCTTCCCAGTACATGAGAGTGTGACATTGGGAGAAGGAGAAGAAAAAATCTTCACCTAAAAAATCAGATGCCTGATGGGGCAACAACAACAATACAAACTTGGAATTAGACATATTTTGAAAATGTAAAACTTCATCAATCAGGAACAACCAGTTTGAAATGCTCCTGCCCTGAGAAGAGACAGGTGCCTGCAAGCTGCCCCACCTCATTGCAGGATCAGGAAAGGTCCAGCTGAATTGGAGATCCAGAGCCTGAGTGACTCGAAGCCTGGGAGATTCCATCAAAACCTCTCCATTTCATTCACTTTGTAGCAGACATCCAAGAACTTCCAGGCACTCCTATTTGATAACCTGTCCTAAATTCTTTATTTTGGGAGACCAGTCTGCTTACCTAATACCCCTATGTCCCTAACACACACACACGCACGCACGCACGCACGCATGCAGGGAAATGGGACCTTGGTGGGAAACCTTACCCTGAACTATTAATACCACCATTTGGCAAAGGACTACTTTCTCCTTCATTTTCACCAGTCCTCACTTCTCCTGGGCTTTTCTTGCCGCTTTCAACAGAGCTCCAAGAATGATGCAGCTAGTATGTCAGGGAGCATCACTTCCATTCTGTAATCTTTGATCCTTCTAACCTCTCATGGATTTTCAAAACCTGGCCCTGAATCAACAAATAAATCTCTCATTAGAACTGACTCTATGGTAACAACTCTGCACCCGACACTTCCCTCACTGTGGGATCCTCCTAAGTTACTTCCTCCTAGGACACAATTATCGGCATCAGGAGATCCAGAGGGTTCCAAAAAAAATGTATACACATTTTAAGAAAAGAAAAAATCTGTATTAAAATTGTAGTAATACATACCAGTAAAGAAGATGACTACGAGGTCAGACAATTAATTTCTAGAACTCATCCTAGAAAATGTGCTGCATACCTCATTGCTGAGAACTTATCCTAGAAAATGTGCTGCATACCTCATTGCTGAGTATCACTACGGTCACCTTTGAAGGACTCTCCTTGGGAAGCTACACACTGACACCAGCGCCTAGTCTACCCTTCAAAGCAATGTTTTTTTAAGTGGTGAAATAAAGAGATAGTTTATTGAAGAGAAAATACACTCCAAAGAGGTAACTAACAAAAGAAATATCACTTCACTGAAGATTTGAAAGAACTCCTGAATGCCTTAACTTGGTTCCTTGTGGAGAAAATTCTTTAATGTGGTTTCAATTTTTTTCCAGGGATTTTTATCCAGATTGCCTCTCTTCCTGTGCCCATGTGGGCCATTTATATTTTCCCAGAAAAGATTCATCGATTTCATATTTAGAACTGAGATTCTCACACACGTAACTAGCATTTTGCTATTTTAATTTTCCATATGTCTAATTGTAGCCCCTTTCTAATTCTCAAGGTTGGAGATTTGAGATTTTGTATTTTGTCCTCTATTACCATTACTGGAACCGTTGATCTTCTAAAGAACGAGCTCTTACATTTGTTCATTACTTTATATTGTATCTCTACAGTCTGCTTTATTAACATTTTCTTTTTACTTCCATCAAATGTATTAGTTTATTTTATTTCTCCTTTCCTAGCCTCTCAGATTGAATGGTTACTTAGATTCTTACGAAACAGGAGAAAAATGACAACTAACTTAAGGTGGCCAAAAAATCTATTATCCACAGAAATGGTCCCCTCTGTTATGTATTTTAACTAAACCACGTTATACTTATTATCTGTATTCTGAGATCTAATCCCTAATAAAATACTCAATATTCTACTGAATCACCTGTTTACATATTGTTTGGAACAGAACAGATAGGAACGAACCTGTAACAGCCATGAAAGAGCACTGGCTGACGGTTTTTCAGCCTAGACATCAATTATTTTTCAGATAGCAGCGAGTAGTACCATTAAAAGGTTGAAAGTTGACCGTGTATTTGTAAAATTTGACAGTGTAAATCACTGAACAATAGCCCAGCTGGTGTGCATGTGAAAATATACCATACCTAAAAAGAAAAACCACCATCATAAAGCAGATCTATTAAACTGGGTCTTAAAAAAAAGTTACTCATGTGAAGTACTAGATTTTAATAAATTTGGCAACATGAACCAAAGGATGATTGTAAGGCTGTGCAATGAGTTCACTACATCTATTGCTATCAAGAGCCAAATTAAGTACTGTTTTAACTTCTACATTATACAATAATTATCTATAAGCGTGGACTGAAGTGATATCAAAACAATATAATTAATGAATTTAGGCAAAAATGTTTTCTGCAGCAATTTCTTCTTGAAAGCCACTCCTAGCTCAGTAGTGCAAACACACTGATAATCTAACAAAATTCTCCAGCACTGAGTTCAGTAAACTCAGTAACTGACATAAAATATTAACTTACACTCTCTATTAGATTTAATTCTAAGTATATTATTTCTATATGTAAAGGTAATTTGAATTAATTTTTTTCTCAATTTGAAAGATATACGTATATTGAGGGTTTTGTCCCACATCCTTGGTTTATTTTTGCAGGAATACTATTCTATGGATATAGAGTCAAAACATCTTAAGTTCTGACCTATGACAAATTACTTCTGAGTTTCATTTTCCTCATTTTGTGGGCTTCATCTGAAGACAAACTGTGACAACATCTGTAAAGAACTAAGAAAAATGCTTGGCACATGTAAGTAATTCAAGCAGTTGCTATCAAGATGGGGAAAAAAATCAACATTATTCCATCATTATATAAACAGGAAATGTAACCATTTGTATGTAACTCTCATATACAATTTGATATTAATCCTGCAAAAAGCTGTTGTGAAAGATTAAAAATCTTATAAGGCAATGTTCTCCAGTTTCAAATATAACCATATCTCATTTATCCTATTGCTTAATATTTTTCCAAATCACATTTTCCCTATCCTCACCAAGAACAATATCTAGATGTGCTTTTTAAATGTGCTAGTCATATAGTTTTAATTTAAAGATAAAAATGAATATAGAGGGGTGAATTTAATGATTATCTGACCCACCAGAATCATCCTGTGGCTGGCCAGCGGTGATGTACCTCACTTTAGTAAGTGTAATTACTGTTTTAAAGTTAATTAATGATGTGTATCTCCAGATTATTTCCCTAGTACAAATTTCTAACAATATATAAATTTTTAATAACTTACAAGGCAGTACTTTCATGAAGAAAGAATGTATTCCCAAAAAATCTACTGATTTAAAGGTAAGTAGAAGACCTAACAAAAAAGTTCATGATTCCCAAAAGTTTGTAAAATTCATTAATGAACACGGGTATTTCAGGCAACTAAATATAAACACATTTGATAGTTTCAGGCTTTGGGCATAAAACATCTTTAGGAGATGTTAACTATAACTGATGATGATAGCAAGAGTGATTAAAACCTGCTACTAACACAAAGGAGCACTACCGGGTCAAGTTTACTTACTGGTGAGACTGAGCAAAGCAAATTCCTTCTCTTTCAGGACTTGAAATGGAACAAGAAGCAATTTCAGTAATTAGAACTATGTGACAAAAGTACAAGCATATGTATCTTGAAAGTTTTTGTCAAATATTTTCTAAACTATCTCTGAGAAAACTTGGTTTTTATCTTATCTATGTAAATAAATAGAAAAGAAAAAGTTTATTCTTACGGACATATGATGCCAGATATATTTATATAATATTACGGGTTGTAAAGGATCTGTCTTGGCATATTTTACTGATACTTGATTTTTTAAAAATCATTGAAAACTGCTCTATTTTGAAATATAATTATTGAGTATCAGAATCTGTCAACCACATGCGATACATAATCTAATACATTGAAAATCACTGTGAGAACCAGCCAGCTATAATATTAATAAACAACATTGTAAAAATGCATGTCAAAAAAAAAAAAAGAGAAAGAAAAGAAAACCACTGCGAACATTTCTTGTGGAATTTGAACCTCTCCATCTGAGCTAAGAGTTAAAGATATTTTAAAAACGTGTCATATTAGTAAAAATACTTTGGAGCTATATTTGGCCTTTATGACATCTAATTTTCCTAAAATTAGGGGAAAAAAACTGATCATGTTAATAATTTTTTCTCCAGCAAGGATTTGTTATTAGGGTTTGGGGAGGGGGAGGAGGGTGTGAGGGTGTGAGGGGTGTGTGGGTGTGTGTGTGTATTCACAGTTTATATATGTATCCAGATAGGAAATTTTGTAAGATGCAGTTTTTAAATTACATGTAAATTCAATTTGTCTAATGGAATAAATTGATCTTCTCAGCAAAGAATAAACCTGGACAGGCACATCTTTTTTTTTCAACCCTTGCCCAACAGGTATCAAGAAGAAGTAGATAACTGTGCTGAAGAGAGAGAAAAATAAATTCAAAAAGAGGTGTTGGTTGTTCAGATTACTTTCTCCCCTGCAAATGTAAGAAGACTGGGGACCAGAAGAAACCTCTCATCCCATAATGCAAGGCAAGAAGCCCCATTGACAACATACTTTCAAATGCAAAAAAAAAAAAAAAGAAAATGAAAGAAAAAGAGAAAAGAACATTTCTGTACATTTATCAAACTGTAAGGTTTTTCTCACGAAATAAAAATTCTATAATCAAAATATAGTAACGTTCCATTCCATTATTTAGATGAAGAGGACATGTGGGAAAAGCTTTTGTAGAAGTATCTAGATATATTCATTCAAGTCAAAACAATGATGCAAACTCAAATTATTTCAGGAAGAAGAATGATAATATATTTGGTGAAGCATGAAACAGGAATGAGTATCAGGAGTTCTACAAACTCAGAAGATACACTCTATGTGAAGGCATTCCAGGTAAAAAAAGAGAAAATTAAATCTATGCTGGTCAATACAAAACACATGCTGACCTAATGTAGACCACAGGCCAGGAGAATGAGATCCCAGGGTTAAAGTGTAGGAGGTTAAAAACAAGGTAAATATATGAACAGGAAATTAAACTGAGCTCACCCTGTCTGCTTTCCCTTAAGTATCTAAAATTTCTTTGTTTATTTTAATTTTATTTTTTATATTTGTGCTTTCAGATTTAGCCAGTACAAAAGATTTAGATGTAACCAGGGCATAAATACATACTAAAAATTAAAGATGACAGATTAGTTTGATACTATCAGCATAACATTGCATTCATTAAACAAGTAGTAGACACCTTATTTTGCCTGGTTTCTTCCTACAGGGAAATGGTCTTCCAGTCAATTTCAACTTTGACAGCATTACCAACAGAGGTGTCTCATAACCCCTATCACACTGCCCCATGTGTCATCCAAGAGATGACACATAACCCCAGGAGGGTCAGTAAAAAAAAAAACAACCTTCTTCCGGGATTAATATAGACATCAAAACAATCCCTTCTCAGATTAAGGACTCAGGATATTACATGCATAACAGTGCGGGAATCATCTTTCCCACTGATACAGAGATGCACAAAGAACGAAGTGAGTCCCGAGGAAACCAGAGCCATAAAATGGACACAAATTCTTACAACACAGTAAAGCACCTGGCTGTAATTGTGCCCTATCTAGTTAACCCCAGGAATTTTCAGTTATGGGAGTTAATAAAATCTATTTTGTGTTTAAGCAAGTTTAGATTAGGTTTCTTTGTATTACTTACAAACAAAAGAGTGTCAAAAATGTAAGAGACAAAAGAAGGGATTTCCGTTAATTTGCATTTATCCACTCACATCTCACTGTACCATCTAGGGTTTTTCATTCAAATAACAGAACCAATTTTTCTGTTAGGAATTTTTCTAATCCAACATACACAAATATTTTAATTATCTCATTATTTCAACCTCATCACTAGTACCTTTAGAGAGGAGCCCAAAATAAGATGAGTCACTATCTTATTCACTAATTACCCAGGTTTAATACATGTTCTATATATACTTGAACATAGCAAGTTTTAATAGAGGACAAAATCTATTGTTATTAATGATCAAGATATCAATTATACTCACATAAAGTATCATACAGCAGGCTTATTTTATGAATCTATCTAAGTATTAATGGAACAAACTTTTTAAAACTTAGCATTTAAACCTATTTTTACATTAACATTATATGACATAGTATTCAAAAAATTTTCAATCATGCCACATCAATACCAGGGGAACCCCTAAAAAACTGAAATTATCATCGGGAGGGCTGGCTTTGTGTAGTACAGGCTTCCCCGGCTAGGGGAGTATTCTAAGAACCCATCCGCATAAGTGTACCAGCTGGCGTTGTTGTGAGAGGTTGCATTTGGCTTTGGTGTGTTTGCCCAATTCATGATGGGTGGTTTATAGGAACAACGCACCTACCCATGCCATGCTGAGTGTTCAGCAGTTTTTGACCAAAAACAGCATGACCCCTATGCCCCACCCTCCCTATTCACTCAGTCTCACCCCAAGGGATGTTTTTTTTTTTTGTTTCCCTGGATAAAAAACAATTTCAAAGAAAACATTTTGCCAACAGGAAAGAGGTGAAACAAAAAAATGGCAGAAGCACTAAAGGGCATTGAAATTGACGAGTTCAAAAACTATTTTGAGCAGTGAAAAAAGTATCTCAATAGGTATACTGCATCAAACAGAGAGTACTTTGAAGGTGACAGACATTTAAACATGTAAGAATAAATACACAATTTTTTATAAATAAATTCCATTTTTTTAGGGTTCCTCCTCGTATGTGATTATCTATGATGTGGCCCCAAACAAAGAAATCACAAATACCATCCAACTACTCCTCTCTGAGGTATGATTAATGAAAAGACTATTTCAGAAAAGCAACTATTGTCATCTCCATTTCCAGCAGTTAAGTCAACAGTCCCTCTCACTACAGGTTTCAAAGATGAACCAAACCAGAGAAAGCAATGCATACTCACAAATTATAAAGCATGTCAGCCATGTTGCTGCGGTAATACAAAGCGTTTCTATAGGCGCTTTCGGCTTCAGAAATCTTGCTCTGGCTCTTCAGAACATTTCCAAGGTTACCCCACGCTGCCGAGAAGAGAAAGAAGTATTCAGGCTCAGTGTCAATCCAATTATACGTGACATAGTATCAGACCATCAGGAAGTACCACTGGGAGAGAAAACCTTCATAAAACATTTCTGAGAAGGAAAATTTATTTCCTTTATACTCTAACATTTCATCAAACCAGGAGATTAAATACAACCGAAGCCTAAAAAAATGTAAAGTAATTATTATGTCTCAAAGCTGATATACATATACAGTTCATCATAAGGCCAAGAGCAATGTTATCTTAAGATCACCTACAAAGACGTCATGCTCTTTCAAATGTCGGTAGGGGTCTTCATGGCCTGAAATTACTGTATATTTACTGAACCAGACACTGCAAGAAATCATCTTAAAATACACAAAGATTTAAATATGGAGAAAACTGATAAATGACATAGAAGAACTAGGGATGAAAACAAGATAAATAAGATCAAAGCTATATACCGGCTTAATAGTCACTGGAACGTATCAGTAAAATATTATGCTTCATAAAACAGTTAAGTATATATGGGTTTTATTGAGATGTTCTTTTTATACCCTTCCTGCTAACAAATGCATTTGTGTGAAAATCAGTTATCTTGGTACTTCCATACACAATCATGCTTTAAAGAAATCTACATTTTTCTCTATGCCCTTAGTTTTCACCCCAAAGAATCAGGATTCCTCAATATTAAAAAGACTATGGTGTAGTGGCTTAGGGCTTCGGTGGTGGCGCTGTCGGCACTGCGGCCTGGGTTCGATTCCCGATCAGGGAGCTACCCACACACCAAAAAAAAAAAAAAAAAAAAAAAAAAAAAAAGACTAAATGTCATGACATCAGCAGCTGCCCATACAGCTTGGCTTTCAAGCAGAATACTCCCTCAAGCTGAAATGCTTTTCTTCATTCCTTCCCCCAAAGAGATGAAGTGTCTGAGTCCTGAAACCAGAGCTCTGCCCAGCTAGGGAGGGCGATGGGAAGAGCTCTATGTGTGTGTATTTATGGGGGTGATTCCTGACTCCACCTGAAGAATAAAAGGGGTTTGGAAGTTATCAATTTTTTCATGCACAATAAAGTGTAGAACCTGTCACTCCCCTATGTGCCTGTGTGCCCTATAGTTCAACACTACAGAGTTCACTCATCTATAAAATGGGAAAAATAATTAGTATCTCATGGGCTTTGGGATGAAGATTAAATTAATATATATACAGGGTTTAAGACAGTGGCTGACACATGGCAAATAATAAATATCTGCTATTATCTATCATTAATATTATTGTGGTTGCTACTCTTTGCAATTTAACATCTCAAACACTGATTACAGAAATGATGTCAAATATTACACATCTGCCCTTGTGTTACTTACAGAGAATAACAATCTTTTGTATTTGGGAAGTCCTCCTGCTGCTAATGGAAAACAGAGAAGCACTGACCTTACAATGAGCTAGCATCTAATCATGTCACAGACCACGGAAATACATGTATATCGGCTGAGTTCTCAAGACAGTCCTGTACGCAGATATCATGCCCACCTGTGGATAAGGAACCACTCCGAGACACTACAACACTTGGCAAGTTAACCAGAACGGGAATTCCTACCCTAGGCTGGCTGCTTCCAAACTTTTTCCACACTCCACCTAACATCTTCCTACCTCATTTCATCTTTCAGTGCAAAACAGTATTTACACACTATGAATTAGGCCTCGGTATTATAAGTTGATAGAAAATTGATTCCTTAAGTTGAAAGATAAAACAGTTACTTAAAAAGTATGACTGTATGGCAACTTCTAATAACCAGAGCATTTTTCAACCCACCTCACCTCTCCCAAAGTTCTGCTTTGCTTGTGGCATTAATGAAAATACAGGGTCCAGCAGAAGCAACACTGAGACTTGAGTTATGATTTTATCACAAAATCATAACCATACATGCTTATGATTTTGTAATGTAAGATTTGGTATAGAATACCAGCTCATAAAAAAAGAAATGCATCCAAATATTATTCTAAACACCAGGAACCCATTATTAAAACACTATCCCATCTAAACCTTAGTCTTCTAACACAGATGCTGAAAAAAAAAATAATAGCAAGAAATTATCTTAAATATTTTAAGGAGTATTTCCAGAGAAACAGATTGACATTTTTCTTTCAGGTACTTTTGTCTTAATGAAATAATTAACATGTGTTTTCTTGTTAGTAGTCAACAGACATAAAGTTATATCTAGAATATATGTTCACTGATATGCTTGTTTGTGCATTTGTTCTTTTATAAATGTATTCATTCACTAAATAGATGCGTGTTAAGCATCTGCTTTCAGGAGGTACTTAGGGGCTGGGCACTTACAAATGTACAGACGTGCAAGTTCCAGCCCACCTGGAGCTTCTGTGGGAAGTGGGGCATGCAGTGGGATGGGAAGGGAGGACCAGGCAACAGAATCAATGAATTAACTTCAGACAGTAAGTGTCATAAACAACATAAAACAAAGTCAGGTCGAGTGGAGGAAGCTAATTTACACAGTGGTAATTTATAAATAGGGAAATGTGTGTGATCTCTATGGAATAAAGGATAAGAAGGCAGCCTTGCAAAGACTGGTGATTCTGGGTAAGGGGACTAGTTAGAACAAGGGATATAAAGCAAGAAATGAATTTGCTATTTCCAAGAACAAAAGGGCCGCCAGGTGTGGCTGCAAAATGAAGTCACAGAGATAAGCGGGGGTCCTATCGGGTCCAGTGGGCCATAAGAGGTCTGTAGGTTATTTTATTTGCCATGAGTGGGGGAAGACTTTCAGAGAGGAGTTTGGCAATAGAGCTTATCAGTTTTGAAAAGATCACACTCTGCCTCTGGTGTGGAGGGAGGAACAGAGAGACCTGTTAAAAGTACCTGCAGTGAGTGCAGAGGCAAGTCAGGGTGGTCTACAATGGGGCAGGCAGTGGAGGAGATGGTGATTTCAGAGTGAGACTACAATGAAGATACTTAAAATCATCAGCAAGGTTATCTTGGGCAAAGCCACAATGTGAAACTAAGTTTCTGGTTTTCTTGTTTTTCAAGTGGAAATCTCTCACATTAAGCATATATTTTAAAAACAATTTTAATTTCTTACAGATGAGAAAGGAATGGAGGGAGGCACAGAAAGAGAAAGGTTAGGGGTGGGCGGGGGGCAAGTCAGGTGGCAGGGAGGGAGAGAGGGGGAAGTCTTTGATGGCCAGAGCTGGTTGGACACGCACAACAGGTAGTTTTGTTCTATTGTATGTACAAACTCTTGAGAGACAATTACTCTGAGGCCATGATAAATGAGACAAAACAAGACTATTTCATATTTTTACTAAACACAAAAAAGAAAAAGGTCACTATACAACCCACAAAATATCAAATATCCCTGCCTTGCTAAATAAATGACTTCTTTATCCAGTCATACAAGTGGCCCAGCCTCGAATGCAGAGGACACCCAACCTTCCTCAGTCCCTCTCTCAAATCACCCAACCAAAGTCCAAATCCTATGATAGGACATATTGCATAATGGGATATTCCAGGGTCTCCATGGTATAGTGGTCCCCCAGTACAAGGAGTAATTAAGCCAACTTCTTTAATACAGGTGTCTTCCTGGTGGTCTTTGAAGGGTGTAGACATATAGGATATTGTCATACTCAAATATGAAAACAATTTTTCAAAATCCTTACTTCCTTAAATAACTGATCTTCACTACAGTGTTTATCAAAATAGAGTTTAAGATTTTAAAGTAAGAGCTGCCAAAACTAAGCCTAAAATTGTCACATACTTTTCTTAGCATGAAAACTACTGTCACTATTTCTATATGTTCAAACTTAAATGTGATTGATTTTTGCTTCAATGCTACCAAATCTCAATGCTAGCATGAAGATCACTTCCAAAAATACAAAGGTATCCAAAAGAATATGTCCTAAAATTAAAAACTTCTATTAGTCAAATAAATAGTAATAATTTTCATAAAAGCTATTCATTTACCATGTTTCAATGATAAAACAAAAAGTAAAAAACATAACTGTTAAATTGAGAAGCCATTTAAAATCTAGTTAATGCCAATATATTCTGGTTTAAAGGAAAAAACATTAAAGTGAACCATAAAAAGTATATCTTAAAAGAACTAATGTGATGATTTTACATCTATATAATTAACCTTTTTTCTCGTGACAAATTTGATCATATCAACAAGGTCAACTTTTTTATATCATGCCAATTTTTAAATCCTGCTGGTCTGATTAGTTGAAAGCATATAAACCAAAATTTGAAAGATATGGAAGAGTATTCCAAGGTTCATGAATGGGACAATTTAACATTATAAAGATATGAGTTTTCCCAAAATTAATCTATAAATTCTATGTAATTCCAATCACTGTTTTAGCATCATTTGTTAAGGCACTCAAAAAATGTATTCTAAACATAATATATAAAAGTGAAACATGATTTTTGTATTTTATCCACCATACACAAAGACAACTTCCCCATAGCTTTCTAAGTTAAATCTGAGAAGGTGAAGCTAACAGAACATGTTGGAGAATATTTCCATGGAAGGAAATGGGATTTCTTAAAATGACCTCCATGTACAACTCAAAAGGTAAAATATTGATGAATGTGAATACTCAAAATGAAGAATTTCAATTTACTGAAGGATATCACAGACAAAGAATAAAACACATAATGCACTAGGTAAAGAGATTTGAAACATCTGAACAAAGGACTATACTTAGAAAATAAAAGAATTCCTAACAGCAACAACAACAAAGATAAATCCAGTAGAGGGGAAAAATGATAAGGGAAAAAAAATACCCAGCATTTTAACTCATCCTAAATTTTCTTAGTAAATTATATAAATTCAAGTTACAATAACATAGATTTTATGCTCAGATTGGCAAAAATTAGAAAACTGGATAAATCCAGGTACCGGTGAAGATGTGAGAGAAGGGTCCTGTGCACTGCTGGGGCCAGATAGCCTGGGACAGCCATTTGTTTGGCCATCTGACAGTACTCAGTCAAACCAAATGTCACTGCCGAAGTAGAGGGTAAGCCCTGACCAGCAATCGCATTCCCAGAGAAATAAACTCTCACCTAGGAAAACATGTACGAGGGTGTTTAATGCAAGCCTCTTAGAGTTGGCTGATATTGAAGTCACTGGCCTGTCCACGTGGGACATAAACTTTATGGATTATTATGTACCGACAAATTCCATGTAAACTCTGTAACATGAAAGGACCTTAAAATGCCTACAAAGAGTCAAAAGAGTGAGTGCATTCTCAGCCACAGTACCGGTTATAAATATTAAAAATCCTTTCCTCCCCAAAAATATCACTATGTATTTTACAAGAGTAGATTGAATATTTAAGGATGTAAATTAAGTCCTTTAAAGGAGCTCCCTGTGGTACAAAGGGAAAATGAAGTTAGGAATAGAGATAACAGGGAATAAATTCATGAATAAGAGAAAGATAATTTGCAGGGATCGTCCTGAGAGCAGGTCATGAACCAAAGAATATAGTTAAGCTAACCTGCAACTGGATTCCGGGGCAGGGGAGCAAACAGAAATGGGTGTGAGGATTAAAAAGAAAAGGTGGAAGAAAAAATATTAAGGTCACAGCCCATATTCTTGCAAAAGAGAGATGGGGTTATCCTATATCCTACTTAAGGAATAAAGAGTTTTAACATTCACTGAACTTTTTCTTATACGAAAACAATTCAAAACAGATGTTTGGAATTATCTTCAAATTTTCACTTGGTAATTATACCCTGGACCAAGAGAACTTAAAGATCTTGTATTTTCATTAAAATATAATGTCATTTACACTTTTAACTGTTTTAAGCCTGGCATTTCATGGATACGTTCATTTCATGTAGTAGTTTTGAAAAGTACAGTTTTACTGGAATAAAATACTCAAAATCCTTTCAGAAAATTGTGATGAAGCCTAAAAAAAAAAAGTATCCATGTTTTTAAAGTCTGTATTTTCACAGACAAGTGTGAACACATGAATCTAATTCACACTTTAAACTCTGGAAATAATACAATAAAACACTTATTTGAAGTTCAAAAACTAGAGTTTATTCTAAAAATCTCAATGTAACTTTTGTAACTTTTTCCCAGGAGTGTGTCAAAATAGAGTACTCATTTTATTCCTGTTGTTTTACAAAATCAGTATTATAAGAAGCTGCTCTTGATTGAGGAGGAACTACTGTCGCATCTCATTGGCTTTTCCTTGTAGTACTATGAAGGAATCTAAGTGGAGAAAAAGCAAAGAACAAAACAAAACAAAACAAAAAAAGCAAAGAAAAACACAAGACAGAGCAGGACTAAAGATATACACAATGATAATAAAATATAACAGTGATTTCATTTATTTAAAACTTACTATTTGCTTGATGTAGTCCAGAATGTAATAAGCCTAACAAAAACCTTTGAAGTATGTTACTACACCCATTTCCTGGATGAGAAAACTGAGGTTAACTCCCTAAGCAGCACAGTTAATGGTAAGGGAGATCCCGATCTGCTTCCAGGCATCAGAATATTATTAATACTCAATATTCTTTACATATTTAATTGAGGGACTGGAGTATAATATGAAAACAAAACAATTATCCAAATAAGTCATCTCTTGTTAACTGCTAGGGGTAAAAAAAAACCTCCAGAAACAACAAACTAACGCTGTCTGGTACCCACTCACATGTCATAACATATTTTCTATCCCAGAGAAAAATTAATGCTGGACACTATAGTCAATGTTTTACATTTCTTTGGGAATTTAACTTTAAACGTCCCATTTTCCACTTAACTGGTTGGAATAGAACCTACTGCACCCATGTAAACAAATGGTTGTTGCTCAAAGATGCTAGGGATTTGGGTATGTTTATCCAGACAAGTACCCTGACGGTGCCTTACATGTGACAGATTCAATGAGCCTCGTTTAACAAGTACATGACTTGGTTTTACACGACTTCCTAAGATTAAGCATATATGATGATTACATTAAGGGAAGGCAAACTGATGCTCCTAGATTTCTCTGAAAAAGCTTTAGAAAATCTGATCTGTGATTTTATTTTCAAAAAGAAAACAAATTTTTTCCGTTAACAAATCAGGAAGCAAGGAAGTAGGAATAACTCTTATCTAAAGAGCCCTCCATGCTGATACTCCATTGCATCTAAAAGGTATCCACTTACTAAGAAACTTGACCTTAATTCACAAAGAGAGCTCCTCTTGTACTTAGTTCACAATCTGCCACAGTTTATTTTAAGTTCTTTGAAAGGCAGAAAAACAATTAAATACTCCCATCTTGCTAACTTGCTCTAAAGAGAAGAATCCAATGTGAGCTCCCTCTAGAAAGACTAAGTGATCTACAGCAATAAATATTCCAAAGTTTTCCCAAAGCACTCATTCAAATACAGTGTCATTCTAAGTTTACAGAGTAAAATCAAACTTACTCTAAAGTCACTATTGCAATTTTCACAGTTCACGAAATCAATGCAGGGGGGTGTGAGCATGTTTTTTAGAGAATGCTTTACTTTCTATCAAAAATTTTGAATAAGTTATGTGCATTAATTTATTAGAAAAGTTAAAATATTTCTTTATGATTTTGGCAAACACTACTTCTAAAAATTAACTAAAAGGACGAATGATTTCCTTAATATTAATATTTAAAATTTAGCTCTTGAACATGCAGGTCCATATAAGCAACTATGTCCCTTTGGGTTGTCATACTGGCCTTTTCCCTTCACTAGTGCAGTGAACACAGCCACCACGATGGGTAAGGGCACCCCAGTTTCCACCTTCCTCTTCGGTTACAGTTTATTTTTACCTTGGAACTTTAATATAGGTCTCTAGTCCCTATATCAAAATCTCGAGTTCTATGTAAAATCTGACAAAATTGAAGCACTTAACTCCTTGAAATAAGGTGATAAATCCTACATTTTGTTTCCTCCAACTTGAGTTACTTGATTGAGATCGGAATGCTACCACCTAAAAAGGGTTAAGCATGGCAACTTTAGCTGGGCCAAACCAAGTGCAAAAGAAAACAAACACAGGAGTGCCTAATGTATCTGATAAGATTTGTTTTCTATTCAGATTGAAGAGTTATTTTTAAGCTAAATTTTGTGTATATATGTATAGTACCTATTTACTCCTCACAACAAATGAGATGATCATCCAGTTGATAGTAGGTGAAATAAAAACAACTGTCATTCACAAAAGGAAAGGGACACTCAAAAGACAATAGAGCCAAAAGTCAAGTTTCTCTGTCTGGATCCAAAAGCCTTGCTCTTAATGTCTATGGAACACTTAAACTTGTAGTCCAGATGTGGTATTTCCCGAGGCTATAATTTAAATAAATATTTTAACATATAAAGGTTAATTATGCTAAACTATCTCATCTCAATGGATGGGGGCGAGGGAAAGAAAGCAGCGGAAAGGGGAAATAGAGCCACTTAACTATGTGGAACTTAAGATAAATGTGAACATGTTATTTTTTTAACCACAATGCTTTCACACTCCATCCATTAGTAAAGATTGTGAGGAGGTCAACCTTTGTAGTCTGGGCTTTTTACTAATTATATGATAGTCACTCCATATGACTCCAGAGAAATAAGAGCCCTTATAAAAGCCTATGAGAATTTATTTTTCTTAGAGTGATTATACCTTGGATTATTACAGAAAGGAATGTTAAGTGGGTGATAAAGCATATTTAGTGAAAATTTCAAGCAGAAAAATTGGACATAATTAACGATTATGATTACTCTGATACCAGAATACCAGAATAGATACATACACATAATTCTAATTATAGTAATTTTGTAATATGCACTTATTTCACTTGTTTCCCTATCTTGGGTTAATTAAGGTAGACCTGAAACTAAACTGATTCCTAATAAGGGAAAAAAGATTAAAAAATGAAAAAATAATATTTACTATTCCAATAACATGTTATCATTATTAGTCGACAATATTATTAGTCACTATAATACCTAGGTACATATTGTAATATCCACATGTGTAATCCAGAGCCTGTTTTTGTTTTAACATATCTGGAGTTGTTCCTTAGCATTTAGCATCTGCAATCGCTACCATTTTCCTGACTTTGACTGTGAGTCACCCACACATTCACAGCCCAGTTTATGCTGCTAGGTCTCACCTGCATCTGCCTTCACACGTTAAGGTTCCATCTGTGCTCACATTTTTTCCCATGGCATCTCCATCAAAACAAAAAAAGAATCTGTCCTATGTTCTTTTCTAATAGCAATGTGCTCTTTGTAAGCTTCTGGTTAATTCATCTGCAGTACTATATACTAAGATAGTAAATACAATTTGCATTTACAAACAATGACTGGACAAGGGGAAAATTTCAAGACACTGAGGCTCTCCTCAAATCTTACCAACAGATCTTTGTTGCTTATTACACTGTTGAAAGCAGTCAATAAAACCCTTGGTGGCTATACGAGGGCTACACCAGCCACAAAGGCATCTATTTTTCCTATTACTTGGCTGGATACTTTCTGGATAGTCCTTGTATAATTGGCGTGCCACAAATACTGACCCTACTTATGTAACAGACATACCAATTCAGTGAAGGCTTTTCAGCAATCCCTCATATCTGGTCGATCTCTGGGCCCATGAAGTTGTTAAACTGGTACCTTTAGATTGAGTGGAAATTCTAAAGAGTAGCTGAGTTGCTTCTAATTTCATATCAGAAATAGAGCTGTTCCTGGCGTATACTTATTTCTATGTATCTATGTCATGTAAGTTATAAAATATATACTCATAATGTTTCAATGAATAATATTAAATCAATACATAACATTTTTTAGATACAGTAGACTCGTAGTTAACTGGCAAGCATGCCGAAAAAACATAGGATCTTTTCTTCAATTTTTTGGCCAGTCGCTTGAGTTCCACTTAATGGAGAGTCTACTGTTATTTTAAAAGAATGAGATAAAAATTTTTTAAAATATATTAAATTTCCTTAAAAAATAGAACTGTTCCAAATAATTCCTGATAGCTTGCTTCTATCATAATGGGTATCATTTGAGTCTGGCTCAGCCCTAAAAGATGAAGAATGCTTAGAAAAGCAGAGTTCTTGAACAACTATATCAACCCCAGGGAAAAGAGAGAATCCTTTTTTTTTAATTCCCTCCTTTTTCCTCCCCCTTTATAACCCACTCTCATAATCTACTTTATCTCCCAGTGAGTTCTGTCATCATTTGAATGGAACCCTGCCATCTACCAGCCCTACATTACTTCCTACTATGTTTCACTAAAAGCAACTTGGATGTAGAAATGTAGAACCAAATATCCCAAAGCTAAGTTTTAGTACTAGTCCTGTTACCAATTAGATCTGGGGACACTGAAGTAAATTACTTGACTCTTTCATGTTTTAGGAGCAACAGTACAAGCACCGGTTTCCTAAACCTGTGGTGTGGGCCAAATGCTGGGCTAGGTGTGCTCCATACCCTGTCTCTCACAGAAGTACTGCTACACTCACTCCAGAGGACCGAGTTGAGGCTCCGAGGTCCTGATAATAACGCTACAAAGACAACAAACAACAGCTATTAATGGCCTGGGTTTAGGATTAGGACCCAAATCTACCTTACTGCAATGTCTGCACTCTTGACCATGCTACTTACTTCTCCTTAAGCACACTTCCTCTTTTAGAGTCTTATCTGTGAACAGGTGTAACAACACTTGAGCAAGTTGAACTCCAGCATCACTGAGATGATTAAGTAACAGATAGGTAACTTTCTGAAAAGTACATTATGATGAAAAAGGAATGATCTTTCATTAATAGATTATTATCCATGAAAAGCATAATCAAGCAATACACCCTTTGACAGCACCTCTCCTGTATTCTTTATATAGGAATGCGCCATTAAGACTTTTATTGCCAAGTAAATCCAGGCTAAAAAAACAAAACTCAAGGCAACATTAAATACTCCAGAAGCCAATTTTAGGATAAGAAAAAGAGTGAAAATCCTCAAGATTACATTTTATTTTATAAAAAAACTTCTACTTCTAAAATACAAATACAGTACATCTTAAATACAGCACATCAGCACACTATCATCTATGTTAACCTTGATATGTTCATTTTTGACAATCACTTCTCTCAAGAAAGCAGTTGGTGTTGAAGAAAACAGTATAGTTAATACTAAAGAAAAGGGGATTCAAAATAATCAGCAAAAACACACATTTCAAGAGCAAAAATACACAGAAATTTTGGGCAGCTGTCATTTTTAAGTATTTTCTTCTGTACACGGTCATTGTCTTTGCCTCTTTTCCTCCTGCAGGACAACCAGATATGGGTTCTTGAAAGCCTGTACAGCAAATACTTGAGTACGAGGCATTTCTGCATCACTTGGAAAACTGGACACACTTGACATGGAAATAAGGAAAACTACTCACTTAACAGCAGTAATATCCAACTCAGAAAGTTCTACTGCCAAGCAGCACACAGAGAGGTAACATAAATAGGAAGTATTGGGGAAAGTGTCAAAATCAGAAGATTCCATGCGCTAAAATGACATTATCCCATCAGTTGAGCAGTATAAAAAAAGACAAGGGTTGGATCAACCAGACGAGATCCCAACAGAGTATTACTCAGAAGCCAATAAAGGATCTTTTGCACTGGACACATATTAGTGATTAATGAACATTACCAACTAGTAATTATGACTAGCTACGTACTTTTAAAAGCATAAATCCATATATTCTATTAATTAGTCCTGAATAATGTGGACACTCAGTGTCAAGTTCATTACACCTACAGGGAACCTGTATTTTCTTATCAAATAATCAGGAATAAGGTTAGGATACACTTTTGTAAGCCTAAATTTTTAACTTAAACCCTCAAAAATTAATATCCACTCCAATCTCAATTTAGGAATGAGCTGACCACCAAGAAGCACAACCAAAGCAGGGCAGGCGTCTGACCAAAGCATCACATAGCCCCCTGCTCCTAGACCTACATCTCAGAGCCCAGGATGGTACTAGAAGGACTTCAGTGACTGTGTAACATGCGCTCAGGAAGTATCTCAAAATCGTTGTCCTAAAGTGTAATAAGCAAAATAGATTTTTAAAATCTTACACCATTGCTTCCAAGTAACAGAATTCCAAGAAGAAAACAATTTCAAATATATCATTGTGATTGGAGACTAGAAAAATGCAGAATATGTGGATTTATAAGAAAGCATTAACATGCTTGTTTTCATTATACAAGCCCAGACACTTATTGCTACTTTAAAATTGTAAAATATTCACAGGGAAGTGGACAACACTATTCCACCTTAATGGCTGAAAGCTATTCTTGGAAAATATTTGGATTATTTAAAAACAGAATAGGTAGATCTGACATGTTCTACACGAACACTACAAACCACCAAGCTTATTGGTAGAAGTCAAAGAAAGTAAGCTAAATGATAAACCAGATATTATCTCAAAATATTTCAAACCTTCTCATCTTCGCTGGTGATTTTATGATAGATACTTTGAGACATTTACTCTAGTTTCCCAAGTAGTAAGACTAGGAGAAGAGAAGAAAAAAAAAGTTTGTCAGATTTCTTTAATACACAAATGCCAAGTTGCAATATGCAGAGCCCCAAACATAGAATACTGTAAGTTTCCTCTACCATCCAGGCAAAGAACTGCACTTTAAATAACTGCACTGACACTTCAGTAATCTGTTCTTGTCGAAATCTGACTCCCAGCTGTTGTACTGTGTATCTACTCCAGTTCCTTATTCTACACTTATAATTCCTAGAAAGTTTTTCTAATTAAAATATATGCCTACACTACTTCCAAAAAAGTATTAATGTTCATATTTTAATATAATATCCCCTGGTATTTTGCATAAAGAAATTGAATTAAGCTGTTTAAAATAAATGAATGTTCAGAGTAGCAGCTAGTATTATTGGGAATTAAAATCCTAAACACAAGATACCAAAAAAACCTATAATATAGTTCTGCCGTCAAGGAGATTTATTTTTTTTCTTTTTTTAATTTGTTTCTCTCTACTATTTAATTAAGTCGGATTCTGATTTCTTACTTGGAAAACAATATTATCATTTTTAAAATAAAAACTTTCAATATATTTGATCCTTATTTAATTTTTAGTAAGCATATTATATGCACATTCCTACTAGATTCCCTCGATGGTAATGCTTATATTTTAAATTACAAGTAAAGTTAACTAATGCACAAAGTGAAGAAGATGAGGTTTTTAATTTAATACTCATATGCATAAAAATAGGGCTCACACTTTGTTCGAACCATCTTTCTATCTATAAAATTGTATATAAATAGTCCTCTATTTTCAATCATTATGTGACTTGGAACTTCTCAGATTTTTCCATATTCCCTTGAAACTTAACTGAACTTTTCTTTTAAATCCACAATCACCAGTAATAGGTATATGTGTAATAGCGTGAACTAAAAAATATATTGCTGGTCTTCTTGAAAATCTGCTATATCTGTGACATTATCTGAAATGTTATTCCAATGGGATATGAATATATTTTACCCTTTTGTGTTTTATAAGGGTCAAACACCTATAATTTGATAATACATGAGAGAGTACTCTAACACTTTCTAGTTTTCTTTAGCAACTTAGCTCTCTTTTGTTAAAGAATTTAAAATTTCAGAAATATCTGCTATGATCTTAAATAAACAATTCCATATAACTTTTAATATAGTGAATCATTCCTTATTACATATCAGATTTGAAGATATTTCTTAGGTTTCTCTTTCGGAGTATGATGAAACTCAACATTCTGAGATTCCCACCTTGTACAGAGTACATAAAAATGCTACAGCTCCTCTGCTGTAGTCATAGCCAGTCCTCATGGCCAATCAGCCTGAGGGTCTCGATGTACTAACACAATCAAGGCTCAATTACAGCAGGTGGGCACACACAGCTCACACAAGGGACACAAATGGAGCACCTGAATCAGGTGACAATGGAGATTACTAAGGTGACCACTAGAACTCACAGGACACCTACTACATAAGGTGATTCTACAAAAACCAGGAGGTATAGCATAATATGCAATTCATAGTTTAATACATAAAAACAAACACAGGGAGGCAGTCAAAATTGGGAGACAAAGAAACATTACATGTCCCACATGAAACAACAGAACAAAGCTCCAGAAAAAGAACTACACAAAATGGAGACAAGAATCTACCAGATGCAGAGTTCAAAACACTGGTTATAAGGATGTTCAATGACCTCAAGGAGAACTTCAAAAAAAAGACAGAAAACATAAAAATGGAGATAGAAAACGTAACAATAGAACCAGTCAGAAATGAAGAACACAGTAAGTAAAATGGAGGCTACAGCAGATGGAATCAACAGCAGATGAGATGAAGGAGAGAGTCTAATCAGCAAATTGGAAGGAAGGTAGCAAAAAAACACCCAATCAGAACAGTAAAAAGAAAAAAGAATGAAGAAAGAATGAAGGCAGTTTAAGGGACTTCTGGGACAACATCAAGTATACACATCAAGTGTAATAACATTTGTATCAAAGCACTACCAGAAGGAAAATAGGAAAAGCAAGGAAGTGAAAACCTATTTAAAGAAATAATGATGGAAAACTTTCCATACTAAAATAGACATAGAAGTCCCGGAAGTGCAGAAAGTCCCAAACAAGATGAACCAAATAGGCCCACACCGAGATACATGATAATCAAAATGCCACAGTTTAAAAATAGAGAGAGAATGTTAAAAACAGCAAGAGAAAAAGCAGTTAGATACCTACAAGAGAGCTCCCACAAGACTATCAGCTGATTTCTCAATAAAAACTTTAAAGGCCAGAAGGGAATGGCTGGAAATGTTCAAAGTGATGAAAAGCAAGGACCTACCACGAAGATTACTCTACCCAGCAAAGTTATCATTTAGAATCAAAGCACAGATAAAGAGATTCCCAGATAAGAAAAAGCTAAAGGAGTTCATCACCACCAAACCAGTGTTACAAGAAATGTTAAAGGGACTTCTTTACAAAGAAAAAAGGCAAAATAAATAAATACTAAAATGGCAGTAAGTACATACTTATCAATACGTACTTTAAATGTAAATGGATTAAATGTTCCAATTAAAAGACACAGAGTGCCTGAATGGATAAGAAAATAAGACCCTTACATATGCTCCCTACTTGAGACTCACTTCAGTTAAAAGACACACACAGACTGGAAAGCAAAGGGACAGAAAAAGATACTGCATGCAAATGGAAAAAATAAAAGAGCTGGGGTAGCAGTACTTATACCAGATTAATAGACTTCAAAACTAAGACAGTGACATGAGACAAAGCAAGACCCAGCAATTTCACTTCTGTGTATTTATCCAAAGAAACCCAAAACATTAATTCAAAAAGACATATCATCCCTATGGTCACTGCAGAATTATTTACAATAGCAAGCTATGGAAGCAATCGAAGTGTCCAGTGATAAATGCATAGATAAAGAAGAGCTGGTACATGTACACAGTGGACTATTACTCAGCCATAAATAGAATGAAGTCTTACTGTCTGCAACAACATGTATGGACCTCGAGGGTATGAGGTCAGATAAAGAAAGAGAAACATCGTGTGATTTCACTTACATGTGCAATCTAAACAAACCAAAGTAAAGGAATAGACAAAACAGAAACAAACTAATAAATACAGAGACTATTTTGACGTTTGCCAGATGGGAAGGGTCTTAGTGAAATGAATGAAAAAGGGGAAGAAATTAAGAAGTACAAATCTTCAGTCATAAAACTAGTCAAGAGGATGTAGGATACAATATGAGGAATACAGTTAATAATTTTGTAATAACCATTTATGGTACTAGTATAACTGGAACTAATATAAGATTGTATATCAAGTACAACTGAAAATTTTAAAAAATTAAAGAAAACTGAAAAAAGGAGAGGTATGAGAGCAGGACTTCAAAGACACTGGTAATATTTCTTTTTCTTAAGCTGCAAAATAGGTATTTGTTTTAGTTTTCTTCAAATGGTATAAATATAAAGTGTATGTGTGTATATGTATATATTTTTCAATGAACATTTCATATATATTTAATAAAAGAAATGTTACAGCATTTTAAGAATCAAACCAAAAGCTAACATGGATATCAGAATAATTTAAATCCATACTTACTTTAATCAAACACTAGTTTCTATTCCTTTGAAATATAACGATGGGTAAGTGTATTTAATCTAAGGCAACACTAATTTTAGATTTGAGGGTTTTCAAAAGCCCATAAAGGTTCTAAAAGTTTTGTTATGGATAACCTCCAACACAGGCTCGGCAGTGCATCGTCTGCTTCGTTGAGAACATACCACCTTAGGACCATTCTACCGAGCAGACTGTAGTCTGGTGTTTTCTTTACACATGACCTACTCACAGTCCTTAGGGCGGTAACAAAAGAAAAGATTACGTGCCACACCACGTCATTCATAGAGGAAAGGAAACCATACGCTTCTGAATGTCTGTGAATCCTCTCTCACAACTGAAAAACCATCATACTTGGGTTCTTTAAGAATCAAATGCTTAAATGGGGCCTTCACTTAACCATTTAGCAAATTTACTTTTTAAACTATTTTAATGTAATCTCATTGACTCAATGAGACATTTTCAATTTATTTTTGCCAGCGCCATTATTTTCTATCTCTTTTTTCTATTCATAAGAGGTTCTTTTGAAAAGAAGCAACACAGAATTTTTTTACCCAACTGAAGCCTCATTCAACTTCACACTATTTTTCTCTCAATCAGCTTTTAATGGTGGGTTTAGCCAACTCTCTCCTACCACAACTCTCTGTGAAAAAAATGAAATCTGTATTTTACAACTTTTTAATTCAGCCCAGTCTTAACAATATAGCGCACTGATTTACCTTCTTAACTGTTAAATTTTATTTATTATAAAAATCTGAACGTCTGTTGACAAAGGTTCATTTTACTTTAGAAGTAACATATTATCAAGACATATGATAATAAAATTTACTACTTAATTTTAAAGCTAGCTGGTTAATTGCAATTCACCACAGATAAAGACGACACTCAATTAGAGGTAAACGAAAACTTAGACCACAAAATCCACAATGAATTAGTCAAGTTTCACATGACTTAGAGGTTTAGATTTCACTTAAATTATGAGTTGTTTCCTAAATAAAATGATACTCCTTCAACATACTTGTTTCTTGAAAACTGAAACCATGAGAAGTTGAAATAGGAGTGTAATTTTACAAAACTCCAGGAAGAAAGCAAAATTGTCAAATGCTACATAGCCGAAACAACTATTTTATCTCTATTTGTTTTTTGCATTAGGAAGGGATGATATAGAATGCTTGGGTAATCACCTTTAGAGTTGCAAATATGTATATCTATATATACATTGTTTATATTAATCTTTTCACATATTTACCTTAGAAACAGGCATTAAAATAAATTTTGGTTTATTAACAAATTTTCCTTGGATTAACCCTGCTTAATTTTTCCTAATTATTTTTTAAGAAATTGTTGTCAAACAATTATAAATCATAGTCATCTGTTCTTTAAAGCAAATTAATAGAATGAATTAACCAACTGTTCTAAAGAACAGATTTGATTTTGAATCTATAACAAAAAAATATAAGTCTTTTAGCACACCAGGTATGCTACCTAAATGCTATCATTATTGTTATATTTATTGGCTCACCGATCTGTTTATCTATCATAACTTAGTTCATCTGTGCTTATGACCATAATTAATAAGGATGTGAGCAAGCAGTTGGTTTCTAAGGAAGACAAGTGATGAGATTGAAAGGCTGACCAATCACCCAGGTGGAGAAGTTCCACATCGTGATGAAGTCACGGAGAAAATAACTTAAGAATTCGGTAATACATTTATTGACCCCATGGATTAATATCAAGTAGCATTTTAGGTTCTGTACAGAAAGGAAAATAAAGACAGTCTTTGGACAGAAGTTGATGAATGAATCAATTTAGAGAGGAGGCAAAACTGCAGGAGAGAGAGATGTGGAAAATGGAAGAAAGAAAGTCACAACTGTATAGAGTCTTCAGAGGCGTAAAAGAAGAGACAAATGGTGCCAAATTCTACAGAGACCCAAAGACACATAGGGATTTTGATGAGGTCAGAGGTCAAGAGAAAGGAAAAAGGGTGATCATACATTGGACCACTTTATAATGAATTAAGAAATGCTTTTTTCAAGAAAATTATAATCAAAATGATTTATAAAATATGTTGTTTTAAACAGAAAAACACCCTTTTAAGTATTATGTAGCTTGCTCATTAAGGCAGTCATCAGAGAAAATTTCCTCTTTCCTAAGCACAAACATGCAAAGAGTCATTGTGAAATCAGTGAACTGGAGTAATCAACCACGTCTAGTATTTTCCTGACATTATCAACCACATAATGAGAAAGGACTTGTGGTTTACACAGTCCCAATCAGCTATCATGTCTCCACTATCCCGATTTAAACTATAAATTAGCAGAACAGTCACTACAATGGCCTTTACCCGTCAGCATTTGCAACCAATCAGTTAATGACTGGCAGCTGTCTACAAGGCCAATCACTGAAGACAGCGCTTCGTGAGGCTTAAAATCGTATTGTCAAAACAGAAGGTAGACTGCAGAACTCCAAAATCTGCAAAGGCTTTCAAGGAAGGGAAGAAACCCAACTCAGTGAAATAACTGTAATCTCAGAGACCACCTCATAAAGCCCTGGTCTTAAAGGGGTTTTAATCTTTCACTAGGCTCAAACAACATAATAAAGGAAGAACTATCTGCCTTCAGAAAGATTACTGCCAGTCTCAGAACAGCACGGTATAAACAACTCGGTAAGCTGTCATAATCTCACCAAGTGGCAAGTTTGCAACTTAACCATGAGATTTGGAGCATGATGATGACAGCTCTGATGGCCATTCTAGAAACAGAGTTCCAAAACTGCTTTGAAGGGTGGACTAGGTGCTGGCGTCAGTGCACAGCTTCCCAAGGGGAGGACTTCGAAGGACCACAGTGATATTCAGCAGTGAGGTGTGCAGCACTTTTTCCGGGATGAATTCATGAAATTAATTGTCCAACCTCGTAGGCTAATGATATAAACAAGAGTTAAGCACCTACAGAATACTTCTGGTCATAACAACTTCACCAAACTTTTAAATAATAAACATTTAAGTAAGTGTGATGTATATGTGTGTGTGTGTGTGTGTGTGTGTGTGTGTGTGTGTATACATTTTTTAAAGAAAGATTAATAAAAACAAGTAAGAGAATGAGTCTCCAACCCACTCATTTCCAGTTCATAGGGGCAGGTGGCCAGAACCTCTCCCCACAGTCCAGGGCAAAAGGCAAGAACCCACCCTGGACAGGAGGCCCTTCCATCCATCGCAGGGACACACACCCACTCACACTGGGACAATTTAGACAAGCCAAATGAATCTAACACACACATCTCTGGGATGAGGGAGGAAACAGCGGTCTCCAGAGAAAATCGACACAGATGTGGGGAGAATGTGCAAATCCCACACAGGCAGTGGTCCTGGCTGGGAACTGATTTATTTTTTCTCATAAATGTAATAACCAAATACCACCCTTCAAGGATTTGCTGTACCCTGGACAAAAAGATGATTCTCATCCCAGGCAGGATGGAGTAGATGGCCCGAGATGTCACGACACTACTCGGAATGGCACACAATTGATGAACTGTTTATTTCTGGAGTTTTCCATACAGCATCGTCAGACCAAGGCTGCCCACAGGTGACTGAAAGTGGGGAAAGTAAAATCTCGGAAAAGGGAGGGCTACTGTATGTCCTTCTTTCTCTCCAGGGGAAAGACCTTCCCAAAGCCTTGAGCTATGAGGGAAGGCATTCCTCTCACCCCAGGCCCTTCCACTCTTCCCTTCTCAACTACAAAGGAAGATAGGAAAAACTGATACACACTCCTGGAAGGTCCTAGTCCAGAAACACTAGGATGTCATCATAAAACAACAGAATACGTGTCCTCCCCTGCCTCTCCCCTCTTCTACCAACATACCAACAGGGCTCCAGGATAATTACAGGGGATTACAGTGGAAAGAGATGCAAAACACAGACTCTGTGTTCTTCGAGAAAGCCCAGAGACAACAGCAGAGCCAAGCACAAGGACATCAGGAAAATGTAATGCCTCTGGCACCTGCAAGTACAGCCAACGTTAAAAACAGCCCAACTCCTAGCCTGATTAACATTACACCGCACACGAGGCCTGTTTACCTCAGTTCCTGTGATCCAATACATCATGTCAACAAAACATGACAAGGCATCCTAAAAGACAAGAAAACAGAAGCAGGGAGATGAGGTCACACGCTTTCTGTAATAATCCAATGAAACATGAAATTGCTTCGGCCATGGTGGTAGCAGTGGGGATAGCAAAAAGCGGTCAAGTTCTGGATGTATTTCTGAAGAGAGAGCAGAGTGGATTTGCTGATGAAATGGCTGGGGGGTGGGGGTGTGGGAGGGCGGGGTAGGGATGACGCCAGGCTGCAGAGCTGCTGGGAGAATGGACTTGCCGTGGACTGAGGTAGTAAAGACTCCGGGTAAAGTAGTTGGTTGCAGTGCAGTGGTGCAGGAAGTCAATTTTTGATGTCTCAAAAGACTTATAATACCAGTCAGTTGTATATTCATTTAACCAATAATATCTGGAGTGCTTAAGTATAGCACTTCCTATTAGAAAGAGGACATAGAAAAATGTTACAAACCAAGGAGATGCTTAATGAGTAGTTTACCAAGTTAATGGATAGATGAACAAATGATCAAACATGTTAATCATGTCATCAAAACAGCTTAATCAAAATCATGATCATAACTGTCAATGGTAATAGTAGGTGATACTGAAAAGTACCTAGGAATGTACAAAATGCTCTCGCCTACCCTGGGACCCAGACTGTTATACTCCCTCTTGCATCTGAGGACCTGCCCTCCCCTTCTTCCTGAGTTGGGTACTTGGCTTCCCAGAATAGAGACAGCATTTCCCAGTCTTCTTTGCAGCTACGTGTGGCCAACAGTCTGTGAGCAAATGTGAGGCATGCCATTTCTGTGATATGCTCTTAAAGATAATAGGTATACCCACCATTTGCCCTTTCTCTCCCTCGTCCTGTTAGCTGAAGGGCTGATGTCATAACGAGCCATTTTGGACCACAGGGACAGGGTGACATGACTGAGATGGCAAAGGAACAAAAGAGAGGGGGCCTGGAGCGTGAACACCCGTGGCGCCATCTTATCAGCTCTGGGCCACACATACTTAGATTGTTACATGAAAGAAGAAAGCTATCTTATTGAAGCCGCTTAAAACTCAACCAGTAAGTGTAACAAGTCCTCAAAATAACCATGTGATGCAAACAATATGCCAGGGTTTCTTCCTTCTTTTAATTCCTTATATGTATCTGTTTTAAACAGCAGGAAAATAAACTGGCAACACAGCCTTGTTTGACATACTTCTATCTCCCAGTGAAGAAAAGCTAACTGAATCGTATTCTGTGAGAACCGATTGCAACGAGTCTTACAGCAAGATCTAGATTCAGGCATTCAATAACCTGTGCAGCACTCACTACCTAGAAAAGCCACATGGCAATGACCTTTTTCATGAGAATTGCAATTTTAATGTTTCTAGTCCTATTAAAATGCCTGCAATCTATTAAGCATTATAAGCATCAACAGTGAGTTCCTCAGCTTAAAGGTGCTCATTGAATTCTTGATTTAATCGGTAATCACGTAAGAATGCCAGACTTGCTTCTGGGGTGTCTAGATCTTTGGATACATAGCCTGGTACAGGCCATTCCATACGATTGCAACCGTTTCCTACTTTTGGTATATGAATATTCAGGGGAAAATGTGCTGGAAAAAGTAGAAAAAGACCAGTTCAAATTCTATGCAAGCAAACATAATTTAAAGGATAACTGAAAAATGGTTTATGAATAACAAGACTATTTGGCAATATTCACTATTTTATATTAGTGCAATTAAAATGTAAACTTATTTTCATTCAGTTGCTGTTTAGCTCCCATCACCATGTAGTTGCCTGAACGAGAGAACTCTATTGTGACAGCTTTTGACTATTAATTTATGCTTCAAAGGAGACTACCTTCGACTCTGGCTATAGATCCCGAGATCTGCTAAAATAACTTTCTAAATCAAAAACAGGAATAAAAAGTGTATGCTATCTTCTCACCGTACAGTGCAAAGTTTACGTCCCCACGTGAGCTCAGAAATCTTAAATAAGAACGCGGTACTTGGCCATACCCAATGACTGAGCCTCTGTGAAGTCAAGGGTGTCTCACCCATACATGCATATACACTGACACCTAGAGACACAATTCCAGCATTCAGAGGTGTAGCCTTACCTCCCAATCTGTTAAAGATGTCAGTGTAAGTCTTGTGGTATTTCCTCAGGCGATGCTGAGAAAAATGGAAGAGCTCAAGTATGCTTAAGAGGGATAACCTGACTTACATGATGAAAGGGATGATGTCCTTATCAGTATTTTAAAATGTGAAAAACCAAGTTTTTTTCTAGATTCTTTTGATAGTCAATATTTTTCCATAACGGTCCTAATTCCGGTGGACAAATGTAGCCCAAGAACATAGCGAAACAGCCCCCTATCCCAAATATGTGGTGTGTCTCTAAATGTATACTGCTCACCTCTTAAAAAATAAAAAAGATACGGGCATCGCATGAAAGGACCTCTTCTTCCTTCACACTGTACTTTAAAGCAAGCAGCAAAGGTACGAAAAGGCAGGAAGCAGAAGTGTAAAGTGAACGATTACCTTTAGCTGGGTTGACTTTTATCCCTGACCTATACAGCATTTCCTCATTCTGCCAGTCTCCGTTCCTGATTGCAGTCTTGAGTCCATAGAAAACAATTAACGTAGCGGTAGCGTAAAAAATCAAGCTCTTCAGAAACTGCTTTTGGACTTTGACATACAGGGCTCGGGCACCCACTGTAATGAGGAGGCAGAAGCCCATGCTAGGGATATACAACACTCGCTCTGCAATTACAAAGCCCACGTAGAAAAACAGGTTCGTGGCAGGGACAAAGGGTATTATTAACAAAGACAGAGACAGAACAACAATGTTCTCGGTAGAAGGAAGTTGTGGTCTCTGTGGTATGTTAGTTTTAATGCCGTTTTCTACTTTGGGTGCAAAGCTGGGCTTCATCTCTGAGTTCCGGTACTCCACATCGGAGTGGCAGCTTTGTCCGTTCGCATTCTGCTTGCCATTGGTGACCAACCTCTCCTCGCATTCTGCTTCCATGCTGGGGCTCTTCAAACCATAGTAGGCAAGGAGGAGGAGTCCCACGTAGAAGGCCACAGTGTGTAGGTTCCTCCAATCACAAACTGTCTTGAGCAGAGGCACGGCATCCATTGACCAATCGAAACTGAGGGTGTCTGGGCAGAGCAGCAGCCAGAGGTTCTTGGTGGGCAGGTACAAGAAGGTGAGCGTGCGAGCCAGCAGGCTGTCCGAGTCCGCGGCGGGGTTGTCAGAGTTGGAAAAGCTGGGCGGTTTGTTCCCCATCCAGTACAAACGGGCACCCAAAAGCGAAGTCCCCCAGAAAGTTAACAAACTAATGCTGAGGAAAAGAGACAAGTTCTTCCCCTGAAACCAAATAAAAAAAAAAAAAGGAGGGAAAATTAAGATCATCAATATAGCATGAAAACAGGTCACCACATTTTGAGACGCAATATTTTCTTAAATGGGCAGTTAAAAATGCAGCACTGTCTCAACTACATGACATTGCCATCTTCTTTTAAACACGGTGAGGAAAATTTTAACCTAAAAAAAAAAAAAAACAACTGACTGTAAAATCCTACTTCATATATAACTTCTGATAACTTCTGATGAGTATCTTTCCTTCTTAGTCCTTTGCTAAAGTATCAGTAACCAAAGCTTCCATTTCTTGACCTCTAAAAAATGGGTTGAATATATTTTCCCCCTTGGAATTAGCATCAGATCAAAATGAGACAATAATGTAAAAGTATTATACTTGGCATTCTGCACGGCTAGAGTAGGCACCTAATAACACCTAGTAACTGTCTTATTTCACCATATAGTTTAGATTCTGGGGAAAAACAAAGAGCAGTCATGACAATAAAATGGGGCATGACAGTATTTTGCTCAGCTGTAAAGTAGCAATAGCATTTAGCTAAGTCTATGCCAGTCCTGATTTCATTGCCTTGAATCTCCTTGCATACTTACAGACTCATCTGCTACCCCATCTGCCACTAACGTCAATGACATCAGACCTTTACTAACACTCCTTACACATCCTCAATTTTTCAGGTTGATGACAACTTTTTAAAAAATAAAATGACTTTAACAATGGACTTACTATTTTAAGAGAAAGACAAAACGTGGTGACAGGAAGGCAAAGGGCATCCCTGTTAATGGGAATGTTCTGGCAAACTCTTTCAATTGGAAGAAGAATTTAGTGATCTCAAGTACTGTTAAGTACTGAAGAAACAGTGGGGCCTAGGGAGCGATGGACACCATATTCCAACCTAAATGATTCACTGGGAATGCGATCTCATACAGCACACATTCTGGCCTCACATAGAACTTTCTTACTCAATGACATTCAGAACCATGCTTGGAACCTTTAAAAATACCATCCGCAAAAATACAAAAGCAAAGATAAACAAGTGAGATTATATTAAACTTAAAAGCTTCTGCAAAGCAAAGGAAACCATCAACAAATGAAAGGTAATTTATGTAGCGGAGAAAATATTTGGAAATCACGTATCTGATAAGGGGTTAATATCCAATATATAAAGAGCTCACACAACTCAAAGGAAAGAACAAATTCAATTACAAAATGGGCAGAGGATCTAAATAGCCATTTTCCCAAAAAAGACATACTGATGGCCAAGAGGTTCATGAAAAGATGCTCAACATCGCTCATCGTCAGTGAAATGCAAATCAAAACCACAAGCAGATACCACCTCACACATTTTAGAATGGCTATTATCAAAAAGACAAGAAATAACAAGTATCTACACAAAGATGTGGAGAAAAGTAGTTTACATTCCCTTTTGCAACTGGGGGCAGTGTATATCGCTGCATCTGCTATGGAAAACAATATAGAGTTTCCTCAAAAAAAAAAAAATAGAGCTACTATGTGATCTAGCAATTCCATTTCTAGGTATTTAGATGAAGAAAATGAAATCACTATCTCCAAAAGATATCTGCACCCCTATGTTCACTGCAGCATTATTTACATTAGCCAAGACACGGAAACATCCTATGAGTACAAGGGCTGTCCAGAAAGTATCCAGCCATGTAATAAGAAAAACAAAGGCATTTATGGCTGGATTTTTTTCCAGACAGCCCTGGTATACTGACTGATGAATGGATAGAGAAAATGTGATATAGATATCTATAGATAAAGAAGTAAAGGGAGAGGAGGTTATAAGTTAAAGTTTCAGAATAAGGAAAATAAAAAGCATCAAACCAATGAAAATTATGGACAATTTTAAGAGACTGTTACTTAACATCAGATCCCAGTTATGCTAAATTCACAGAATTAACTGCCTCAGTGTTTTAAAAACATCTGTAGCAGACCTCTGCTCACCATGAATTCTTCAGTGCTACACAGAATTTCTAATGGTAGGGGGAGTAACATGTTCAGTCATCACCAATCTGTAACTGTCAGGTCCCTCTTAAAGAAAAAAAGAAATGGTTCAAAGCCTCATTATCATCTAAAAATGACTTTTTCAAACCATTACCTTGGCTCCTTGGACATTCTACACAGCAAAAGTCTTCAAGTTTCTTAATTACAGAAAACAAAATAAAGCCACACCAAATCAAGTGTTAAAAGTTGTAATAACTCTGTACCTCAATCAACAATTGAGCATTCCTGGGTTATGGAAAAGACAAACATAGTAACATGTGGCAAAAATACACGAGAAAAGATATCATGAATGAAGACTGAACTGGAAAAACAATTCCATGGTGAATGTGTCCTGAAGGTCCATTTTCGAAGTGCAATTACAGGCGATTCTGTGGTGGTATCACCCGGTGGGGCAGGGTGGGGAGGAGGACAGAACGGAAGAAGCCATCACAAAGCAGCTGCATCGGGTAAGACCAAAAGCAAAGCAGTAGGAGAACCACAGACAGAGGGGAGTACGACCAGGTTTTGTTGCTAGTCATGAAACTCCAGAATACATCGGCCTCAATCATTACGTAATTCTATTTTACTCCTAAACACAGAAATGCCGTAAGGCAAAACTATCATATTCATTAATGTTTAATAAAAACATCTTTAGTAACTTATGAAATTTTTATAAATTATTCTCAAAATAAGACATTTGAGATGGAAGATATGATAAAAATAATTCCAGTGCGTACGATGCTGGAAGAATATTTAAATACAATAAATTACAAAATAAAGAGGTCAGTAATAAACACTAGTCAATGGCAAACATTATGTAAGACAGCTAAATGCTGAGAAAGTTAATAAAAATATAAAATGCCGAAGTAAAAAGAAAAAATGCTAGCATTCACTTACATAGTATACATTTAAAACATTTTCATACACTGTCTTCTATTTAAGCAAGTGATGAGTTCCAAAATGAGATGCTCTCACACACTCATTGTAATTCAGTGATGAGGTAACGGTGAAATAAATGACAAAACTAAAAGAAAACGAAACTCATAGGTAAAAGAAAATTGATCTGAAAATGTTTAAAATGAAAGTTTCTCAGGCCCCATGACTAGCTACAACTTTTTAAATCACCTAAATGTGAAATAACAACTTGAGAGTTGCTTTAGTGCCTCCCCGTGTAATTCCGGTAAAATGTATCACATATACGTAAAGATAGGATTCTGATAAAACCAAATCTCTCTTCTATCTTTCGTCACTGATCCTGTGGAAATGGCCTTAAAAATAAGGTGAATGGGAAGAAAAGCATGAAAAAGGTTTTATGTATTAATTTTACACCTTATGCTCTGATTTATGGACTACATCAAATTAACACATTTTTACTAAGCTATAACTGGAAACCAAGTAACAATACAACCAGCCTCAGCACTTCTTCGTTCTTGGCTTGCTGGATCAAATGGATTCAGCCCAGGTACTGCTAAGAGAAGGCAGGAGAGTGCTGAGGAGCTGCCACCATAGACTGGTAAGTCAAATCTAGTGAAAATCCATGCCCAGAGCCAGGGAAATTTAAACACGATCTGAGTATAACCTTTGATTGAGAGCCTTAGAAAATGATTGCAATTTAATAGTGAAAATATAATCAGTTCACTCAACATCATTAAAGCTGTCTGCATGGCAGGCACTGTACTATGCACTGGATATACACCTGTAAGCAGAGAGACAAGAGACTCTGCGCTTTTAGAGTTTCAAGTTTGTGTCTAGGATAAAACACTTAGTGAGGAGAAGAATCACACTGCCTTGTAGGATAATGTTCAAACATAAGGAACTGTCAATCAACTGTTAGCTTTTAAAAATGCCAATACCCTTATACAACTAAAATCTCCATCAAAGATTCTAACGCAGCTGAAATTGAGAATTATTGCTTATTTGTACAAGTTTAATTCTTAGTACTGACACTAAAAATACTGTGGGCCTATCGCTTTCATTTCATGAAGTTTTAAAGCATATTTTCCTCATTCAAAATGAATAAACCATAATGAAACATAAATAATGCTCTCTCCCATGTTCAGGGACACAGTGAATTCTTAGTATAATAAATGAGTGTCATGAAGGTCAGGCTGCCAAGGAATTGAGATCTTTGTAGTAAGTGGCATTCAGGGCTGAATTATTCAAGTCTTGTTGTACCATACAGAAGACAAAGCATTTGTTCCCAGGAGAAAAAAATTAGTCTCCTAAATATGAATCACGCCAAGGATATAATACATAGAAAAAATAGATGAAAAACACAGACAGAAGATCAAGAATAAACAAAGACATATTAAAATTTTTCATCCGCATTTACTAATAAAAATAAAAATAAAACTGTAAAAACAAACATCAAATGAATCTAAGTGGAAAAAAGAGAGAATGTGAAAGACACGGTCACTGAAATTGTGTTAAAACAAGACCTTCACATACTGGGAAAAAATTATATAGCTTTTTATAGCCATGGGAACTCTGGAAGTACTTAGGAAAAATTAATAACTTGTATGCTCTATTATTTGGTATCTAGATTTAGTTATACACTCTAACAAAACCTCTTGGAGCTAAATAAAAGAATATCTAATTCACCACTGTTTATAAAAGCAAAACTAAGGAAACAGCTAAAAATGTCAATAGAGCAGTATGGATAGACTCATGTCATTTGAGTCTATAATGCTAAAAGGAAAAAATATATATATATAAATGATATATGTAATATATAGATACATTTATTTATATACACACATTATCTGTATCAACATGAAAAATACTTTAAGACAAATGAACCAAATCATTAATTTTATGGTAATATAACTAGTAAAAAACAGTTTTGCAAAGTATGCATACTATAAAACCATACATGCCATTAAAAAAATAACATTTTTCACAAATGTAAACATATGTATATAAAACGCTTTTGTTGGTGGCGGCGGAGTTGATTTTCAAGTCTAGATATAATAATACCATAAATGAGATGATAAAAATTCTCGGGCAGGGCAGGGCAGGAGATGGATAGATGGATAAGAGACAAAGATGGCTTTACATTTAAGAGTTGTTGCTGTTTATTCACAGCCGCAAAAATTTTATTGGAAGAAAACTAAGAGGTTTGACAATCTGATATGCCTAAACTTACATTTTTGGGTTGAAAAGGTTTTGAGGTGGAGATCCAAGATGGAGGAGTGGGTAAACACTGCCTGCTTTGTTCTGTGAGCACACTGAAATCACATTATCCACCCAGCCTGGAGAACCATCTGAAATCTGGCTGAGCAGAAGTTTTGTAGCTAAGAATAGAAAGAAGAGGAGGCCACACTGAGACCGGTATGAGGGGTGCAGATGCGAAAAGAGCCGAACGTCCGGTGGCGGCAGAGAATCAGGAGGGGTAGCTCAGCTGCGGGGGGGTGGGGGGGGTGGGGGGGTGTTCCCCGCTCCCCAACCCTGGGGTGGTGCAAGGGATCCCAGCTCCATACCAGGCTCCCCAACTGTGAGCACTGGTGCTGGGAAGAGGACGCTCACAACATGTGTGAGCAGCAATGAGGACCCCGGCCATCCACATGGGACGGAGGGCCGCGGGAAACCCAGACGTCCTCTTAAAGTGCCCGCACAGACTCAGTCACTTGCGGATACTCACCCTAGGCTCTGGCAGACAGAGGGTGACTCAGCCCAGGTTGGAGGCATGGCGGGGGTGGGGGTGGGTGGGGGGGTGGGGGGGTGGGGGCAGAGGGCAGAGTCAGGTGTGTGGCTTTGGGGATAGGGCTGGAGTACAGGCACCATTTTCCCTGGCTGCATCCTCCTTCCAGGAAGCCAGCTCAGGGATGTCATCTTTGTACTGCACCCGCCCCCACATGGCCAAATCTGAGCCTGATTGGTCTGTCGAGATTTAGTTGCTCCACCCTGCTGGGACTCCATCTCAGGCAACTACCATTAGAGGCACACTCCTGTGAGCAGCCAGCACCACCCGACTGCAATCTTCCTCAGAAAAGTATTTTAAGTCCGCAGGCCCCAGGCTGGTGGTGACCAGCACTGCTGTGCTCTGAGACTTTGGCTGAGTAGCTCCAGGCACAGCACTGGCATCAAAACAGAATCTGCAGGAGCACCCAGCACAGGTAACCAGGGAAACAGTGTCAGGGGCCCACAGGTCACCTACTACATAAGGCAATCCAGCAATAGTGAGAGATGTAGCAGGTCTACCTAATACATAGAAACAAATACAGACAGGTATCCAAAATGTGGAAACAAACAAAAAAACACATCTCAAATTAAAAGAACAGCAGAAAATTACAGAAGAACTAAATAAAATGGAGGCAAGTAACCTATCAGACACAGAGCTCAAAAACATTATTATAAGGATGCTCAAGTTCAACTGAGAGATGGCAAGCATAAAGAAGCAGAAACCACAAAAAAGAACCAGTCAGAAATCAAGAATACAGTAACTGAAATTCAGAATGCAACAGAAGGAATCACCAGTAGATTAGATGGAGCAAAGGATCAAATCAGTGAATTGGAAGGCAAGGTAACAGAAAACATCCAGTCTGAACAGCAAAAAGAAAAAAGAATTAAAAGAAAACACGTGAGGACCATTTAAAGGGCCTCTGGGACATCAGTCATAACATTTGCATCATAGAAGTACCAGAAGGAGAAGAGAGAAAGCAAGGCATTAAAAATCTATTTGAAGAAATAATGACTGAAATCTTCCCTAACCTGGCAAAGGAATAAGACACACAAGCTCAGGAAGCACAGAGAGTCCCAAACAAGATGAACCCAAATCTGCCCACACCAAGACACATTATTATTAAAATGGCAAAGGTTAAAGACAAAGAGAGAATACTAAAAGCAGCAACTAGTTATTTAGAAGGGAGCTCCCATAAGACTGTTAACTGATTTCTGAAGAAACTTTACATGCCAGAAGGGAGTGGCAGAAAATATTCAATATGATGAAAAGCAAGGACCTACAACCAAGATCACTCGACCCAGCAAGGCTGTCATTCAAAATCGAAGGAGAAATAAAGAGCTTCCCAGACAAGAAAAAGCTAAAGGAGTTCATCACCACCAAACCAGTATTACAAAGAATGTTAAAGGGACTGCTTTAAGATGAGGGTTAGGGGGTAGGGGAGGAGCAAAATTATGAACAATAAAATGGCAATAGCTACACATCAACCGAGGAAGACAGATGCAAGCTGACTTTGCTTATAGGTGAAATCCAAAGAAGAAAATAAACAAGCAGAACAGGAAGAGATTCACAGATACAGAAAACGTTAGGGAGGAACGTTGGGGGAGGGGTGAAATAAGAAGAGGAGATTGGGAAATTCAGTTTGGTGGTTACAGTCATAGTTATGGGGACATAAGGTATAACATGGAAATACAGTTAATAATGTTGCAATAATTATGGGTGGTGTCAGATGGGTACTAGATTGTTGGGGTGATAGGAGGAAGGTAGGTGGGGTAGGTGTAAAAAGGGAAAAAATCAGGAAGTACAAATAGTACAAATTCAGTCACTAAATAGTCACAGAGTTGTAAAGTGCAGCATAGGGCATACAGGCAATAAGATTGTAATAACTATGTGTAGTGTCAGATGGGAACCAGACGTATCAGAATAAGAATTCTGTAAATTATATAAATGTCTCATCATTATGCTTGACACCAATATAATACTGTACATCAAATGTAACTGAAAAATAAAAATAAATGAGGGAAACATTTTTTGAAACAAATATACAAATAATGTTAACATATCTAAATTCTGGTTAAGGACACAAGTATCTGATGTGTTTAATTCATACAGTTTTCTATTTAGTATTTACTGTTGCTATTATTTTATAATTATTACATTTCTCAATGTTAGAAAATACTTTTCTATGTCCCAATTCAATCCACCTACAATTATTTTGTGATCCTTACATTAATTTTACTAGAAAATCTCTTAATTTCACAAGAAAATTAGATAAAAACCCACTGCTCTCCAGCTGAGATATAAAATTATATTACCCAAAACCACTCTTTTAGATCAGGGCTATAATAACTGAATCTTCAGAGGTTAATAGAGAGCCTACCTTGTAAGTACAGTCATACACCACGTAAGGACATTTCACTTAATGACAGCCTACATACAAGGGCTGTCCGGAAATAAATCCAGCCACAAATGTCTCTATTTTTTATTACATGGCTGGATACTTTCTGGACAGTCCTTGTATACTATGGTGGTGGTCTCATAAGATTTTAATGGATTTGAAATATTGCGGTGATGCTGATATAAACAAACCTACTGTGTCACCAGTCCTATGAAATTATTGCACAGACAATTATTACAGCACATAATACTCGATAATGACAACAAACAGCTATGTTACAGTATTCAATAAAGTACAAACCTGCTGTACAGGCTTGTAGCCTGGAAGCAATGGGCTATACCATATGGCCTAAGTGTGTAGTGGGCTATACTTCTAGGTTTGTGTCAGTTAACTCTAGGATGTTCAGGCAATAACCAAGTTACCTAGTGACTACAGAATGTATGCCGGCGGTTACGTGGCACATGACCATATTCAAATAGATGATTCTTTAACTATGACCCTGACCAGAAGTCGGTTTCTACCCATCATTATCTCATACCTTTGAAATCCTGGTCTGATAAATCCTTACTCTCAATCTCCCATGAAGGCTCATAAATTTAACAATATTGCAAAACTCCAAGGCCATTTGAAAATAACTTGGTTGTCATCATATACAGAAACTTGACCTTGTCACTTTTATATCACATTTTCTGCCTGTCTCTATCCATCTCCATGAAAAGTATGCAATGACATACGTTCTGGAAGAATATTTTCCTCACTATGACTTACTTATAAAAGTGGAATTTAACATGGGAAAATTATTGTGTCCCTTAAAAAAGAAACTCATCAGATTTCATGTCAGGTATTGAATAGACAATGTTGTTTCATGTTTTAATTCACTATTTATTTATCAAATGATATAAGCCTCCTTTATGAAAATATTTTTTCTACAAGTGCAAATATGTTTTTCATCTTTTTAAAAGTTCTTCTTTAACTAAAAGGGGAAATTAGCTCTAATCTCCATTTTATTGAAAAAATTAAAACTATATTTCTGATTACAAAATTTTAGAGGATTTTTTCTGGAACTGTCAGATACAGGAAATCATAGGATGGAAATCAGCTAAAAAATATAATGTTCATGGTTGACAATTTTATCTCTAGTCTCTGGGTACACAAATAAGAGAATGCAGCTATTAGTTCATCAGCAAATAATGTGAAATTTATTAAAAAACATCAAAATCCTGCCATAGGTGTCTCCTACACATCACTGAAATATAAAATCAAAGCTGATGAGAAAATCCTACCATATTAATTAGTGGTGATCCCTTTAAAGAAGCCATGTCCTGAATTATTTTCTTCTATGTGAGTTTTCGACTACAGAAATAAACACAAGAGGAAAGCAAAAATCAACTATAACATCTCTCTATTATTCAAGAAAAAATGCCATTTGTGATGGCAGCTTCAATATTGTTTCCTGATCTCATATTATGTGGAAAACAAAAGAAAGTGAAAAGGAATATTTTAGACACAATGAAAGAAAAATGTAAACATTTTGGCTTACAGTATTAAAACCATCATGAGACTCACTTTTTGGCAAACTAATGAAAGTAAATTACTTAAGCATAAGGCTCATTTAATTTCAAATTAAGTCCTTGGCAATGATAGCAGAATTGTAATAACAAAGTAGATAAGAATCAGTATCTGAAGGTTGTAAGAAAAACTGAGAGAAAAGCCTATTCAGACATAAGAAAAATTTAGCATCCTTTATTTTGTATCCACCATTCATTATTGAAGTCATAAGCTTTTCTCATAGCAATAATAAAGGATTTCGCCTAGCTGCCCTCTTTTCCAAAGGAGTGCTCACTGGGGACTCACCCCAAAACATGAATATAAAAGCATATTCTTCTGAATTTGTGACAAGGAGGAGTGTGTGGCTAAAGAATAATTAGCAACTGTTTCTAGAATAGTCATGCAATTAATCAAGGTTTTGTCATAATCAAGTTGTCAAGGTACTTCCTTTGTTTCCTTTCCAAGGAAAAATAGGTCTCCTTATTAATAATTACCCTCTATCTAAGATCAGAAACTTTTTTCCACATCAACTAACAGAGAAGATAAAATTGTTTTAATTTTGGTATTTCAAAAGATACAAAGAGGCTCACTGGATGGACATATCCCGTCTGGATGAGGAAAGAGTTTAAAGATTAGAGACATAAAAAAAAAATATGGTGTTGAGATCAACACCTTTGATCATAAGGAAATCTCTACTTTATTCAAGGTAATTCTGTAATATGCCATAATACTTTATGTTCAGTTTAAACATCCATCAGAAAGCATCCTTCCATACCCAGAGAAACATGTAACAGCTTAATAAATCAGTTATAGATTGAATTTCACTGATGAAAATTTACAGACTTTTTTTTTGACCAGATTATCATTTACCGGCGAGGTTTTCATCAAGGGAGTGTATGTTATATAAAACTCCAGAGTGTCAAAGCATATATCATGTATGTGAGTGATATTACGTTATTTGTCCCAAGTTTAAAATCAAACATATTTGGGTTGATTGGGTAGTAAAAGGTCACCAGAAATTACAGGTGTTTTTTTTTCCCTTCTTGTTTCAGTTATACTTCACCACTACTGGTCTATCTGAAATGCCTCACAAACTTCATTCATACATATGATACTAGCTAACACTGGTAAAAAGGAGTATTTTATTTAGAGTAATAAAAAATGGAAATTAAAGAAAAGGAACTTAAGATGGCCATCTAGTCTTCTTTCATTAAATCACACTTGAGAGGGACTGTTCCTCATTTTACTTAAAAGTTTTATGTACTCTTTAAATGGTGTTACCAAGTGTTCACATTTTGGTTTCTAAGATCATTTTCCAACAAAAAGAACCAGGGCTCCTTGGTGAAGAGTTAAGGACTGGGGAAGGAAATACACAAGGTGAGCCTAGAGCATTACTAAGAGCTAGAAAGTGAGAAGTGCTCACACACACACACACACACACACACACACACGATGTCCAAGTGTCAAAGGGACACAGATGTCTGCTTAAAGAGCTCCCAATGGCCAAAGCTGGAACAATTTCAGCAACAAAATAAAGTACTGAATTATAACCCAATGTATAAAATAAATGTCCATAAGTACATATGGATAAATAAATGATACAATAAATAAATAAATGAGGGAGAAGAGACAATTCTCCCCAGCAGAATTCCAAATAATATATGGAAAGCCCAATTTCCCACTCCGTAAACAGGGGCCACCCATAGTGACTTCCTTCCAAAAAACACAGTGTACAAAGGACGGAAGCCCGAGGGATTAACTTTACAGTGGAGAAACATGAAAATCAATTTCTCAGGCCAGGTGATCAAGGTCAACATCAGTAATGATAAGTCACGTGGATACTGTGTGTACCCTTGATAATGTGTGATGAAAATGTCATCTTACCTGTGTTCTTCCTCTCAAGGGTCATAAAAATCTAATCATGAGAAAAACATCTGGCAAATTCCAATGGAGAACAGTTCTCAAAATATCTCACTAGGAATCCTTAAAACTGTGCAGTTATCAAAAACTAAGTGTGAACAACTATCAGAACCAGGAGGAGCCTACGGCGATAAGACAAATAAATGTCATGTGCTATCCTACATGATATGTCAGGACAGAAAAGGGACATTAGGTAAAATTGAAGGAAATCTGAATAAACTATGAGTGTTAGCTAATAATAATGTATCAGCCTTCATTGGTTAATTATAAAATATACACTACACTAACGTAAGGTGACAATAATAGAGGAAACTGGGTGTGGAGTATATGGGAACTGTGTTCCCTCTTCTCAATTTTTCTGTAAACCTAAAACAGTTCTAAAAAATAAAATCTATTAAAGAATGGTTGTTACTAGAATAAAAGCTTTAGAAACCAAATGAAATTAAGGAGATGGGCTCTGGCAGATCAATTTCTGAACGCTTTTAAGAGTAAAGAAATCCGAGGGCTGTCCGGAAAGTATCCAGCCATGTAACCATTACACTGACAAGGGCTGGATGCATATTAACATTTTAACTGCATTTGAAATTAATCCAAAAACATGGAACAACAGAACGAAGTAAAATTCAGGTTCACTGATCACAGTTGCTTATATGTGTTATAGGAGAGATGACATACTGATTTCAAATCCTGATGGCTTTTTGTCTGACACTCTATATAGCATTTGCAGTACATATACTATAAACCCCCAAATGACTAAAATATCAAGGGAAGGATACTTCTAAACCCACTACTACGGTCTTGGTCTTTCTGTTGGCATGGTGACCCATTCTTCCTCATTAAGCTAACAGGAGGAAATCAAGCAGTTAGCAATTTCTTGCATATCCATGGCAAGCTTCTAGAGCTAACAGAAACTGAAAGACCCAAAGAGTTCAATTACTGCAATTGCAAGGGGTGTGCTGCAGCCCCTAACCCATTACACTAAAAGCAAGCCCCTGAAGGCCAGCCTTCAGAGTAATCTTGTTTAGCTTAAAATAAGAGGTTTAACACTTGCCATCAGGCAGAACACTGTGGCCAAATCAGGTTAGCCACGAAACAATACAGCCTTTGCGAAGAAAATAGGTGAAAAAAAGAATCTTTTGTGACCCTAAGAAGCAAGAAATACTCTGAGCCAAAGAAGATCCTCTCTTTGACTATCAGAACACTTTTGGTTTTTATTAAACTCCTTTTCCTAGACTTTAAGAATACACCCAATAGGAAGAGAACTGAAAATACGAGAGCTCCAAATGAATTGAATTTGGAAAAGGAATTCGTTTCTATTGATCTCTCCTCAAGTGGGCAACTGCATTGCAGATGCAGTTTCTGTGCCAATGGATTAAACTGAAACATTCTTTTAACTCCGGGTGGCTTTAGTGCGACAAACCAGCCATTATGAGACGCGTTCCAGTCTCATTAATGAGTTAAGCATGTGAGCCCAGCATTTTGCAAACATAAAGAGACAAACTATAATGAGACTTCTCTCGGTGGGGAGACCAAGATACAGCCATCTTCTCTCAAAGATATCATAATAGACGGCTCTTTAATGAGTGTGGGAGTTCTCCAAGGAAGATACAAAAGACACAAGAAAGAAAGAAAAAGATTTCACATATACTCATAAAACTTACACATACATAGCTTATAGGGAGGTGTTCACTAATATGCATAAATTCATGCTTAATGTTTTTCAATGAAAATATGCTCCCACCCTATAATTATACTTGTTTTCTAAACACAAGGAGTAAATTCAATGTCAAAATGGACAAATGATTATTTACTTTTCCTCATAAATAAAAATTCAGACCTTTACCTAAACATTATTCAGGTAAATTTTGTCTTTATTTTCAAAATACTACACTGATTTATAAAATAACACTTGGGTTTTATATTGGGAAACTGAGGCAGAGTAATTAGTTTTTGAAAGAAAACTGTCACTTGGGAAATCATCCACCAATTTTATAATTCTTTTTTCAATATCTGGTGATTACAATGATTCAGAAATTCCCAGACAACACTGTGACACACAGACTCAGGCATCATAATTAGCAGTCATTCAGAGCAGAATCAAACAGAACTGGAATCTTTACAAGATCAGCTGAGTAGGACATTCTGGGTTTACTGAGCAAGCAGAAGGGGTCATCACCTATCCTCCTTGCCTAAAAGCAAACAGAATAAATGCAGGACCATGCCAAATTTCCAAGTGCATTAGAACAGCAAAGGGAGTTATGGCTAGTAGGATCTCTTACGGAAAAAAACAAAACAAAACAAAACTCTTACTTCCAAATCTTTGTTCAGTGGACTGTTGGGTTTGCTCCCTTTAATACAGAATAGACGTAAGGAGCAGCAAAGTAGTGATATCAGCAGTAACCGAAGGCTAGTTATTCAAAAATATCTTAAAAACAAAAATTGAGTTTTCATGAAAATAAGGTGATCCTTCACACCTATGCATCTTATTACTCTGAAAGTGCATTTCTTTTTGAAAAGTAAACCAGGAAACCTAGATGGCAATATCTAAATAAATAAAATGACTTTGCTATGAGCACAAATTAATATTCATGCCATCCAACAAGCATTTCTTAAATGCATATCTTTATTAGCTAAAATTACTCATCAAAATGCTGACCCTTAATTTATACTTACTTTGCAAATAATGAACTAGTTGCACATTTCATGGTATACAGACATAGAAAAGACTGATACAGCTGCCAGGTGGCCATGAGCCAGATGTTCCAGAACAAACTAAAATCCTAAAAGTTTTTCAGTTCAGGCTCTGTTCTGATAGCCTCTCCAAAAGGGTCTTCTGGCCAGAAGCAATTTGGCAAAATGTGATTTTTGGAACCTATTTGTGACAGCTACCAATCTAAACAGATAAAATCTTTGTGTAACTGTCATCTACCTCATTTCTTTCCTTCTCTTTTAATGTGAGTTTGAAATCAAATTTTAATCATATATGAACTTTTAAAGGTCGTATATGGGAACTGAGGCATTCAGAAAGCTCACGGGTAAGCTCCCAAAAAGATTTTGAAATAGAAAGGAACTTGAAAACTGTGAAATCCATGTAATCATTGCAGTATTTGTCTTCTGGTTGAGTAAGACTTTGATAAAACCCAAAAATGTGACCTTCCTTCAAATTAGTTAAAAAAGAATTCTGCATTTATTTAATACCTACTTTGAGGGCCATTAAAACATTCCCCATTAATCGTTCTTTTTAAGCATGTCTAGCCTTTGTAGCCATCATTAAATATTTCAAATTACAGACCGGGTTACAATCTTTTTTTTTTTTTAAGATGTATATCTTTGATTTTTAGCAGTATCAATTAAAAACACCCTAGAATTAAATAGGATTTACTGCAAAAATCTCCCATGAGCCTTCAAAACTCATTTGGATAATTCTTTCAGCCCAATACAGCTCCAATTAGTACTAATCATTACCATGCCCTAATTATTTAAAATTAAATACATTGAACTTACATGTGCAAACATTTTGCAATTCTACCCCACATCCACTTCTCTTTTTAAGTTAATTTATAAGATTAGACAACTTGTTTTAGTAGATTATTATCATTGGATCAGGTCCCAAAAGCATTTGTCTAATGGGAATTCTGTCTGCTTTACCAGTTGTGGTTTCATGGACGCTCTCTGCCTCGAGTGTCAATCATTTTTTTGACGGGCTCCTGGCCCTCAGAACCCTGCTGGGAGACACGGAAGAAGTGTTTGCCAGGTGCATGACCGACGCTCAGTGAGTCTGAACTGAGCAAGGGGGGAAGACAGCACTGGTTAAAATACCGGCCTGGAAGGCCCTGTCTTGCTGCTCCCTACTTAACACGCCCTGGGCCAAAGGCAATGGCCATCCCTGTCCCTTCATGCCATGTCCTGTTAGGCCCCTTCAATATGACAATGAACACTAGTGATACTTTTAACTGCAGAGAATGCATGCAACCCACGCCACGGGGAGAGTCGAGCATTAATAAAACCAAAAGATGAAAACATCTTAACACCGTGCTATACATTTCGAGTACCAGAAAACAGTAAAAACTATAGGACGTGTTAGAATCTTTCCTTAGCCTCTGTAATACACACATTCCTTTTTAAGTAATTATCAGGAAATTCCATTCTGAAATAGGTTTCCATAATAACTCCTAAACAGAACGTACTAGAACTTTTAGAGCAAGGTTATTTTTTAACAAACCAATTTTTGTTCTCTTCTGCACCGTATCTCCAATCAACCCACGTATCTTGTTCCTTCAACAACCTAAACAAATGCAGGTCATCTATGCGCTAGGCGAAGGCAAGTACAAATTAAGCTCCATTATAGTTGTCCATGAGCGACCAGATATTATGAGGAAAGAGAGAATTGTGTATAATTGCCTAATAAATTCGAACACCTGTTAAGTCATTTTATACCTCCCAGAGGAGGTCCTGGTATCCAGAGGAGAGAGCAGTGCCTAGACAATATTCTACTCTGTCACTGAATTTCACTATGGAACGTATAGGAAATCATTTATTCGTACTTGTAACACTAATTACAAATGCTTATTAAACATTTTCTAGAACGTTTTCACAGATATGATTCTCAAGGAAGTTCTGCTTAAAACCTTAGGGTGTTTGTGAACTTGGTGCATTAGTATTTTACAAAAGGGCAACGAGGTAGCAATCAGAGAGGTGAGCGTGATGCTCACAGTTAGCAGGTGGGAAGGCCAGGCTGCTCTGTCCCCAGCCCACCCGAAACCACACAGGACCCACCTGGCAACACTATCTCCAATGCCTCTCCAGTGAGGATCCTCAATCTGCTCTCACCCTTTCCAACCTCGAGGTGATATCTGCCAGAAAAGATCACCAACTTCTGCAGGAAAGGCTCATGAAGCCCCAGGTGAGTAAATACTAGAGAACTCTAGGGATATGAGAAATTTATATTTGTAAAATCCCAGAATGTCAGAGAGCACCCTCTTACTATTATTCTGTCATGAGGAAATGGGTGTCCACAGAGTTTAAATGTGTTCCCAGAGGATACTAAGCTATTCAGTGATAGCCCGGACTACAAATGTCATCTTCCTTCATGTTTGTGGCATGGTACTTTATGCGTTTGTTCATATGTTTTATCACTAGTCTTCATCAAGAATCTACAGGAATTATCTAAACCAAGAATACTTACATCCTACCGTCCTCAGCCTAGTACTCAAAGCTTGCCAAAATATTTCTCATCTTGAGTACCTAAACTTCAAAATCCCCGCAGTGGTACTGGTCTCCCTATTATTCTATGCATAAACCAAATTCGTATCCATCCACTTAATGCTGCCACCATCTTAAATGTTCTCCCTCAGGTCCAGCTTACACTCCACGTCTTCCACAAGATTTCCCCAGTTTCTCCAGGCGATAGTAATCCCCGCCTTCTCAAAACTCTCCAGGCTCATAACTTGTACCATATATGAAAGATATCATATATTGCAAAGGTCAAGTTGGATGTGAAGTCCCCAGGTAACACTAGCATGCATAATCTTAATGATTACCACACTCTTACAGAAACTGAGTTTCACTTCTCCTGCACGAACACGAGCTCCTGGACAAAAGGGATCTGTCCGTTCTGTTCACTCAAGTGTACTCTCCACGGCTCCTAGACAGCACCCGGCACAGGGCAGGCACTCAACATTAGATGGATGAAAGAGTAAGGACATGACTGAGCAAATGACTGAATGAACGAAAGAACAACGCACACAAAACAAGAGTCTAGAAGGGGGCTACAAAGCCAGTATATGAAGGCAGGTTTAGATGTCCCAGAATCTTGATACGATGACCACAGTCCATTGTAATCTCTCTGGTCTAAGTCCATACACAGGACAATATACAGAGGGGGTTCTTTACTCTGGGATGTTTGGAAGTCTACAAGGTAAGTGATACCACAGCTCCTTATTTCTTTAACTTATATATTTTATGGGGTTGGCCAAAAAGTCCTGTGTTATCCATAAAAGAACTGGCTTTCATTTACTCACAAAAATGAAAAGAAAATGCAATGACATTTTGGCCAGTCCAATATATTAGTGTCAGTAGTTTAACTATCTGGTCATTTTTTTCCTAGTGGGCACTGTATTAATTGGGGAATTAGAACAATAGTAAAGAATTTAAAGTCCCTACAGCCAATAAAGCGCGTCCATTACCTCAGAAAACATTTCAAATGTGTTTTAAATATATTGAATTACAAAGCCAGGCCAAGCTCCATATCCTTAGAGCTACTTTTAATCAATGAAGAATAGGAGAAGAATCCAGTGTCTTAAGGACAGAAAGCAAAAAAGGAGAGAAAGAGACAAAGGGAGGTAGAAAAGGAACCAAGAAGACAAGACAACCGTTGATTTGCAAGTTCACCTGACCAAGATCACAGTCATCAAGTTACGTAATACCCCTGGGCACCTTCAGCTCCAACTGTAGAGCCTTCAAATACCCTCGTTACTTCCTGAGGTTTTTAGGGGGTTGATCAGAGGTGTCTGGAAGATTTGTAAATGATACCTGTATAACACTAGACAAATGTAAGGCATTATGAATACAGGGACAGAATATTCTTAAAACGGCAAGGTCAGTTCCTTCTAAAGGATGCTACTGTGGGATGTGAGAAACTTTGGTGTAACTGCGTACTTTCCACTGACTGGAAACTGTGATCCCAGGGAGGAAGCTATTTTTAATCCCACTTGTAGAGATCCCTGATAAAACTGCAGCCACTTCCTAGTCTAATGGAGCAGTGAGTAACAAAATTTAATGATTAATGAATATAAAAATGGACTAACATTCTTGAAATGTTACATAATAGTATAAGAGTATTCACACTTCCTGAAAATCCTATAATGAACTCTGAAGGAACAACCAAACATATTTTCTTTATGGCATGATTCTAAAGTTAGACAATTTGTAGAGAAAGTGACCATTTTAAAATAGATAAAAATAAAAATGGCTCGCATTAACTGAGCACCTACTATGTTCTAGGCACACAGAGATTTCTGTGTGTTAACTTATTTAATTCTCAATAAAAATCTCAATGTGGTCTGTAGTGAGGTACAAAGAAGTAAAATAAGAATTCCCAGTCATGTTGCTATTAAAGCAGCAGGTGTTGTATTTCCTCATCTAACCAGCTGCCTGTTTGAGAAAGAGAAGAAAACACTATAAATCACTGCCAAAAATCTGAAATAACTTTATAAAGGGCCAAATAGTAGGCTGCACTCAAAAAGAACTAAGCAATACTTATTAGAATGTATTTACACACCATTCAGGATTTGAGATGTTGGCTTGCTGAGTGTTAAAATAAAGGAAAATGTAGGCTAAATTCACATCCACCTTTGTAGATTATATTGGATTTTAACAATTCTGAACCAATAATTCTAATGGTGTTCAATTTCCCTAAGTGCTCCTCATCTGGACTGAAGGAAATGGCCCATTTTCAAAGACAAGGATGAGAGTTCCAGCACAGTACCTGTAACACCATCAAACTTTTTGTGATCTTCCAACTAAACTATGTCACAACCACCAATGCATTTATCACCAAGACATTCAGAAGAAAAAAAAAAAATCACTACCAAAGCCAATCACTTTACATGAATTCAGGAGGTAAACACTGTAAGAAACACACCATCACCCAACCACCACCAACTCTGGCCAAGAAAAAAAAACTGGTAGAAGATTTACTTCTCAATTTTTTTTTCAATGACAACTCTCCTGTGTGACAAAAGTGCTTGGCCTTTGTATTAAAAGCAATAAATAAATACGCTTCACTTTTCTATCTCTAAGTAATTTGCCAAAAAAAGAAAGAAAGAAAGAAAATCAAGAAAGATGAAAAAGAAAAATTCAAGTGTCCTTACATTACAAGCTGAATTTCAACTGAAGATATATTTTTACAGCTGCTATGAACTTCTCATGCTGGTTATTCTTGGACTGTACCCTTCTGCTTACTTGGGCTTCCTTTAGGGGAAAATTGTTACCAAAGTTTACTTTGTGTGATTATTTTGAATGGATTCAATGTCCAGAGAATAGTCACAGTGCTAAGCTGGGACTTGAATTCACTTGCAAAATTCTAGTAAAGGAGATCCTCCTAACATACAGCAGGATTGGCGATAACCTGCTCAGTGAGCTCACCAGCTCTCTGATAAAATATACAGCAGGAGAAAACAGAGTGAAGATCATGTACTCTCAGTACACTAGCCTAGGTCTCCTTAATTGTAAAAAAAAAAAAGGAATATTAACAGCCTCATCAGAAGCATTAAAAATCCAGATAAAAATAAATGTGAAAGCCCTTTGTAAAACGTATGCAACACGTATGAAGTTGAATGATTCACATTATTATAAGTATAGTGTCCTAACCTTAATTCACTTATTTGGAGTGCCTATAATGACTTAATTTGCTTGGGTGTATCAACTAAATCACCAAATAGAGCCTAGGCCAAATCTGGTGCTTGACTATGTTTTTAGATAAAGTTTTCCCAGAACACAGCTGCACGTATTTGTTCTCAGTAGGCCGGCAGAGTTGAATAGTTGTCATGGATTCCAAGTGGTCTGCAGAGCACATGTTTACTATTTGGCCCTCTGCATGGCGAATACAGTATGGTAAGTTCTCAGTCCAAATTACTGTTTGACACCTGATAATATTTCCCCAAGGATTTCTTTTTCTTTTTAAACTTTCCTACAGAGAATTGCAAACTCATTTTGGTATTTAAGGAAAACAAGCTACATTTCTTGGACAGCAGTTTCTAATGACATGCCTAAAATAAGAGCACAGCTGATGTAAAAAGGACACAACCCCCTATTCTAGTTTATGTAATTATTTCATTAAGAATGATAAAGTATGTTTGACTTCTGAGAGAATTCATTTCAGATTATCAAGTGTTAATGATATTTAAGTTTAAAAGATAATGAGAAAGACAACATCCAAATACAAGGATATCATACAGAGATATTTTAATACAAATAAAGTCTCTAAAGGGTGAAACAGAACACACGGCCCATTTCAGTTTGTGGCAAATACCTAGTCCTCAAAAAAACATAATTGTAATTACTTTGGATCTAATCTTTTGATCCTTACAGTAAATGTGTACACTTAGCATGTGTACAATAAATCCATCTTTCCAATCACATTATTTCAAAGACAAAGAAAGTTATGCCCAAACAGAAAAAAAGATTAGCAATAAAATTACTTTTTTAAAATAGAATGATATAATGTGGTTCTTGAAGCACTCACAGAAACTCCCGTATTAGGAGAATAACCCGTGGAGAGATTAAATGACTTGTCCACAATTACACAACTAGATAGTGGCAGAAACTGTGTAAGAACCAAGCCTCCTGATTACAACTGCCGAATTTATGTCGTGACACCATATGGTCATACTTTTCACAGCATGTTCCTTTTAACTCTGAAATCGCAACCTCTCTCCAATGTCTAACATTTTTCAGGGGCTTGTGTGTAATTAACCTAGAAAAAGGGTACCAGCTGGACGCAAAGGTGTGTAGGTTCAAGCTACCTTTATATAAATCTGATGAAAATCGGCTAATATCTTAATGGCATATTAAATTTTTACAGAATTATTCTTCCATAATTAACTTTATGTTATTGCTCTTTTAAAAACTGCTTAGAAGTTAATTTGCCTCTAGGAAGCACGCTGGGGCGTATTTTAGCTATTTCCATAAAGGAATAAGGAAATACTTCACATTCAGTCCCTTTTTAAATGTTTACTATGTCAAAAAATGCTTGCTTTTTTCTGAAGGTAATAGAATGCAAACTGGGTTTATCCTAGATTTCACAAATACCTTCACACTTTGATAAAACTCCTGGTCAAAACTAAAAACAAATCAATGATATGTATTTAAATATGACCTAATTACTTCTGCATGTGTAAGACACTTGGAACCCAAACCTGCAAGGCGGGTACATGAATGAGGATGAAAAAGTACCCAGGCTCCTATTTACACTGTAAACCACCATTACCCACTCAAGAATCAAGGGCTGCACGTACCAAACACGGAGCCTAGAAAGCAAATACTAACATCAGAATCTTATTCAAGAAAGTCGCATTTATATAAGGGCCCACAATTGATCATAGTTTTGAAAAACCAAAATAAGGATCCAAGCATTCTGAACCAAACATAAGCCCAAAGAAGATATACCCTGATTACCCAAACTGCATTACCCATTTGTTAAACAGTAAATGAGACAGGCAAGCACATTAGTCACCAGTGAAAACACTCAGGGTTTTCAGTAAGACTTTAGCAAGTTTTATGGACCTACATGGTTTGAGGTCAAAATTTTCTTCTACAGATCTTATTAAACTTGAAAAGTATAAAAATAAACATACATACCACCAAAACTGTATCTTTGATAACTGGTCCAAATTCCCTTATCTTTAATTTAAAATTATGAAATTAAAATTACACTGAGAGCTGCAAAATATCAGTGAATACACTCAAAATTAATGAAGTATACCCTTTAAATGGTTCAATTTTATGATACCTGAATTGTATCTCAATAAAACTGTTAAAAATAACGAACACAAAAGCCTGACCTGAACAGACATGACGCTATTTATAACCTTAATTTATTCCATTTACTGTAAATAGTCATACATTCCCCTTCAAAAAGACTAAAAGTTTCTTACTACGAAATGCTGCTATGTTAGAGGTGTTACATTAATACAGAGCTTATACACCCTATTACCTCTGGATAATTTTTTAAAAGTCAGAATCAGATCAGACCTTGAGAGTTTTGGGTATTGAATCAGTGAATCTGTAGCCCTTTTTGATGTCACAGAGGAAAGCTCAGATTCCAAAAGTGGCCTATAACCCACATTAAACAAGACCTGACGTCCTGTGCGGGTGAGGACTCACTAAGACACACAGGTCCTCCTTGGCATCACAGCAATGCTAGGTATTCTAAGTCATTTTATAGTTTTACTGAAATTTACAAAAAAAAAAAAAAAAGTGGTTTCATTCAAATTATAAAGAAACCTCTGTCGTGCAGACTCATCATTTCCCTTATAAAGTCATGAGGGATGCATGACCTGTCAAGGACATATCCACATTTTAATGTGTCTGATCAGCAATGGTGCAGCATCATGAAATTCAGAGCTGAACCAAATGCTTCGGTGAGAATGGACTCCAGAGAATTCCTTTTTAGATGCTTTTGAGAAACTCCAGGCATTTTAGAGGACACAAAGGAAGGCAATAGGACCTTAAGAAGATCTAATGAATTAAAATTAAAAAAAAAAATAAAAAATAAAATAAAATAAAATAAAATAAAAAAAAAGAAGATCTAACCCAGCCCAATCTCAAAGCATAGATCTATAATGATGTCTTTTAAGTCTGTTCAGGGTAGGACAAGGTCATGGTAGGTGTGGTATATGCCTTTGGAGGCCAATGTAGTGTTGAAGGTCAAACTTCGAATTCCAAGATCTCAATGTCTGTTCCCTTCCTGGGTCAGGGGTATGGAAAAGAAAAAGTGTCCAATCCTTGGTCTCAAGGAGGTTTCTAAACCAAATACAGGCATGCACACACCCACCCATAGTACTCAGCTAATACTTTAAATACTCACATTTTACTTGAAGGAACTCAACTGAGAAACAAAGATCGGCACTAGAAATAATCATGGGATTTAAAATGAGATTTAAAATTGGCATTGTCTTTGAAATTGAGTCTCACTGTATGCTGACTGATTCAGGTCACTCAAGCTCTTGTAAAATGGGGTACAAACCCCACATGGTGACTGTGACAGTTAAATTAGAAAACAAATGCAAATTCCAAGAGAGTATAAGTTTTGTCTGGTTTCTTTAATACTTTATCCTCAACACCTAGAACAGTGTCTCATACCTGGAAAATACTCCGTACCTATTTATTAAAAAGTGAAAAAATAAGATTAAGCACCTGGCAAATTTCCTGTCACATGACAGGCAATGGAGGGCGGGGCAGAACAGATGTTGACTCGGGACCCAAATGAAAGGCACAAGCACAAAGGGGTTTGAAATCAATAAACAAAATCCTGGGTGAGTTTTTAGATGCCCTATTTAGATGCCTCTGAACTATTTAGGTCCCACTACATTTCTGTCATCTTCTCAAGAATCTTCTATAATCAGGTTAAATTAATTTGTTGGACCCTAGTGCTTCTTCAGAACTTTCTATGATATTCTATTTACACTTAGTGCAGAGCAGTATAATTATTGTATGCATGTCTTGAACTTCTTTCTTAAGGGCTAGGGAAATACATTATTCATCGTTGCATTTTTAGCACCCATAAAACCAACCGTTGCATGTATATGGGGGTGTAGATTATTTATATTTAAAGCTATTGCGGGTAAACACTGTTGGTCCTAAGGCCAAGTACTATGAGAGAACAGACATTTCCTTCATAACACTATTTGAGACTCCCATTTTAGCTAAACTTGAATAAAACCAGTATAATGGGAAGACCATAAGCTTTGGAGTAAAACATTTGGAAAGAGATCCCTTCTCCACAAAGTACTACCAGTGAATCATTGAGCAAATTACAGTAGATTCTCCATTAACCACAACTCAACCTACTGGCATTCTCAAGCAACCGGCAAAATGATCGTGCCAGTTACTTGAGATGTATGCTGGTTGCTTGAGAGCACTACCTGCTTGAGTTCCAGTTAGCAGCAGTTCTCAACCTGTGGGTCGCGACCCCTTTGGGGGTCGAACGACCCTTTCACAGGGGTCGCCTAAGACCATCAGGAAACACATATCAGATATTTATATTACGATTCACAACAGGAGCAACATTACAGTTATGAAGTAGCAATGCAAATAATTTTATGGAGAGGGGGGGAACTGTATTGAAGAGTCGCAGCATTAGGAAGGTTGAGAACCCCTCAATTAGAGAGTCCATTTACATCTATCTGGCATCTACCAATCCCCACGGGTGCCGGTGAGCTGAAAGTCTACTGTATTTCACTTCCATTAGCCTCAGTTTCCATATCTGTGAATGAGGTTAATAAAACCAACTCCATTAGAATGCTAATGCTAGCACAAAGTAAGCCTTGATAAATGGTAATTGTTATCATTATTACCACCAGCTTTGTGTATATGCAAATGAAGCCTAATGAATTCAAATGGGTTAGTTCTCTTCCTCTTGGAACAATAAGAAAGTCAGTGCAGCCATGGAGAAGATTATATTGCAGAGTGCATGAGAATCAAAGAGTATAAATTATCCTGTCCAAAGACCAGAAACTTCAGGCTGCTGCTTCGACAGCTTCAATTCAGGCCTCTTCTCACTCAGCAGGCCCATTTTTTCAGTTGTCACCTCTACATTTTCTCCTTTCTTGTTGTTTTGTCTCTGAAGCACATTCATTTTGGGAGTCATCCTCACTTTTGACATTAGGATTTGAAGATTCACCCAAAAGTGAGAAATGAGTCACATCGTGGGCTACAGAAACGGTAAACATCTTTAATGACACTAGTGGTAGCATTCCTGGAGTTACGAGGAACAGTGTGAATGAGTACACACACTCAGCTCATGTGTACGGCCGATGCCTAAAACTTTCCTTGCTCCCAAGTTTGCACAGTGCTGCCTGGGACAGGTGGAAGAGGAACTGCCCACTATTTATTAACTCCACGTTTAGACCAATCGCAGGCTCAGCATCAAGAAAGAGAAGACGCCTCTATTGAGGGGAACCTATTACAAACAATAATATAGTCAGTAAAGGGAATGAACCAAACAAGGAAGAAAAAGAGATTGCAATTTTAGTCTCTTTTTGTTAACAGTCTGGGGGCCACAAAAATGAATACTGCATTTCAATGCGAGGCGAAATGAAGCTGGAGCCCTAGGATAACAAAATGCAAATACTTAAGCCCCTAATTGAAGCTAGCTGCAGGGAAGAAAGGGGAAAACAAGAAAAGGAGGCAACTGAAAGAAGGAAACAAAAACAAAACAAAACGCAACCCCTCGGTTTGGAAAAGTACCTGGGAATTATTAACACAGAAATAGAGAACCTAGAAATAAGAAGGGCAGGATCTTAATTAATGATGACCTTGAGGGATGGAGATACTGCACTCCATTATGAGTCTCTAGTCTTAACTGCCAGATAAAAAGTATTTCCATAGTAACAAATTTTCATGAATTAAAGGAAGGGAAGCCATGTGTAGAGTGATAAAAGCATTAGACCCGGAGGAGGGGATAAACACACAATGTTGGCTCCATTCTAGACTTCGTTCTATGCCCAATTTCTGGGCCACCAGTTCTGCTACAAGAGAGGGGGTGCCATGGAGATAGTGCCTCATATCTTCTTGCAGCTACGTAATTCTGTGTTTGCATGAAAATTTTATAACCTTGGAAAATATGCCAGAGGGTATCAAGTGCTCCGTGTCCATCAGCGGGCTCCAAACCCAGCTATACATCAGCATCACAGAGGAGTTCTGCTCCTTCCTCATTCCCTCTCAACGCCTCGAAAACTGAGGAAAAGCAAGCAGACCAAACGATTCGTACTCAGTAGCTCCCGGCTTCCTGCTACCATCTCTCCTTTAAACTACTTTCTCCATGAGAGGCAGGGATTATCCACCTTTGGAATATTCCAAGGAAACTCATCATGTGTCCTAAAACCTTTCAACGGTCATTGTCCCTGATCCCCCAATCCCTGCCATGCCTCATCTGTCCATTAAATCTGATTTTTAAATATTGTATTTTCTGAAATCAAAACCAACTTTACCTACAGTGATTTCACTAAGCCAAAGTTACCTAGATTTAAATTTCTGTCAAAATAATTTGGTCTGAACGTGATTCAGGTATCCAAAATATTTTATAGAATTTTTGGCAGTCAGAAAATAGTAGTTTTAAAAACAAAACAGTTTGCCTTCTGTTCTCTGCCTAGGAGGTAGAAAAATGAAATAAAATAAACCACCGCCACCACAACCAAAAAAAAAAAAAAAAGAAGAAGAAGAAGAAAAAGCTTCACTGTTTCTCTGGAAAAGTTTTTTCTAACAAAGATTCTGGAATCAGCTGCAAGGATATTGCCTGCCAGGCTGGCAAAGAATGAGAGGAGGAAAAAGATTAACATTCAGCTTCAGGTGATAACTGTGCTCCTTCTTTTGCAAACAAACAAACAAACAAACAAAAACAGAGACATGCACGCAGCAGCAAGCTATGGCAGCCACGGAACTAACCCTCCTCACTACGAACCTGGCTAAAGGAAAACAGAGAGGAAACAAAGTGGTGGAGGGAGGAGAACAGGGAAGCCTGGCTCCCTAGCTTTCAGATCCGTAAGCAACAGCACCATCCTGAGCCCAAAGGGGAAAAAATCAGGCTGCAAAGGTACAGGATGATGGAAAGATATTAGCAAATGGAGAAACATGAAGGAATGACACACTCATCTATACCCTTGTTTTCAGTCAATTCAACGAAAGATAAATTATCAAATCGTGTCGTCTGAAAGAATTACCCTTCTACATAACTTTTCCTCAACATTCCTTTAATTCTCAGCATTGGTGAACTATATAGCCAACACCTCACTTTTGTTGACTGACACTTTGCCCTGCATCCCACTAGAAAAGTCACAGCTATGCTAATTGAGTAAAACAACAAAGAAAAACCTCAGTGCCTGTGAAACATATAAAAACCCAGTGGAATGAAGATGACCAAGGGGATACCTACTATAGGAAAGGAATGTGGCTAAAGAGTGTACATTTACCATATCCTTATCTCACAACAACTCTACAGACCATGTAACTGATTCCCTGGCATATTTAGTGATCTGTGTAAGGAGACACAGATAAAAAATGGAGTGCTGACTTACATCTAAATCCGCAGGAGGCAGTCCTATGGCCTTTTCACAATAGTTTTACTTGCATCCATGCGTGAGTAGATTAGCCAAACTCCAAATGATTATTTAAAATAAACAGTGGTTGTTGTAGTGTTAGTCACATTTTTATTACACCATGCCATGAGATCTTAAGAAGAAATTATACTCAACAGAACACATACACAAGCAAATTTTTGCTGGAATCTGCAAAGTAGGAGAAATAAAATTTCTATGTAATTTGGAGTTTTCCATTTCATAAAAGTTATGAAAATACACTCCGACCATTCATGTATAACCTTGGTATCATCTGGAAGTTCGTACAAGTTTGTATTCATGCAGTTTGTTCTGATGGAACATGTAACACACACACACACACACACTTTGAAAACTAAAGGGGACTCAGTGTCCACACATTAAAAATTACGATAATGCCTTAAAAGAATGGTTTGGAACTGCTAACAGGTATAACAATTCAAAATTCACAAAATTAATATAATAAGTTTTTTTTTTCTTAGTTTTTAAATACACGAAACTTAATTATTTGTAAACACAATTTACACCACATAGAATCAAGGACTCTCTTGAATGTATGTGGTATGCAGCTATGTACAGCAATATTTTAGTGGAAGTTCTAGATCTATTTCCATTTCTTCACTTACTAAAAATGAAGTCATTTGTGTTTAAATGTCCTCCATTTTTCTCACATTGTCCCTGCTGTTTTCCTTGAATCTTACATTAATTATAAGCAAAATGACAACCACATACCAAAACGCAAGCATTGCAAATTCCCCTATTACAGCAAAGAGAAGGACTCCAATCTTTGCATTTTATTAGACTTCCTGAAATTAAATGAATAAACATGTGGAGGAAGAAAGTGTCCTTTGGAATGGAAACACTGCCTTCACTAATCAAGGCCATAATTACTAAAAAAAACATATATTAAGTTCTGGATTCATGCTATTTCACTTGATGCAAGAGTTATAATCAGACCAACAGAGCATACCGGAGCCATCTGGGCACTGCCGAGTCCTACAGACAAAGACCCAGGCAGCAAGGGCACATCGACCTTCCTAGCTCCAAAGCAGCTCAGCCTTTGGCATTAGAAGGACTGTTCTTCCCTTCTGTTTGCTTATTAACCTTTTTGAAGAAAGGCATACTGTGATCAGTAGGTACCAAACCTGATGTTTAAAAGAAAAACAAAAACATCCCACGATGCAACCTTCCCATTCTTACTACATTTTTAATGTATTTTAACTACAAACACATTTGATTTAATATGCAGTTTTATCCACCCTACGTCACACCGCTTTCATGCCTTCTAAGAAATCTCTAATGAACTCATGGAATCTGCCTTGCTAGCTTCCATTTCATTTGAAACAATCAACACTAACTTAGCATTTTCATTGTTCCAGGCCTTTAAGACAGAAATCTGACTTCCTGGCGATGACGATGGATCTCAAATTTGGGCACACCACATGGCTTTCTGCGAAACTGACAGGACCGGCTGAATATGAGCAACCTGATAATCATGAGATCCCTGTCAGTGAGTTTGATTCCTCTGAGGCCGCAGGTTATCGAAAATTGAGCCGAGTGATGTAATACACTTCCCAGACTGCTAGGAGAACGGCATAGATGATTTCAATGAGGCTCATTATTTATTCATCACAAGGTCCAATTTACGTGTCATTTTCACGGATGGTGCGCTGAGTTAACCAGTTGAAATGCAGTGCCATTTTATTCTGGGCCATAAAAAGGACCCTTTTTAAAATTGTTGTCTTCCTGTATGAAAGAGGCAGAAACAAAGAGGGATTTTTGTACTGTGGCCTTTCTCGGTGAAGACTGGAAGCCGTTCAGCAATGCTGAAGAGCAGACCCAGGAGAAAGACCTTAGGGACATTTCCTGCTGTCCCCATTAGGAGTGTATAATGATGTCAGAGATTACAGAGTGAAAAGTAAAATCATAGTCTTTTATTAATGCTTTGTTTGTTTGTTTGTTTTAACTCTAAAGAATGAGATAAACACTGATAGGAGAAACCCTGAATGAATAATGCCTCACCTGCCCTCCAGGGTTTGATTCTTAATCTCATCACCAAAGGGAACCTCTTCCCCCAGGTTTAGGGAGAGGACAGAGAAGCAAGTCCCTCACATGCCAAGAAGGACCTGGTCTGCACATCGCCATGGACCAGCTGAAATGCAAGCTCGTCATCTGAAAACCATGTCTTGTCTCCCAACGTCGTTGGGCCACAACGTATCTTTAAAGGCCCCCACACCGTAATACACACTAGCTGTCTCAATTTACGGCTCCTGACCCATTTTCCTCTGTAAATCCACGACTCTGTGCATATGCCAAAGCGACAGCGCCATGGTCCCCAGTAATTTCCTGTGAGTTCCTCTCTGTGCTTCGCTCGTGCTCTGCCCCCCACGTCTCTCTCCAACCATAAATGCCTAGATCCAAACTATCCTTCGAGCCCGGCTCGAAAGTGTCTGCTCCGGAAGTTGCTTCTTGGCCCTCTCAGTGGAAAGTCACCTCCCTTCCTCTAAACCAGCGGTTCCCAGCCTTTTCCCACCTGCTCCCCTTTTAAATCCATTTCCATAAATTGTGTCCCTTGCTTTTAAAACAGCTGTTTTTAAATACTGACACTTTTGTTCAGGGCCTACCTCAATGGAAAATAGTGGAAATGAGGTAATAAGTTAGGAAAGAAAAATTACTACACTAAAAGTACAAATCACAGATTTAATTTTACAACAGTTAAATACTGATGATGATGATCAAGTATTTAAACATTAAATGAAAGTAACTGCTTGAAAAGAATCACAATTCAAGACAACGCACTTACTTTCACTCAGTCAGCAAGTAAACTGATCAAACAGTCTGGCGACGGATGTATTTACATGTTTGGGCAAGCTTTAGAAACATCACAAATGGATTGTTGGACAACTGTGGGTAATGACTGGCAGAAGAGCGGTTTGGGGGAAGGGTTCATGGCCACGCCCTCACCCATCATCATTCGTTCATGTGATCTCATTTTGAAATGTCTCCATTAAGGATGATTCCAGCTTAACATGTATCATTCCATAACTAATGTTTTGCATTTTTTTACTTTACTTGTGTTTTCGCCATTACTGCTTATTTTTCACGTACCCCTGAATGGCCCAGCATGTACCCATGGGGGTACACGTACCACCTCTTGGGAACCCATGATTTAAACTGTCCTAGCACTCCCAGTGCCTCACAGCCCTGCCACTTCCCAGCTCCCATTTCAATTCCATATTTACATGCACTATTCTTACTTCCCACCACCCTAAAATGTCCTTATGGGTAGAATTTTGTCAAGTCATCTTCACATCCCCATATCACCTAACACTGTGCCTTGTACAAAGGTGAGTTTAAAAAAAAATAATCTGTCAGTAGATCGCTGTTCCAAGTATTAACACTCTAATGCAAGTATTACAGGCTACTCAAATTTAAATTACTCAACTTGAATACAAAATCATCTGAAATCAGCTCAGCAAAGAAACCAACCTGCAGAAATAAAATACCCTATTAATCTTTGACTTTTTCAATTATAAAATATTTTTGAACCTCGAGTTTATTTGTGGTATTATCTGGTTAGCAGTGTTGGCAGCTGTGCAAAATTTTAAAGGACTACAACGGGTCATGAATATTAAATGCTATAACAAATTTACTGGGAGAAAATCCAAAACTATTTGTAAATGCATGACAAATAGCCCCAGTTTCAATAATGCTAGGAAACACTGTGATCAGAACTGGAGTATCTTGCTATATCTGGATTCTCACAAAGCCAAGATTAAGGCAAATGAAGAGAAAGGAAAATCTTTAAGAAAATGGAAACGTTACTTGAAGTAGAATAGCACAGATGTTGACTGAGGAAAATCAGGAACAGCAAATACAGTGCGACGAATAGGAGGGTCACATCTTGAGTAAAACCATAACCTCTTCTAGAAAAGGGACAAAGCCTTAAATGGTAACAGATACTGCCAAGGCCATCCTCAACAGGTAATCAAATAAAAATGCACATGTGGATTCAATGTGCACCTACTTGCAGGCTACGTTACCTGCTTTTCATGCTTCTATACACGGGGAATCACACAAAACAGTCAACTGTACAGAAACACCACGCTTCATCTCATCAGTGTTCAAACAGTGACAACCCAAAAACCTTCAACAGAACATTAACTCCCATCCTCAGACACCATTCTTAAGATAAACCTCGTAAATGGTTTGGAAATACGGGGCTGTGGGTTAGTTGGGGTCTGATCACTATATCCAGATGTAAGAGCCAAGCTTACTTAATACCCAAGATAAACTTCCTCCACCATGGACAACCTCTATCATTCACATCCTGCTTAGCATTAAAATACAAAAGCATCTGCAGAGAAATTGTTAAAAGGTCGAACTAAAAGGGCTTCATTTTTCCAAATTATCTTAGGCTATTATTAGATTTGCTATGCGTTCAGGTTTCTTTTAATTTTTTTTAATTTTTCTTTTCTTATTTTCCACCTGTAACTGAGTAAGTGATTATGAGGCTTATACAGGGGGAAAAAGATGTTTCCACATTAAAACAGTTAACAGATGTTAAATAAGCACAGAAAATGGCCACTAGGCAAGAAATGACTGATGCTGGGTAAGTAAGAAAAATGTTGCTTTTACTTATTTTATTACCCCTGTACCTCCTGGGGTCATGGGAGACTTGTAAAAAATTTTGTGGGCAGATAAAAGTCTAGCATTTATTTGCAAAGCTAGTTTATTTCAAGGATCCCTCCCCTCGCCCTTACTTCTTGACCACATAAAATTAAATAAGTGAAAGTCATCAAAAGAAGGCTAACATAATCATTTGGTTGAGACTCAGTCAAGAAAACTTCTTTTTTCAACATTTTTCTGACACCCATTTCTTCCAATCCCACCTGCCAGACCTCACTAACCAGAAATGAAATCCTCATCATATAAAGGGCAGAGTACAGGGTTTTACGTGAACATTCCAAGCACACACTTTTAAAAGGTAAATCTGAGACAAGTGTGAATTCAGTCATTTACAAGTACCTACTATGTAGCAGATGGTGTGCTACCTGCCGAGGATAATGTACAAAACATCCTGAAGCAAAGAACTACGTGTATTTTAAATTTTTGTTCATGAAGTTATGAACACTTATGTGCTTCATACACATTTCTAAAGACTTTCTATTCAGGGTTAGTGTTTTACCAATCTTCCTAACCGTTGATAACTATATGATTTCAAGTCATATTCAACCATATTATTACAAAATTCACATGACTCTCTCAATAAGCATTTAAGTTAAATGTTAATGTTTTTAGCATATTCAGAAGTGTACCTGGAAGATATAAACACTATAAGTTTTTATTAAATACTAAATAAAATATCCACAGTATGTCAGATACTTACTATTTTTCACACACCTCATCAAAGAAACACAGAACTTTCCTATTTGCTTTGTAGAAGTGCAAAAACCTGATACAGAGTATGGACATATATCTCTTTTGCTTGAGTCTTAGAAGTTTAAAAAGAAGGTGGCCAAGAATTCTGGCCAAATTCCGCCATCCCAAGGATTTTGTCTGGCCCAAACAGGATTAAGTTGTTTCTAAATTAATAACCAATATCAAATGACAACAGAAGTCAGAGAAAAATCCAGATGTCTGTCTTCTCAGAAAAAAACCTTAAAGTCTGCCAAACCGAAACCCGTATTTTCTTGTTGGAATAATGGGATGGGGTGGAGGACTGGTGGGCAGGGTAAAACTCCTACGTCACCATAGTCTCTTCTGCCTGTCCTCGGTACACATTTGAGTTTGGGGGCCAGGATCTGACAAGAGGTACACAAATGGAACCAACAGGGCCATGAAGGAAGAATCTGAGTGTGATTGCTATGAGAAAAATACTGCTGACAAAATCAAATAAATAAAATAAATAAAATAAAGGAACGCCGTACGCTTCTGGTCCTAATGAACACCAGCTTTAAGAGGACCTCCATTTTTAGACTTGGAGTATATGACTGATGCCCTAATTTGCATAACAGAGTTAAACATTTGGGCACAGAGTTTTCTGTTTACACATATATGTGTTATGTTTTAATGGAGCAGGAAAGTTTATTTCATCTGGCAAACCCAGATAACTATGATGCAGAGTTAATTGGTAAGATATTTAAGATGATTATTCTTTTAAGGTTTAAAAGAACTCTCTAAAGTCTTTTTAATCTGCTTCCTTAAGAGTCTCTTCCAATTCACCCCAGGCATAAAAATACATATATTTTAAAGACAGAATATGGAATTTTCTATAACTTCCATATGTAATCTATGCCAGTGTTTACAAGCCCCCCAGTCCTGAGAGTCTAAACGCAAGTTTGTGCTCAAGTATGCATGCTTCAGCTTTTGTTGATTCCTAAGTCGTATGTTTCTTTTGTTTTCCTTTCTTTTTCCCTAAGTCATATACTTTCAAACTGCTGTATGTTTAGACAACTAGAAGTTTACCTTTCTCTTTCTTAAGGTAAAGAATTACAATCTCTACCAATAATTTCTTCTTTCCCTTCAACTATTACATATTACACATCGGGTACCTTGCAACACTAGTCAGCCAATTCGCATTGAACACCCCACAGTTTCATACAGTCTTCACGTCTCTAGGACTGAACATTAACTGTCTCCATTTCCAAATGAAGAAATAGGTCGCTGAACTAGCCCACGGTTACTCAGCCAGTGTGACTTAACATTCAATTCCATGTTACTTTTCTATTCAGTCATCTGAGTTTACATCTGTTTATTCATCTTCACACCTTCATAGTGTGATAAAAGATCACCAGACAGTCAAGAACTATGTGTTTTAGTCCTAACGATTCTAACATTTTCTGAATGACTTTCATGTCACTGGTTTTCTACACCTCAGATGGAAATAAGGGGTTGGCACAGATGATCTCCATGGTTTCTTACAAATCTATAAAAATCTGTTATCCTTGTGTCCTCATTAAGCTCACTGGCCTAAAATCTGAGAATGAAAATTAAAAAATAAAGCTAAGTTGAGATAGCAACTACCAGACAAAGTGTTTTGCTGCCCCAGTGCCTGCAAGTTGTGGTTGCCAGAGACTGAGCAAGTTTCCATTCTGGAAACTTCTTAGGGCACTGAACCTCCAAAGAATTAAGTCCTTTCCCATAATATGACAGACTTCACACTCTCCACTCCTAGGAGTTCCTTTGCTAGTGGCATTTCTCATTTTCTTTAGTAGCACATATATGAGTAAGGTTGGCCTAATAAAATATAGGATACCCAGTTAAATTTTAATTTCAGATAAAGAATAATTTTCTATTATAAGTATGTTCCAAATATTGTATGAAACAGATTTACAGTAAGGAGCTCTATCAGCAACTCTGTCCTTGAAAATATGCTTCAACAACTGAGTATTTCTCAGAAGAAAACTTCAAAAGGTCCTTAACTCTTTTATCAACGTTCAGATATGTCCGAATGAGTATTTCCCTCCACTGACTGTAGCATTAGAGTTTATCCCACAAGCTTAAAAAAACTTTTTCCTCTACTATATGTACATTTTTTATATTTGTTTTTTCAGAAATATAACAATAGGAAGATTTTATACTTATATCATTTATTTTAATAAAATGTACCACCTTAACTGTATTTACTTAAAAAGATAAATACTGCAATTATTGTAAAATTGTTATTTAGTATGAAACTGTTTCAAGGACTTTTCTCCATTTAGAGTTCTGAATGTGTTTTCCTGTGGCTTGCACTATCAACAATGAAGATGTTTTGTTTGCCACATTGTGTAACATTCTGTAATAAATTTTATGTCATCAATTCCATTAAATTCTAATTTATCTGTACTTAAATCTAACTGGTTTACTTCAATCTTACTATGTTTTTGCTAAAATTCAATATAATGGTAAATTTATTACCATATAACAAAAACTTAAAATAAAAATAATGTCATTTATATTCAAAGCAGCTCAAAATGTTATCATCAAATGCAGAAAATAGTCAAATACCAACTTGTCATTTTCTGTGGCTTTTTAACGACATTTGGGGGGGGGGGGAACTGAAGTCAATTAATACAGTAAAAGAGTTAAAGCAAGTCCTAGATTGACATGCCCAAGTTATTCCTTAATACATAAGACAGTAAAATGGAAATTATGTATAAGAGAACACAATGCTTCACAGGCTCTCCAAGCAAGGGCTTGACATACCCAGAGTCTGCATCTTCAACCAGGTCTTGTTCAAAACCAAAATTCACCACGTAAATGTGAAGACTGACTGGGCTTTACTGAACAATTCATGAATCAGGCAGCATCCCATCCAGCAAACAGGAGCTCTGAAGCCTGTACTAAAAAGGTTTGTACGAGGGCGAGCTGATAAATTCTGCCTCCACTGTAGTATTTGTTGTTACATCAGACATATCTGGATAGAACCGGTTCTGTGTGGTCACATGGTCTCTCCTCTCCATCATTCTCGACCTTGCACACACAGATGCTTACATTTTTCACCCAGGGCACATCGAAATGGAAGAGCATTCAGACATTTGGTTCAAAAGCATGCTGTTACTGAATTCTTAACAGCAGAAAATTTCTCCAATTGTGATTCACAGACGAATGGTCAGCGTGCTGATGTGAGGGCAGTGTGATGCTGGGTGAGGCGGTTCACAGGGGAAGAAGCGGGACACGCAGATCTGAGTGACAGACCACGAGGTGGATGGCCTGAGACTCCATCGAGATTGTGTAAGTGTACTGAAGTGTGTGGTAAATAAATCATTTGGTAAAAACTTTTGGGAAAAAAAAATTATGCAACTTTGAAAATAAATTGTGTAGGTACATTTCTTTATTTCATTCAAGTATCTTTTCCCGTTCATTTTCTATTTAAGCAGAGGCAAAACTTATCAGCCCACCACCATCTAGGCGGAAGCGGGGAGGGATAAGAAAAGAGTGGAATGACCCTGTCTCTCTTTGGAAAACAGGGTCTACGTGGCAGATTACCTCCCCAGTGCTGACGGGGTAATTCCAGATTCACGGATTAAGAGGTCACGTTCCCAACAGAGGCCGAAAATGCCATTAAGTCCTGACTGCTGATGTCTGTTTAGCGCAGGTGACTCCATTTGAACCTGCTTGTTTGTTTCTTTCTAAGTCTCAACCTCTATAGGATAGGGGCCATGATTTCAGCTCACTCTATTCGTACGCCAAGTAAAACAGGAAACCCTGCTATTGTTAATGACATGGATTTAAAAGAAAAGATTATTCTCCCTCGTCTCCTCAAAGGAATAATTAAAACTGATTTGGAATTAAGAGCTTCACTTTCAAACCATATGTTGTTTTCAAGCATCAAACGCTTAACCAAGGTTTTCATTTAAAGTTCCGGCATTTCCCCGAAATCACAAAAGAACGTCATTAAGCACCTGATACTCAAATTCTAACTGGAAAGGTTATACTTCCCTGAAGAGATGAAGCACAGCGGTAATTACTCTGCTACTAAGCAAAAAAAAGAAAGAAAGAAGTCATTTTCAAAAAATAAATGTTTCTGTTTCTATTTCCTTCTATGTTTCCTTTCTTTTAATGTCCTCCCAATTCGATTCTAAGTAAAACTGGGATTAAGGGGGACAAATCAGTCACAGCCAGAACACTTGGCAAGTAACCAAAACTGTAATTTCTTGTTTAAGCGTCAACACAGCGGTTCTCAACCTGTGGGTCGCGACCCCTTTGGGGGTTGAATAACCCTTTCACAGGGGTCGCCTAAGACCATCGGAAAACACGTATCAGATATTTATATGACAACTCATAACAGGAGCAAAATGACAGTTATGAAGTAGCAACCAAAATAGTTTTATGGGGTCACCACACCATGAGGAACTGTGTTAAAGGATCGCGGCATCAGGAAGGCTGAGAACCACTGGTCTAAAAGGAAGAGGGAGCTAGCCTAGAACATGGCCTAGGTTTGCAAACCCCGGAGTTCAGCCTCCGTACTGAAAATCCAAGCAAGGGAGCAAGGGAGCATGAGGGACCAGGAAGGATGCCCCATTCCACCCAGTGCCTCCCATTAACACTCCAGCAGGAAACTGCTGCTTTCCCTATTAGTATACTGGCTTCCACAGCGTTCTGTGACCTTCACACAACACTGCATTTGGAACTGCCAAGGAAATACAGAGGAACAGATACTATGCCCTGAGGCAAAGGTCTTAATTGGCCTCAGGGCAAAGCTTATAATAACCACTTTCTGTTTGGACTCTTCTATTCTTAGACAGCACAACAAGGAAAAGGTGAGTGTGATTCACTGTGTAAGAATCTGAGTTCCTCAAACACTGCAGAGAAGGCTTGTTTTCCTAAGGCAACTCAGGAAGTAATAGTCACAAATGGCAAAGGATTGCCTTTCCACAGTCTAGCATCTAATCTATTATCAGCTGTGATATTTTTACAAATATTGTTATGTAAAGACAATGTACAGAATTACAGAGAACTGAGAAAACAAAAGTAAGCTAGAGATGCATAATCTTTATAAAGCATTAACTGTCCTTTTACTTCCCTTGAAATCATGAAAATAAGTTAAGAAACCCAAGAAATAAAACAACTGGTGACTGAAACCCAGGTTAGGAGGGCAAGGTCAGAAAGGACACTTCCACTTATGGAAAATCAAAACGTAGCTTATATTAAAGCCTCTTTGATGAGGAACAAATTTGCCTTTCAAATGGTGAAAAAGCACCAAGCAAGGCGACGACTCAGTAACCCAAGGCGCGTGTGCCAACACTTACTTTGTAAATGGCAGGTAGGATCTGTTTCATTTTCAGCCTGTGAAAGACAAAGACATCATAAACTGCGGACACGGCCAGAACAGTCACTCCTTGTTCCTTCCACAACATGCTGCATCCTGCGCACAGCCCAGTCCCCAGGATCCAGCCCCAGGTCCTGGCTGAGCAGCCTCTGGTCGAACAGTGTTTCACGTAGCAGAGTAGCGACAGCAGGAAGAAGAGGCTGGCGCCGACGTCGGCCCGGCCCACGATGCCGGCCACGGCCTCCGTGTGAATGGGGTGGGAGGCAAACATCAGGCCCGCCAGGAAGGTCCAGTACCCGTCCCCGAGGAGGATCTTGGAGAAGTTCGTGAAGAGGCCAGTGACTGTCGCATGCAGGAGGACATTGACCAGGTGGTAGCTCCAGGGGTTCAGCCCTCCGATGGCGTGGTTCAGGCGAAAGGACAGTGTGCAGAGTGGCCGGTAGGACTTGTGGCTGCCACTGTGGGTTAGAAGAGTCCCCCAAAAATCATTGTAGAAAATGTGCGTCCAGGGAGTTTCTGGGAGCAGATCCTGATTAGTCTTGATAGCACGGCTAAAAAACAAAATGTTTAAAAATGACATCAAATGTAAAGTCCACAGAGGAAAAAAAAAAAAACGAGAAAATACGTGGCATCGCTACGATACTGCCTTTCTCTGGAGCTGTCATCACGGGGCTTCACATGCTAGGAGTCCAGGTATGAGCTTGACACCTGCTGAATTCAGATCCTCCCCTTACCGCGTGTTAAAATCACAGTTAGGGCCGCACTAATTTTTCTCAAAAGTTTTCTTTCTTGTTTGAATGCAAATGCACTTGAAGAATAAATGCAGCGTTTCTACCAGCAGTTTCAACCTTAATGCAGAGGGTGCTAAACAACTGCTCCAAAAACCACATGGTATACGAGCTACAGCTGCACACACAGGGAGGCCTGAGAATGTGCATTTCTCTGGTGCAGGGAACACACGATGCGTGAGAGCCACGCCCCCTTCTGGAAAGAACTTTGAAATGGGAATATCGGTGCCCAGAGCAACGCTTCTCACACATACGCATCGCCTGGAAATCTTGCTAACAGGTGGTCTGGGGAGGAGCCCAAGACCCCACATTTCTAACAAGCCCCCAAGTATGTGATGCCGGTCCTGGGACCCCACTTTGAGTAGCAAGGACCCAGAGAGCTGGGGAGATGGGGAAGAATGGCTCCCCGCCAATTCCCATGTTTCCCCTCCTGGTACATTGCCGTCAACTTCAGCCTTTCCTGCTTGTGAGCTCTCAGGGACATACTGTCATCTGTACCAAGTGCCACACTGATGGCACTCCATGGTCTCTTGCTTTTGAGGCTCCCTAGCTCTGCATTTCCAGACTTGATGGAGGAATGACCTTGTGTTTGCTGACCACTTGCTATCCACCAAGCACCCTGCTGGTCCCCTTGGCTCTCGCTTATCTGCTAATTTATGAGGGCGGGCTGATAAATTCTGCCTCCACGGTCATATTTGTTGTTACATTAGACATATCTGGATAGAACCTGTCACATGGTCTCTCCCCTCCATCATTCTCGACATCAGCACACACAGATGTTTACAGTTCTTATCCAGTACCCATCAAAATGGAAGAGCGTTCAGACGTGTGGTTCAAACAGCAGGGTGTTTCTGAATTCTTAACAGCAGAAAAAGTTCCTCCCATTGAAATTCAAAGACGAATGCAAGCCGTTTGTGGTGGTCAGTGTGCTGATGTGAGGGCAGTAAGACACTAGATGAGGTGATTCAAAAATGGGTAAGTGGGGCACGCAGATTTGAGTGACAATCCACGAAGAGGAAGGCCTGTGACTGTAAGTGATCATCTTCATCAAGACCATGGAAGTGTACTGAAGTGTGTGTGATTTTTGTAGAAAAATTACGCCACTTTGAAAAGAAATGACGTAGGCATATCATTTAGACATTTATTTCATTAAAATACCTTTTCCCATTCATTTTCTGTTTAAGTGGAGGCAAAATTTATCAGCCCAACCGCAACATTTTTAGACTAACTGATAAGACGTGTTATCTACATCTCTCTCCTGTGAGGAAGTTAGCATTGAGGACATCTAATTAATAAAGGTCCCAAGGTCACACAAGTTGGAAATAACAGGGTAGAGTTTCATGGCCCATGCTCTTTCTGCTATAATGGACTTCTCAAAATGTGACTCGGGTACCCCTGGGAGTATGAGAGAAAATACACTGATAAACCTTATAAAACTTGTAATGATGATATTTATTTTAATGTGTATTTGAAACAAAACTGAATTATCACATTAAAGCTGGATGTCACGGATGTTTGCTGAGAATAAAACTGTTAAAAATTAAAGTCTATGTCAAAATAAATATTAAGGAATCAACAGTACTGATATTGATGTCTGTGGATAAGGTACAAATGTTGAAGATGGCACATAAATGACTCAGTTTGGAAGAATGCTGCTTCATGCCATTATACCTTCAAGAACAGGATGGCATCTTGAGTCTTTTGTATTCCTAGTGCACCCATCTTTGTACTTAAGAGAACACAAAAGAGGAACAAGAGTCACAAGGAAGTAGGAATGAGACATTTAAAGCACCTGCTGCATAACCAGAAACTTCTTGCCTCGTCTGATACCAGAGCTTTTTAAGAGGGTATTTGTTCAGAATTGGTGGGTGGCCACCCATATGACTTGTCCTTCTAGCCCTGCCACCAGGTCTGCCTTTCACTAGGAGGCAGGGCTCACTAAAGGAATTTTCGTACGAATGTTACCAAAAATCAGGTTGCAAAAGCCTTGGACTGAGGAGAAACCTTCCTGAGTCCCAGCTCTAAAATCTGCTCAGTTTCTTCAAAACGAGAATGTGCAATGGAGATTAAACCAGAGGAAGAAACCCATCCAAGGCGACACAGCCCACTGCAGTGAGGATTCCAGTTGGGATCAAATGACAGGGCTATGCTGGTTTTCAGTCGCTTCTCTAAAGCCCTCTAAGCTTCCGTTTCTGTGCTAGTATTACCTTGAAATCATTTCATAAATACTTTTAATTGTCCATTACTCCTATGTAGAGGGGCAAAGAACACTGCTCGGCTGATACACGAGTGTTCTGAAGACCTAGTACAAATGACATCTCAGATGTTAAGTTGCTGTTGCCATAGTCTACAAAGTCTGGGGTGCAATTTACCCAAGTCCCTTATAAAAGTATGCTTGACCCACAACCTCTGAAATTGGGTGCATTTGGGGTTTAGAATTAAAAACGCACTGATCAATAGGTGATAATGATCTACTCTGTACCCAACACCATGCCAGTCCTTTTACATCTACGTATAAAAACTGGCTTTTCTAGATGCTCAATAAAAAGGCAGGAGGTCTGTTAAAATCATGTCTTAAAAAGTAATCAACATGGCAGGGACAGTTAGTTCTTCTCCCATATCCATCTCTCTCTTTTTCTCATACTCATAGCCCTTTTGTTTTTAACTGGGTGTATGGTCGGCTGACCAGATATACCATTTGAAATGGGACACTATCATTTTCTGTCCTATTTAAATTGGGACGTCTGATCAGTCCAGTATATGGTCATCTAGAAAAAAAGATTTCATTTCCCATCCTCCCTTGCTGCTAAATATGGCCTTGTGACTAATTTCTGGCCAGTAGAACATAAGCAGAGTTCTATGTACTACTTCCAAAAAGTATCCTTAAAAGGGAAACGCTTAGCATTCTGCCCCTCCCCCGCCTCCCTCCTTCCTGTAGAGCACAGATGTAATAGCTGCAGTTCTAGCTGCCACCCAGGCCCATAAAGTGTCTTAGGAATAAAAACCATGCCCAGCACAGCGACTGAAGAAAATGGAGTTCCTGTCGCTGTGGGCCATACCAGCCCTGGGCTAACTACCTCCCATTGCAAGGATGTGAGAAATAAATTACTGTCTTGTTTAACCGGCAATATTTCTGGTATTTAGCTGGTGGCCGCCGAACTTAGTCATAAGGGAAATCCTTTGTTCACAGAAACCTACTACATCACAGTGGTTTGGTTTTCCATTTTGATTTTGATTTTTATAAGTCTCTGTGTATTGACTATGTATTAAATGAATTTCCATATAAATTGGCTTTTAAAATATTAGAAACAGATGTTATTCTGGATCCATTAAATTAAAACACCCTGCTATGACATTCATCAAGAGTCTAACCCAGAAGTAATTGCTTAAGACTCGATGGGTTACAATTAAAATTTCCAAGAAATATGCAAAACTGCCAAACAGTGTTGTCAGAAAGAGCTGATTTCCAGCAATTCAGAATGAAAACCCAACTGGCCTCCACTAAACATTAACTTACGTATTGACGTAAATTTCTCTAACATCAAGGCAGAAATGCTTGAACTACTCAAATCAGGGCAGTAGAAAGCTCAGTAGCACAGCATGCTGGGATAGGTTTTGCTAATGCAGTGAGGAAAGCTAGAAAGCAAATTTTGTTTAGGACAATACTTTGCCCTATCAGTGGCTGATACATGTAAGATGAAGAACCACATTCCCCAAACCAGGTTTCCTACGTGTTTGTTATTCATTCATCACCATAACCGACTGTGTAAAGACTTTTTGAGAAAACATAAAACGTATACTTTTGAAAATCAGTTCAAACCTGCCACCATTTCTTACATTTAGAGCAATAAATACATCCAATAATGCAAAGCAGCCAACAAGATATACTACGTGTCTGACTCTCAAAATACAAGGGATTCATAAAAAAGAACTAAATTAACAAATCTCACAATTTCTCTGTGAGAAAAAACTTTGATGAGGCACAGCCTTGAATTTACACTCTAGAAAAAATGTAAAGGGCAAACAGCATTAATAAAATAAAAATGGAAGACCAAGCGAACACCTCACCCATGTGCAATACATACTATACAAAGGGAGACTTTCATATGATAAAAGTCTTTGACAGGTGTTATCTGCTTCAGCAGGTTTTTATTTAACCGATGAACAGTATAGCAAAAGCACATGAAATAAGACTAAATTGTACTGGACTTTAGTATGTAAGTCATGTCACACATGCAAGTCAGTGATAAGGGATGTATGTCACATCCCTCACATCTTCTTTTTAAAAAGATACAGACTGAAAGGGCTTTAATAGAATCTGAATAATCTGGCAGCAAAATGAGAAGTAAAGGTAGTCGTTCCACACGAAGCATAACAAATTTCTACCCATTTGCGTTTTCTCACACGAGTCCAAAGTGGAAACAGTAAGACTTTTCTGCTATTACTCGGCTAATGAAAAACTTTAATTCAAAACAAAATTTCATGCTGATATCATTTCTGAGGCTACTGCTGTGAGTTGGTATTGCCATTCAGCAAAGCACTAAGGATTTAGGAAAGTTTCCACTCCGAGAAAGGTGAACAAAGTTAGAGCAGCTGATGTGAAGAAGAAACCATTGTGAAGCAGGATTCTCCGGAGACACAGGACTGAGAGACTGTCTTCTGAAGCGAAAAGATCCAGTCTCTCAGGTCTGCAAGGAGCTCTTAACCTGCTTCCCTGTCTGTTCATCTGTGACTCTTTGCTTTTGCTGCCTTAGGGTTTTTCCTGTAGGAAAAGTTGACAAAGGCCAATGCTATTGTGAGACTGATGAATGATGGGGGCACTGCCATCCCAATTGTCCTTGTAGGTGTTTCTTCCCTCATGGCTGCTTTTTCTGTCATTGACCTTTTCAGTCACAAGCACCCACATCAATGATGGCCATTAACTCTGAGCAAGAATGACTCTTAGATTCTTCAAACATCAAATGGAGCACGCTTCCAAAGTGTTTTCAATTGTTCTACCGAAAGTAAGTAAAGGCACAACTTGAAATTCAAAAGGGCAAAGGAAAAGCTTGTCATGATGGGCTGAAATGTGTTCTCTGCAGGACAGAGAGGAGAAAGGCCATTATTAACAACCCACCTGCCTCCGTACCCCCCAAGCATGCCTATCTCTGCCTAGGACGGGCAGTGAAATGCAGAGGTGACGACAACTGGTTCTGCAGCCACGTGGACGCAATAAAGTTCAGGCTATGAGTTGGTGAGCAGAGTTCTTGACCTCTCTATACCTCAGTTTTCTTATCTGTAAAATAAAGATAGTCACCGTACCTGCCTTGCGGGATCACTGCGAGGAGTCAATGAGTCAGTAAGCAAACCGAACACCGTCACATGCAATGTAATGGGTCTGTGTAACATACGTAACATGTCAGGTGCTATCACTACTATCACCATCAACACTGAACTGACGCCAGCCATCAATGCAAACACAGCACTCTGTTACCATGTCTATAGCCTCCTAAATCTACAGCTCATGGTCATGAGTGTTTCACTTAAAATTCCTTTAAGCTTTAACAACACTGTCAGAATGAGATAATAAAGTCTCACTTTTGGTCTTTAACACATCAGTTACCTCATTCTCCGGTCTTCAAACTACCTCTTTCTAATTCTCCTTGGCTAGCTTTCCTTCACACTTTCCTCCCAAATCTGGATGTTTCTCTCCTGGTTCAGTCCTCTGACCTTCTTTCTCTACACTTTCCACCTCCATGGTCATCTCCAACACTTACAACTCAAGAGATGCCCTCTCCACCTGTACTGGCAACCTGGGTGTGAGCCCCCATTTCTTACAGCCCAGGCGATACCCACATCGGAGTGGAATGAAGAATAATGAACTCCTGGTTCCTCTGCTCACACCAGGTGTGTTACCCTTGGTCAGTCAGCCTCTCTAAAAGCTCAGCTTCCTTACCGATGGTTGATGGATAGTATTAACAATAATGATGATGAAGCTTCTCCCAAATGGGGAAATGTTGACTTAAAATGTTTAAAATTTCCATAGTCTGTGTAATGGACGCCTGACCTCTTCTTCTATTACAGGTAAGTCTCCTGTTTCTCCTTTTCCGGAAAGCGCACGTCCACTCTCAGTCCACGTGGACAAGGCAACATTGCCCTTACCTCCTGAAGAAAGGTCATCAAATGATTTGGCCGGTTAGTGCACTCTATCTCCCCATTCTCAATCTTGGACACCACGACTCAGCCAGCAGCCAGCCTGGCCAATCAGAGTCAAGACAGCCCCAATAATCTACTGGGAAAGGACATCTTCTTTTGAAAATGAGAGGAAATTCTAGGGTGACTAGAGGATTCCCTAAGACAGAGCCGCCAAAGAATGAAGCCAGCGCAAAAGAACTTGGCTCAAGGAGACACAGAGGTAATGACTAGGGTGAAGAGATCCCATCACGCCTGAAGCTAACATGTTAAATAAGCTAATAATCTTTTAAGTTCAGGACTGAGAGTTTAAATCTCCCTTACTCAGAAGGTAGTTTAAAGTGTTATTCTGACATCTGCAAGCAGAAGAGCACCACAGTCCTGTGTAATGAACAAGTAATCTTGGTAGTTGCCCTTTCAGTATCTTAAGCTTAATAAGTGTGAACCCAAACAATTTCTCTCACAAAACATCTCCTTTCTCATACGAACCCCTCATTAAGTATCACCATGTAGTGGCTTAAGGCTTCGGCGCTGGCGCTGTCAGCGCTGTCAGTGCTGCGGCCTGGGTTCGATTCCCAGTCAGGGAGCTACCCACATACCAAAAAGCAAAAAAAAAAAAAAGTACCACCAGTCCTCCATCACTGACATGGAGGTCGTACACGATGAAGCCTTCTGTCTTTGCTTCTACAGCTATTTTTTAAACTGGTTGAAAAGGTATTAAAGCTGGTCAGGACCTCAGAGAAAATCCAACTCACAAGCTTCCCTCAAATCTGCGTCTACTACGCTCACCAGGCTTTTATTATTTCCTACCTGTAGTGCTTTGCGTGCTGCAACTGCCTGTTCATTTTTCTCTTTCCCTCATTAGGTTCCAAGTCCCCTCAGGGAAGGAATTATGCCTTATATTTTATCCCAGTGCCCACCATGTATTAGGCACGTAATAAATATTTGGTAAACTGAACTAAACAGCTACTCCTGCCTGTTTTTCCTTTCCCCCTTTGATCTACCACACATGCTGTGGATACAGACTTCCTGAAATACAACACTACCGCCACCACGCTGTCCCACAAAAATCCCTCAGCATGCCATATTTCCTACCATAATAAACACTGTTCACGGCCCAGCATCCCTTGCTGTCCCCATTGTAACTTCTACGCCAATCTCCCGTTACTCTCATGCACATGGAGACCTGCAACCTCAGCAGGCTGACCAGACGTCCCATTTGAAAGGGGACAGGACCGTTGTTTTCTGTCCCATTTAAAAGGGTACATCTGGTCAGCCTAATCCTAAATCAGATGAACTTCCCAGCCTATCAGCCTTTGCTCAAACCAGTTCCTCGCTTTCTGCACCGAGATTGCTGTTCTTCAGCCAGGTACATCTGTGCAAATACAAACCGCAGGGCTCATTTCTGAACGGCAGGGTCCTCCCCAGTTACAACGATGGACCTGCTTGATTTTGACACTGGGCACTGACCCCGTCCCATTTATAACACTGACTTCTTACTACAATGATCGGGTACCTCAAATGGGATGATCCGTGCAAGACGTTTCAGGAGGAGAAAAAGTATGCTTTGAAAAGGTGGCATGAGTGATTTCAATATTCCCTCTTCCCTCCCCGATTGAAAATCACTGTCCAATAAAACGGATCAATTGTCGTAAGGAAATGAGTCACCCACTCACTGATTCATTCACTCAGTATCGGACTAGGCACTGCGAAGGCCACCGCAGATAGAATGATGAGCAAAATAGATTCCGTGACTTGGAGACACATTCAGCCTCGCAGAGGAAGCAAAGAAGCTTCCAGGCAATTTCACTGCGATATGATCAACACCATTCTAACCTCAATCCTGACTGTTATGGGAAGGCTGACCAGACATCCAGATGTCCCATTTTAAATGGGACAGAACGCAACCGTACTGTCCAGGGTTCAAATGGTACGTACGGCCAGCCTGCTGACACCTTGAATTCAGCCCAGTGAGACGAGGCTGACCACACGTACCGTTTGAAACGGGACAGGACCCTTTGTTTCTGTCCCATTTAAAAAGGTACATCTGGTCAGCCCAGTTATTGGGAGAACGCGGACCAGATTCCCGACAGTCTTAGCGAGTCACATGCTTCCTGGAGGAAGACCTGCCTATCCACATGGAAGAAGCTAAATGAAGAGTAAGGGAGTAATGGGGATGCTGCAGTGCCAGGCTGAAGGTCAATCATTTCGAAGGCCCTGTGACACAAGAGAAGGTGCGTAGCTTGGGATCTGAAAAAAATACAATAGGCTCTTTTGGCTACATGAAGTTTGAGGGATGGAGAAGCAGGAATCACTGGCATTCCTTTGTCTTGGACTAATGCCCTTTGGGGCAGGGAGAGGGGCTCAGACAGACATCCATCTCCCCAGCGGTCTTCAGGTCTGATTTGGCTGTTGTCTTGTCAGAACTTGCTTTATCTCACCAAAGAACAGTTAACTCCTAAGAAGTAGAAAAGCATCTTACTCATCTTTTGGAGCTTAGCACACACTAGGCATTCAATATGTATCTGATGAACAGAATTCTAATTAGAAACAATTGTTATTAACAGGCTGCACCCAACTTTTAGAAAAATTCTACATTGTTTTAAACATATGGGGAATTAGCACTTTCATCTAAAAGTAGTTCATTCACCCTGGGCACCCACCCTTGCTCACCCAGTGATAATTAACTGTGAAAAATCATCAAGTTAATTGGCTTACCCAAATGTGTTTGGCACTCATTTGCCACTTAACCTATAATCCCTTCATTAGAGTCCCTCTTCAGGGATAAACCATTATATTTAGAAAGTTCCAATTAATAAGCAAATACTTGGCTAATGTGGTAGGAGAATGAGAGAAATACTGTCATATCTAAAGCTTGCCTTAGTTTTGTAATAAGCAACGTACTTTAGACTCATAAGGTCACTTAAGGTAGGGCAAGTGAACTTCAGTGTAAGGTGCTGGACTGCTAGGGACAGAGTTAGGTTTCCAGTTCCCCCGGGAGACGGGAGGCACTATGTTCTCAGCATGAATTTCTCATTACACCTGTAACATTTTACTAAACTTGCTTGTTTTTATCTTGATCTCCTCTTACTAGGTTGTAAAGCCTTCAATGGCAGAGATGATGACTTCCTAAGCAAATGACACTTTAAAATGTTTTTAAATTGTCATCATTACAGACCTTAAATAATAAAAGGCAACAGGAAGTAACCGAGACCCTGTTGTCAGACATCCAAGGGACAGGGCCCCCAAGTAACAGTAACTGAAGGAATATTCTATTCCTTCCATCCCTTTAGGAGTTCTTCCTGTAAGTTTTTCATTAAATGTGGCCCCTGCTGCAACTGAACTAAGCTCAGAGATGTTAGAAATATGAGGGGAAAATGCCCAAAACCGGAATTCACTGATTAAAAAATTGTGTATTTATTCTTACATGTTTAAACTTCAGTCACCTTCAAAGTACCCTCCATTTGAAGCAACAGACCTATGGAGACGCTTTTTCCACTGCTCAAAGCAGTCCTTGAACTATTTAGATGCCTGTTAGTGCTTCTGCCATTTTTTGTTTCACCTATTCCACACAGGCAAAACGTTCCCCTTTAAGGGTTTTTTCATCTGGGGAAACAAAAGCCAGTTTCTCAGGGCAAGATGGGGTAAAGAGGGAGTGTGGAGTATGGGGGTCGTGCTGTTTTTGGTCAAAACTGGTGAACACTCAGCGCGGTGTGGGCAGGTGCGTTGTCAGGCTGCACGGTGTTCATGTAAATCACCCGTCATGAAATGGGCAAATGCATTGAAAAGAGCCCACCAAAAAAATGACTGAAGCCAAACACAGCCTCTCACAACAATGCCAGCTGCTACACTGATGCAGACAGGTTCCTAGAACACTCACTTAGAGGGGGAAGCCTGTACAAGGGGCCCACCCTCCAGAAGACAATTTTGGGGTTTTTCAGGGTCCCTCCTCATAAATACTTCTCATAGAGCTTCCTTGGATAAGGCAGCTCCTTCCTCATCCCAAGTTTAGGGTTTGCCCAGACATTCCCTCTCTTCTCTCAGTGGGAGAAAATAAGGAGGATTCTCAGTTAAATATTTTTAAAGGATCTTTAGTTCCTCAGATAAATCAATGCTGGCATTTTCAGAATTTCTATGGGAAATAGCCAAGAAAAAACTTTGATCCTAAAAACGAATTAATAATCCATTTCAAAGGAAGCTGATCATTTAAAATGAAAACTTCAATTACCTAAAGATGTTTTATAAAAACATTTATATGGAAAACATTTTGCAAATTAAAGCAAAAACTAATAGCATGTGATTTCAGAAAAACCATACCCCAAACATTTAATTTTACTAATTAAAAGAATCCTCTACCTTAATATTAGCTTCTTAACAACTCAGAATAATTTTCATTGCCCTGCAATTTGCACGATGAAATACTGTATTAATATTTTCTATGCAATTTTCTGTTCACTGTATCCGTATCACATCATCCATCCTAACATTAATAAAAGATGACTGTATACCTCACCTCCTTCTCACTGAACTAAATGGAATCAGATTCTCAACTTAAATGCTTAAAGGGAATATTTCTAATTCCAGACTTGAAATTAGTAACCACGAGTAGGGATACCACGAGGGGTGTCCAGAAAATATCCAGGCAAAAATGCCTCTATGTTTCATATGACATGGCTGGGTCCTCTCTGGACAACCCCTGTAGGCAGATTTTTCACTCCGATTAGTTAACTGAAGTATATGAACCACTTGAGTCCATGACTCTATTTAATGCATGAATTTCAGTCAGTATCTTAAATTCATAGGTTACAAAAAGGCGACTTAAAATTATTTTTTACATATCATACTGTTTCCCTTAAAACAGGGCTTTAGCGATACAGCTGGTTCCTTATCATTTTTCTATTTTAAAATAATGACAAATGTTGGACTATTAAGAGAAATGATGATCAGATCATGGGGTTTTTCCAAAGTCAAAGCTTTCAAAAGCAAAGGGGCTCTCGTGGACACAGATCCTGAGCGGGGAAGGCCAGGGTATCCACGGAGATCCCAAGGACACCTGCTTTTCACATGGTCTTGTTCTACATGCATTTACCAAATAAAAGATGTAATCTTCATGCTTAAGGATTTGATTATCCACATGTACTCTATGGAAGAAGCCATGGCACGCTGAGAACACATCTCTTCAGTTAAAATACTCGCCCTAGTGCATAAATGTGCTGTTCAACTTCCAGGCAGCTAAACCACGTACGTGGTGGTTTAACTACACAGGTATTCCCTCACTTTAAGACATCACGTCCTTGAGAAGGTGTCCTGGTCTTCACTTAAGGGAAACAGGTGAAGTGCCTCCTGGCTATGACCACTGCCTGTGAACCCACGACGGGCCCCCAACCTGAACGATGCCAGACCATGAAGTTTAAGGGGAGGAAAAATTCTAAACGAGAGACTAACAGGCTGTAAGCGCACAGGCGTTGGGGGCGGGAGGGCCTTCCCACTGCAGTACCCACATGTCGGGCTTACCTGTTCGCCTAACTCTTGTCTTCTCTGGACTGAGCCTTAACCAGGTCACTGTTCTTTTGCCACGCCTCTCCATCAGCAAACAGAAGAGCCAAGAAGCTGCTTTTTAGCCAAATGTTTGCAATGATCCCTTGTCTCTTCTACTTAAAATTTTCCACATGTTGCCAAGGTATCCCTCACAGGTATTCGTGTTATATACCATCTTGCATTTGTATCATGCTTTTACATATTACATAATGCGCTCGTGTTCATGACGATCTTGAACCCCTGTCACCACCCTGTGAGTACGCAGACGTGAACCAACGTGGATGTGAGAAGCTTAGAGTCCTGCCCGGGACCATCAGATCAGTGAGGATCAGAGCCACCCATACTGGAATCTAAATCTCATTTCCTCCTTTCAACGATATCATGGGCTGAATTCTGTCCCCCACCTCCCAAATTCCTATGTTGAATCCCTAATTTCAGTACCTCAGAATGGGACTCCATGTGAAAATCAGGCCTTCAAAGATGTAAGTGAATTACAACGAGGCCATTTGCATGGGCCCTAACACAGTCTAAGTGGTGTCCCTATGGGAAGAGGAAATTCAGACAGAGAGACAGACAAGGGACATATGAACAGAAGAAAAACCACGTAAGTAATCACACAGTGAGAAGGTGGCCAACTGAAGTCAGGAAAAGGCCTCAGGGGAAACCAAACCTATCTACACCTTGATTCCAACTTTTATCCTCCACGACTGTGAGAAAATAAACTGCTGTTGTTCAGGCCACTGGGTCTGTGGTGTTCTGTTAGGGCAGCCCTGACAGTTACACTTTACACCAAGCCGTCCAACCTGAGGCCTGCGGGCAGCACGCGGCCCAGGAGGGCTTTGAACGTGGCCCAACACAAATTCGTGCACTTTCTTACATTACAAAAACTATGCACAGAACTTTTTTGTAGCTCATCAGCTATCAATTGTTAGTGTTAGTGTCCCGTACGTGTGGCCCAGGGAAGCCAAAGGTTGGACACCTCTGCTTTACACCATAGATACCATCATATACAATCACAGGCACTCTCCTGTCTAATCCTTCAGAGCATCAGGAAAACCAGATTTCACACAAAAGCCGTATTTATCCAATAGTATGTCTGGTGCTCTCTTTCTAATGACAGTGCTTGAACTGCTTTGTGAATATATAATGGGTTCTAAGAGGTATCTTAGTCTAAATGCTGCCAGGATGTGTCTACGTTCTACACCAGAGGAAAACCTGATCATGTCAATGGGGCATTAACACTAACTAAACACACATAATAAAACACTCGTGCTCCTTCAGGTTTACACTGAGACTGGCAAAAGCTTACAGAGCACACGGACGTTACCTCATTTTCTCCTCACAATGCCACTATCAACTACGAAGCCCACCCCGGCGGGGTTAAGTTAGTTAAAGAAGAGCACAGACTTAATACGGGGCAGAGAAGGACCTTGAGCACTATCTTCTGAGCCACTCCACTCAACCTTCAAAGCAGCTCTGTTCCTCCACGTGTGCAATAAATCACCAACGAGAAGTGTTTGTAAGACGATTTGAAAGTAAAATCCTAGTCTATTATTGCATTTTGTCTGGAATCCATATATCTGCCCTCAAGACTCAATAAAGCTACAAAAAGAAATGCTTTTGTACCATATTCTTTTAATTTCTGCATTTCAAACAGCAAGTCTTCTTTTAACACTAAGGAGTCTTGGAAAACGTGAGTCAAAGGAAGGTGTTAGTTGTCTTCCAGTGACGGGTGAAAAAAGGCAGCTTTATGAAAGCCAAAAAACTAGCCTATAATTTCATATTACAAAATATAATAGAAAACATATTCTGGCAGAAATTCTGCTGCCTGTAACCCTTTTCAACTATAAAACAGTTACACACACACAGACACACATACATCTGAGACAGATCAGACTTTGAGCAGATTGCAGCAACACACATGCACAACATGGGAAGTTTCACCAGGGTTGCCTGTGATGACAGGATACACAGACATCCCTACAATCAAATCAGCCTCACAGCTAAATCAGAGAGTCTTTTTGGACACAAGAATATATGAGCCCTGATGAAAAACAGATAGGCCAGGATGGAAAACACTCTAATTTAAAACTAACACAGATGAGCCTCCACAAAGTACCCAAACATTTGGTCCATAAACCGCCAGCAAGGCTCTAATTTGTCATGGAAGGCAAGAGATATTTCATCCAAGAATAAGGAGAGAAAGAGAAATTAACTGCACCCTTAAAATGTATCGGCACTCCAATATATAATACTTCCTAATACAGACGCCATTTATTGACCAAACTTAAATAATCAAGAAATAAATTAAACAGCCCTGACACTCTTTGCTCTATGGCCCTTTAAATAAATCACACAGTAGGCACTCAAAATACACATGCTGAAAGTTAAATGAAAACTATCTTGTTATGAACAAATTATGAAGCACCGACATGTCCCTTTTAAGGATCTCAAGTGTGGTATATTCCACCCTTTCGCTGACCCCCCAAATTCTCAAACTTGAAACAGTTGGATATGACAAGTGTCTTCTTTGGCACTACCTATGACTGCCAAACAGCTAACCTCCTTAAATCCTCAAACCAGACCATCAATCTTGACCATCACTGCCTTCACTACAAATAATTTCTGTCACCCTAGCCACTGCCAATTATAGAAACTGCTTCCAACATACAAGTAACCATGCTAATTAACTAAATTCAAAAAGCATGAAATGGACAAGCAGAACCTAAGTTTAAGAATGGAAGATAGTATTCAAAGGAATCTCAGAATAACAGATCGAAATTTTCACTCAAATCTGTAAAAAACAAAAAAACTACATTCACCTTTTATCTGAAGCAATTCCTAATATCCATGTTAAGTGTTAAACACACATACTCAAAGGACAGAGTAAGCCAATCTTGATTCAAATCCTTCCTCTTCAATTTACTAGGTACGATTTAGTTTTTGTTTTTTTTTTTCTCTATAAACTGCTATTCCTGGTGTAGATAAAATAATAGCTAAATAATATGAGCGCACACAGTGGGTGCTTAATAAATGACTACTCCTTGAATGAATTGCCTCCCTTGTCTTCCTGGAATCCATAAAAAAAAAAACAAAAAAAACAAAAAAAAAACATTTTCCTGAAATGTTGGTCGATAACTACTACCTCCAGCATTCAGTTCCCAGTGTCATTTACCTTTTCTCTTAGCATATTCCCCAGGACTTGTGTCCCTGTCTCACCATTGCATCAATGTGAAATAGTGCCTGTATTATCCTAAGTTATGCCCAGAAGCCGATCTAAGAGCACAAGAATGATGTTCACAGCAATCTAAGTCATCTCAGGAGTCAGGGGACGGCATGGTTAAGTGAAGGGATCATACAGCCTAAGAGAAAGAAGAAAGCGTCACAGGACTCACGTCACAGTGCACAGCCTAATCGGACATTCTGGGCAGCAACCTCTTTAAAAGGACAGTAACTGCACATCATCAAAGACGCTGGGCTGGATGTTTCTCTTTGACTAAAGTTCAATAATTCTAACAAAACTATAATTTGATCTGAAAACAAATATTTTCACCTACCCGAGGCCTACCTTTTCCTTGCACAAAGTAAGAAAAGCATTGCTCCAGTCATTTGCAACCACACTCAAGCACACGCACACACACACCATTGTGTTTTCAAAGACAACAACTTGTAAAAAGCAGGACACTGGATACTAAACTTCTTGTATCTTTGCTAATAAAAAGCAAATGTCAACAAAACATTAGAAAACATCTTCTTTACAATCTTCATCAGAGCCAACCCTATGCTGGGAGGCAGTAAACAGGCTCTATCATTTGTGAGGGCCTGGAATACAATCTAGAAGAGTTTAAGGTCGGAAATGTGATCACCTTGTGAAAAAGGGAAATGTCACGCCCTCTATCATGGTCACTCCACTCAGAGTAGATGGATTTTCACATTGAAAAACGGACATTAAAAGTTGCCTTGGGGAGGATAACAGAATAGGCAGCCCCACATGCTCTATCAGTCCTGTCTTCTAATGGTGTCTTTTCTGCGGCATCCCGAAGAGAAGCTCAATCTTTCTAATGGGAATATAACTGCACTACAACTCTCCAAGGGCATTTACCACTTTAAAAAGGAACTCTACACTCCGCTGTCTTTAAAAGGCTGTAGGTCATGGGGAGAAGTCATTTTTCAAAGCTCCAGTGAACCGGCACTCTGCTTTTAGCCGGCCACAGAGATAAGGCGTGCCGTCTCAGCAACATAATTGCCTTTCTTTAATTTTTAATGTCTGTCCATTCCAGGGATCCCAAGAGAAATCAAAGACTCACACATGGCATTATAAGTGGCTTGGACTGTGTGTATGTGTGTGTTTTAACAAAGCAGGAAGGAAAAATCACCCATCAACTATTCATTTCAGGTGAACAATTAATAACGTTTATGAAAGTATAACATGAAGGCATCTTCCTATCCATCCCATAAAGAAAGAAAAAAAATAATAATCTCATTATTGTCACCCCCCCAGAACTTAAGTGAAAATAAAGCTCCTAGAAGGGAAGGCATATGTTTTTTATTTCCCATTTTGAAAGCACACACAGGTATAAGCATGTTCAAATGGCAGTGAATTCATCTGGAATGTGAAAGACCACGGGGTTCACACATATAAAGATCAACAGTTGTTTTAGAAATTAACTACACCATATCTTAAACTTCTACATAAGTTCTAAACTGATCCAGGTGTTATCATCAGGGTAGAAACAGATGCAGTGTTAACACATTAAACTGTGAATCCAGCTCCAACACTGCTTAATGGACTCCACATGCTGAAAACGATCAGCACGGTAGGAAGTACACTCACCCGAAAGCCTAACTTTCAAACAAGAGTTTCATTATCTCCATCATGCTCCCACATAATTACTCCGCGACGAACACTGTTTTAACACTGATTATGGCGCATCCGTCATGCTGAGGGTGGACAAAGATATTAGGAGATCAATGCAACATCAAAACAACAAAACCCCGGTTTGTCCCAGGAGTGTTGACATCATGACATCAATGCTGTCACCGCAATAAAGTCAATGCTGGGTGCACCGGACTGTCTTGTCTTGTGACTCTATCTAGATCCCCAAAGTGGCTAGAGGAGGTAAAAGAATGGAGAAGTTTACATAAAAACCACCATTTCTTAATGTATGTACAGAACTTTCGAAATTTTTTATTTGCATCATGTGATGTCACAAATGCCTTTCCCATCTTTTGAGTGAAGAGAATGAGACTCTCATCCAAGATCACAAAGTGGGCAACAAAGAGAATTAGGAAAAAAGTCAGATCATGGGGCTGGTGTTCTGGTGCTAATTCTGCTACAGCACTGTGTCTCTAGTCATGAAATCTCTGCACCCCATTCCAGTTACAATCTGCCAACAAACAGAGTTATTCTAGAAGAAGAGTAATGTGCAATGAAAGAGCACAACTGTGTTTCAGTGGACTCCCGTTAGCCCACCCCATTTCTTTTGCAACCAGCAGCAACGACTAAAAGGTCTAAATACTACTCCTCAGTACAACATCCTGGAACCCTGTCTGGAATGAAAAGGATTTCACCATGGATCATTCTGCGTTTATTGACTTTTCTATTGACCAAAACGCCTCACAGTCGTTACATAACTTCAAAACTGGGTGACCAAAATTATGCCAGATTATTCTTTACCCTTGCAGTTTTTCCACTTCCATAATTCAACTGTAATAGAAATTAATTAACTGTACCAAGGAATCACCACTGTCCATTTCTTGCATTATTTAATGTTTAAATTCATCCTTCCCTCCTGAACTCAGCCTTAGTACTTATTTGACAGCAAGCAGCCCTCAGTAGCTGGTTAGCCCCAAGGCAGCCAACTTTCAGAAGAAGGCACATTTGGAATAAGAGCTGCTCTTCCGACCTGCAGGCACACATCTCGAGAGGGGGCTTCAAGAAGAGTTATGAGAGTTTTTGTCAAAAGATCCTTCTGAAACTTGGACTTCTATTTTTATTATAACAGGGTCTTATTTTGTCCTTTTTGACTAACGTATATATCACACAGACTCGCAACTAAGTGAAATAAAGGATGAATAGGAAAAGAAAATGTTGGAAGAGTAGCAGTAGGAGATTTTGAGGAGACTTGTGTGAGAGAACACCAACCACACAAAATCCCAAGCCTTCCTGTCTCAAAGACGGAGGGGGAGAGGCAAATTTTGTTTTTCTGCCCTCTGACTTGTGCTTATCGTTACAAAAATTAAAGCTATATAATCTTGATTACTGGCAAAAGGGGTGAATTAGGACCCCAAATATATATTAGCATATCCGTTTCCTTAATCTTCCATTTTAAAATTCTTACTCTCAACTTTAAAGTCCTTTTTGCCAGTTAAGATAGCATATTCACAGGTTCTGAAAATTAGACAGAGATAGCTTTCAGGGTAGGGCATTACTCTACCCATGAGAGTGTCGCACTTTGATAGGCTCAAACAAGTATACAAGGTCGGACAATTAATTTCACAAACTCATCCTAAGAAAAGTGCTACATACCTCATTGCTGAATATCACTAGGTCACCTTCGAAGTACTCCCCTTGGGAAGCCATGCACCAACTCCAGTGCCTAGTCCATCCTCCAAAACAATTTTTGGAACTCTTTTTCTGGAATGGCTATCAGAGCTGACATCATATTACCCTTAATGTCCTGAATGTCATCAAAGTATCTTCCTTCCAATATTTCCTTTACCTTTGGGTAAAGAGAAAGAGTCACTGGAGGCCAGATCGGGTGAGTAGGGAGGGTGTTCCAATACAGTTCTGTGTGTACTGGCTAAAACCTCCCTCGCAGACAGTGCTGTGTGAGCTGATGCATTGTCGTTTTGCAAGAGCCCTGAGTCACTGGTGAAAAGTTCAGGTCATTTTTGTTTTTTTCATGCAGCTTTTTCAGCACTTCCAAATAGTAAACATGGTTGACTATTTGTCCAGTTGGTACAAATTCATAATGAGCAATCCCTCTGATATCAAAAAAAGATTAGCAACATAGTTTCACCTCTTGATTTGGACTAACAGAACTTTTTTAGTCATGGAGAACTGGCTGCCTTCCATTGTGCCCTTTCACACATTGCTTCAGGATTATATGGGTACACCCACGTTTCATCACCAGTGATAACACGGCCCAACACATTGTCTCATCTCTCCAAAAAGTTCTTGGCAAACTTTGACTCTCCTTTGCTTTTGTCCATCAGTGAGCTCCTTTGGGACCATTTTTGCACACACCTTTCTTATGACAAGATTTTCAGTTAAGATTTTCCTAACTTTATCAATGTTTACTTGGTCTGCTATACTTCTCAATCTGCCGACGATCTTGACACACATTTTGATGAGTTTTGGCAATGTTTTTGTCAGTTCTGCTCGTTACTGGCTGCCCTGACTTCCCTTCATCAATGATACTTTCTCTCCCCTCAGAAAAATGTTTAATCCATTTGTACACTGCTGTTTTCTTCATGGCATTATCCCCATAAACTCAGAGTAACATGTCCCTGATTTCAACCTCTCTTGCCAAGTTTAAGAAGAAATTTAATGTTTGTTCCTTGATCTAATTCAAGCTCTGACATTCTTATGATGGCACACAAAACACATGACAATAATGAACACCACTCAGCAAGACACTGCCACATGTCAACACAAACACAGCTGGGAGACACAGGTATACCAAGGTCATGAAACCTTACCACACTGTTGGTACAGTGCTCCCAACATAAGTGCACAGTAGCAAGTGAGCAAACTTAATTGTCAGCCTCTGTACAAACAAGGTTCTCAAAATAACTGAAATACACAAGGTATTCCATCTCCACAGGCATGTAGAAACCAAAGTCAACAGCATATACGTGCATATAAATGAATAAAACTTACCATCATTTATTTTCTACTTTATTAATCAAAAAAAAAAAAAACACATGACACAAAGGGCTGGAGCTGCACACAGATAAAACAAAGTAAAGTGGAGAATTAAGTTGATATGTAGAACATACAAAGTCCCGAAACTTTTCCTGATTTGACGGAGAGCAACAATGTTCATAGCAGAGTTCCACACAAATTTCAGCCCTCAAAATTCCCTCTACAAAAAAGAAAAAAAAAATTCCCTCTACAATCCCTCCTGCACCTCAAATACAATCTAAAGGACTAGGACTTGTCAGTAGGTAAGTGGTCAGCTCATGGCAATGGCTTTCACACACAGTATATTACACCCAGGGATGATATTCAAAACACTCACCACTACTACAGAATGGGAGCAGGTCACAGTACTGCAACAGGATTTTATAGGGCCTTTACTCTGTTCAGCATTACACTTTAAGTAGCAGTACTCCGGGGAGGTCCGGGTGATCTCAAGTAAGGACACACGACAGTCAAGATGACGAGAGCCTCAAGGGGGCAGGAGGCAAAACTTAGTCACCAATTGCAATTGCCACACCAGTGAAGACTGGCTCAATAGGAGTGCCCCAACAGAAATGACGTAGTTCACCAATGTTTGCCATAAAGAGTATGCATCACATGTCTACTTAGGGAAATAAAGTTAAGTGGGAAGGAATGCCTATTTGCAAAGGGGGGCGGGGGGGGGGAGGCGGGGCGGATGTGATGGTACCATTCTGAGCAGGAAGGAATGACTAGACAGCACAGTATCCAAACAGATCCCAACAGAGCGCAATGACCAATGGAAGTAAACCAAGTGAATTCTAATAGGAATAAGGATTAAATCTTAAGACCTAAAATTGGGCCCAAAGCCAGCAGCTACAGGATGGGAAGATGTGAGTCAGCAACTTACACATGGAAAAATACCTGGAGATTTTAGAAAAAAGGAACATTCAATGACTCAGTGTGATATGACCACCCTCCCCGCCAAAAAATCTTGCAAATTTAGACTGTAATGAAAACAAATGCACTACATAGTCAAAAAGCTATAGTATCCACAATAAGGTTATAATAACCTCAAAACATTTTCTAAGTATTACATATTAGGCTGGGCGATTATCACTATTACTCTTACTACAAATACTGACAATAAAAATGACAAATATTTATTAATTACAATTTTTGTGACAAACTCTGTAACAGATTTCAAATTCACCATCTACCTCAGAGGATGTTGTGAGAATTAAATTAATATCCTTATTTTCATAACGATTCTGTAAAATATCCAGGGTGACCCAATTTCAGGGAGCCTTTTGGGAAGATACCTTAAAACCAGACAGCATGCAAAGAAACAAACAAAATGGCATGGGGATCTTAGAACCATGTCACTTTGAACTTTTGAAGAAAATACAGTAGTCCCCCAACTTATAGAGATTCATTTTTCACATTTTCAGTTACCCTTGTTCAGTCAACCATGGTCTGAAAGAACAATATTCCATGGAAAATTCTAGAAATAAGCAATTCTTAAGTTTTAAATGGCGCTCTGTTCTGAGCAGTGTGATGAAATCCCATGCCGTTCTACTCCATCCTGCCTGGGATGTGGATCATCTCTTTTTGGCCAGTGTATCCACCTGTATATACTCCCCATCCACGAGTCACTGTGGAGCCTTCTCAATTATCAGGTGGTCTGACCTGGCACTGCAGTGCTTCTGTTCAAGTAACCCTTAGCCTAACGCGAAGACACCATGCCTACATCGTTCACCTTACTTCATCCCATCACGTAAGCACCGTATCACCTCACCCTATCTTTTGTTCCTGTGCCTAATTTATAAATTAAACTTTATCACAAAGTAATATATAGATAGGGGGAAATTTGTGTGTGTGTGTGTGTGTGTGTGTAGGGTTAGGTACTATCCAAGATTTTAGGCATACATTGAGGGGATGGCTGTAGGTTTATTTATCTAATAAAAAGTAACTTAAAAGAGAGAGGATGATAGGGGGTTCCCTGATGGTGTAGTGGCTTAAGGCTTCGGCGTTGGCACTGTCAGTGCTGCGGCCTGGGTTCGATTCCCAGCCAGAGAGCTACCCACATATCAAAAAGCAAAAAAAAAAAAAAAAGCGAGAGGATGATAAATTTTTCAAATTACTGAAATTGCATCACATCAAAGGAGCTTTAGCCTTTATCTGTACTTACTGTGAAGACAGACTGAGATCATGGAGTTACTAACAGCTAGATGTTGAGCTATATGGCAGAACTTGAACTGTTAGATTTATCTAGTGATGGAACATGCCACCTCAGGGCTTACTGATTTTCCATCACTTGAAATCCAAAAGAAGCTAGACGATCATGACAGAATAGTACACAAGGACTAGATTAGACATATTTCAAGGGCACTCCATATCTTGGGATTCAACGATTCTGTATTTCTGTAAGATACCACTTCTGAACAGACACTCATAACTTGGTGTTTCCCGCTCATTAGTCATTTATATAGATCTGCCATGATTCCCACCATACTCATTTACTAATTATAGCACTACTAAATTACTATTTATTAAATGTCTTCCTTTAAATTGCCCTACTTTTGCTTTCTGTATTGTATTTTGCCTTGTTCTTAGCAATAATATCCATGGACTACTAGATGTGCTAATATATCCTAATAAAAACCCTTATTAAAAAAATGTTCAAGTAAAACATTTACATGAATACCTCCTAATATTAGCAGTACACGGACCACACTTTATACACACTTTTATAATTTCTCAGTTACAAAAGTGCATACTTTTTAAAATTAGATATTTCCCCCCAATCTCTAAGCTTTGAAAAGTATCTTTAAGAGATGTGGTGGGTAATTATGGTATTTTGGTTCAGTTCGGGTCTGGTTGCTGTTGGTTTTATTTAAGAAGGGACAGTGGAAAAACATTCCCAGGCTCCCTATTTACTTGGCTGCATTTGCCTCATGTTTTGGAAACCAATTATTTATATAATGGATAACAGCCTTAAGTGTCAAGACTGAGCTCTGGTCACCATTAACCTTCTTAAAGTTGAGGTCCAAAATCTTGAATACATTATTCAATTTGTCAATATTCCAATTAGCTAACAGATTAACAACTATATATTTGGAGTTATTTGTTTGCTATTTCCATTTTCCTTCCAGACTAATCTGGCAATATACCATACATTGTGTCCAACTGAACCAATGGAGTGAATAAAGAAGCATTCTGAGGACATGCTGTTCTTCCACAAGCTTTTTAAGAAAGAATCTCACCAAAGAACAAACTCCTCAGAGCCCCAACTACTGAAATTTTAAAACACAGTAGCTTTTAGTTGAGTTACTTTTAATTTACACTGCTTTGTAGCTTCATGAGTAATTCTGAAAGTAGCAGCCATAAATTGAAACAAGGTTCTTCACACATCAAATTTCAGACAGGGATTCTCCTCTGGCTTTAGCACCTATTTAAGTTGATAAATAATTGTTCCAACTGGCTTTATTGATTTATTATGCCATGGTAAAACAAAACATTTCCCATCTTGCTACCTTAAAAAATAAGCAACCTTGTCATTAAAACACAGTGTAGAAAATCTAGCAACATTTTATGTTCTACTGAATAAAATAGATGGACATCTTGGAAAAGAAGACCAAAAAAGCACTGGGAAGAGGAAACCCTCCACTAAGACAAAGCAGCCCGGTCTAATTACAATTAGACTGAATTTTGTGCTGGACGTAAGCCATGTGAGATACTCCCTGGGTAGTAGGAAGCGTCTTGGAGGGCTCCCTGATCATCACCCAAACTTCCCCTTCAATTTCCATGCGGGGTGGGGTCAGCAGGGAACTGGGGCTGCAAATCTGGAACGGAAACACTGGCTTCCCAAGCCTTATCTATTGCATCTTCTTCTGTCCTTCGTCCCTCTATCCTTCTTTTAAGAGGCTGTTCCATTTCTCTGGATGACAAATTCAGTTCAAGCAATAATTCAGGGAATTCAAAACTTTTCAGCTCCAATTCAAAAGCTGCTTTGAATTAGTAACTGCCACTGGCATGCAATTTATTTGTAGTGAAGACTTGTACCTTTCAGTAGATGATGATTTTTTTTTTTGGCAAAGCCTTATAAATTATTAAATAGGGGTTTAATAAAATTTCACCACTGCTTTGTGCAGGAAACTTTGTTGGCATTATAGAAGATATACTCCAGGCAACAATGTAGGACAAATTATCACTCAGGACAAAACATGGAGGTACTTTAATCAAACCCTTACTAGGATAACATTTGCAATATAAATAACAATGAAACAGTCCACAGTAGTATATTATGTAATCACCCTAAGAAGTTGTAGTGTAAGTTCCACTTACAGAAGAACTGCACACTTAATTAAAAACAGCAACTGGATCTCAAATAAAATGTATATAAAGTAAGGCCATGGTAAGAAAGGTGGAATAATGACACAAGTTCAGCTTTTGCTACATAATCATTCAACTTGCAAAGTTACATTTTAGAATTTTCTTCTTTTTAACTCCACAGCCAAATGAATTTGGCTACATGGTTATTGGTACAAGAAAATAATCAAAGACACCAAGCATGTTTGATTCCATGAAAAAAAAAATGGTTAGTAACCTGAACATTCAGCCTGAGAAGCTCACCCAGATCTTCAGGCAACTTCAAAATAGTAATGGCTGGATAATTCATAAAAAAAATTCTATATAAGCCATTTCCTATCAATTATCAAGGCAACCCTGAGCTATGAGTCCGATATTAGTCAAGTAGACTTTTCTATGTCCCCAAAACTTCTCTTAATACAACTTTCAGCCTCACCAAAAGCTCACAGTACAATCCTTTGGAGATTCTCCATGCCGACTTCATTCCAGTCTCTGAGTGGAGAAGGGGAGACAAGAGGAAGGAAGTGGGGGTGGGGAGGGGAGAGGGGGGGAGAGAGAGAGAGAGAGAGAGAGAGAGATGGAGAGACTGAGAGAGGAAATACCAGAGAAATATCAAGGACTGGAGGTCCAGTGTCAGCGTGGCCACACCTACTTGAACATGGACTTCCTCATCCAGGAAAAACTAAGACTCTGAGATCATAGAGTTTAGCCTGAAGATAAAGATCACACACAAATCCAAACTTCACAAAATAACTGGGACAATCCCACCTCCTTTTGTTAAAGATACATCCATTCAACAAATACTTACTAAGCACCTAGGATCTCTGCCAGGCCCTGTAGTACTTTTGGATTTCGCCCAAGCTCTGGTTAATGAGACATAATGGATTCTTCTGGGAAGTAGTCTTTCCTTGATAAGAGAGAGACATGCTCCCTAATCCCTTCCTCTTCCCCTTCCCACTTTGGTGACTTCCTGGAGTGTGCACAGGCAGCAGCCCAGTCACCTTACAAACAGGAGAGACACACATGAATGGACTAAGCCTGAGTCCTGGGTATCATGGTTAAGTCTCCAAACCCACCTGAGACCGCCATCCTCCAGACACCTCATGACACAAGCAGGAAATAACCTGATTATTGTTTAAGCCACTTTTAGTCAACTGCTATGTGCCACCAAAGTCAAAGGGGCTGACAAACACCTTATTTATCTAATTATTTGAGATTTCATATAGATTACTCACCGTCTAGAACAAATATTCCATTTTTGTAGTATTATTTCAACTATGCTTTTCTTTCAGAAATGAGGGATACAATTCAAGTCAGTTTTTTAACCTATCTCTATCCCATTCCTCACCTTCCCTGTCAGAATTGCCACCATCTTGAAGTTGGTATGATTCTCCACCGTGATTTTATATTTTTCCTACTTAAATATTTTTCTATGAAAAATATACGGAACTCTTTTGTGTATATTTGAAACTTACAGAAATACATTAAGTGTTAAGCCCTATTCTGTAATTTACATTTTACCCAATAGGTTTCTGAGATTTATCCACATTTATACACGTTTTTATTGCAACTACCATAGAGCATTCCAATGAATGAAGAGTCTACCATCCAGGGGTACTGGTGACACTTAAATTGTTAACCAAGTTTTTGCCTGACATGTATTTTTTAACACATAAAACTAAAAACTCTTGCTTAGTCTTCAATGACACACTAAATAGGAAAAAATTAAAATTGAAAACACATTGCACACCGCCTGGGAGACTATTAGGGCACAATGAGATGGCACGGTGAGAAAAAACGCCAGGGCATACTGGTCATCAGGGACCACTGTTAGTTGATGTTCTACTAACGTCATCTCCAGCTATTTGTACATGAGTGTCAGTATCACCAATAAACTGTCCTGAACGCTAATCGGAAAGGTGTCATGTATACCAGTGTGGTCCTACACAGCTAGTTCACCTACTGCAGAGACATTTATATTGGCCAAGAGAAGACTAAACAGTAAGCACTTCAAGGCCACTCAGCTGGGCAGAGGCACAAAGGTAAAATTACAAAAACACAATAGAATGCCATTTGAGACAAGGCAGTTTAGTTCGTGAAAACACTGTTTCAAACCTTCCAACCTTGCAAGCAACATTTAGAAACCCAACAGAGTCCCCTTAGAGAAAAGGAAGGTAGGGGAGCAGTCAGGTTGCTTTTGTAGCAAAATCTGCCAACTCCCTCTGTAACTCTATTCTTTAAAATGTTCTTAAGTGCATCTCTCATTGCCCTTGGGACAAAAAGAGAGAACATTAACAAGGTCTACGTAGTTCATGACTGCGTGGCCTCTGCTCACCTCCTCGGATACCTCTGAGGCCAGTTCTCCCTTATTATCAAATCTTCAGCCACGTCCGACTCTTAACCCTTTCTCTCATGAAGCTAAGTCCCTCAGTATCTTTGCAAAGACCTTCAGCAGCATTACCTCCTATCTGAACCCCATTCACCCTTACCTTGCTGACTCCCTCTCATCCTTCAAAAGTTCAGCTTCCAAGCTGACTTCAGAAAGGCTCAGAACATTTCTGCGTACATGAGGTCACCGTGTTTTACCTTCATAACACTTATCCCAATAAGTATTTGCTTAATGATTGTCTCCTCCACTAGACTATAAGGACAGAAAGGGCAGAGATCGTACTTTGATTTTTCTACCACTATATTTCTAGATCCTGAAAGAGTGCCTGCAACATATCAGGTGCTCAAATAACTTCTCAGAACCAGTAAAAATGCTACAGCACGCTGTCGTGAGTCCTGATGCATAGCCGGCACTCTGTTAACACTGGCTGAATGCTCTATCATTATTCTGTCTTGATATGTGCACTGTCTGTATTTCCACTGACATTTACTTCTATTCTATTTTCAAATGACATCAAGGTGAATGAACAGAAATTGGGGCAGAATAAGGGTTATGGGTAACTACATTATAAAAGATCAACCATTTAATATTTATAAACTACAATTTTCAAGTTGGCAATTCCAGAATATTGAGATGTAATTTTTTTTCTCATATCTCCTCTCCCTAAAGAACTAGAAAGTGTATCACCATCTAGTTACTATATACTTAATGTATTACTTATATACTGTGAATACTTATATGTATTTATTTATTTATTTAGAGGAATAATTGACGCACAGCATTATATTAGTTTGAGGTGGACAACATCGTGATTTAGTATTTATATATGAGATAACCACCACAATGAATCTAGTTAATATCAGATATACTTAGTGATTTACCAAAGATATGTAGTGCCCTTCTTATGTGCCAGGCACTGTTCTAAGAACTTTATAATTATGAACTCATGTAATCTTCAAGTTTAAGATGCTAAACAAAAAAAAAAAAAAAAGCAAAAATAATTATATATAAACAGTATTAAGCTGTCTCTGTATAGCTTTTTTTAAAAGTAATATGGATCCATTAGGGATGACATTTGCCAAAATTAACTGATGGCATGTTTATTAGCACTAATTTCTATTATCGACCTAGGATTACTTTCCTGCCTCTTTTCTTAAAGTCAATGATCTCTTCACTTGTAAAATATTTTTTAAAATATTCACAGAAACCACAAATTTGTATGGCATAAATTTTCTTTTAAATGCAAACAAGAACCACTCTGAAAACAAAATCCAAACAAACAAAACCTTCCCAGATAATCCCAAGCGGTGAGGGAAAAGGCCTTTTCTCACCTATTAATACAAATGAGGGATCAGGACAAGATATTGTCAGTCTCCAAGTTCCAGCACTCTGTGTTTCCACAGTATTACCGGGAAAACAACTCAAACACTCGGAATTAACTTTGGTTCAGACTGTGGATTTATGTGAGGACCCCGAAAAGGTTTTCTGAATCAATTATGTCTCTAGTTCCTCAACTGCAAACAAAACAACAAAAACTAAAGAAGGCTGGTAAAACTGTAGTACACTCAGGAAATTAAAAGTTGTTTGACACTTACTGCCGAACTTGGACCACCTGGATGACATCTAGAAAAACATCATTGTCAAAATAACACAATCCTTGGTCTGAACATTAAACACTTTATTCATCCAACTCCTCACATTGTCCTAATTTGGTTCTATAAACTTGTCTAATTATGTTTCTAATTTAGTTTTTTTGTAGGATTACTAAGAACACTACTGCTTTTCAATAAATGATAATATTTCTGCGTACAAGGGCTGTCCGGAAATAAACTCCAGCCATAAATGCCTCTATTTTTCATATCACATGGCTGAATACTTTCCAGACAGCCCTTGTATATTTTTCTCCACTTTTACTTTTTTCAATTACATCTGACATACAATATCATAATGGTTTCAGGTGTACTACACAGTGATGAGTCATTTATATAACTTACTAAGTCCTCATTCCAATGTCTGGTAATTACACAGTGATTACAATGTTATTGACTGTATGCCCTATGTTACTTCACATCCCTGTGACTATTCTGTGACTATAAATTTGTATATATTGATCCCTTTTTACCCACCCCTCCATCTCTCCTCCCATCATCCAATAAATCTAGTACCCATCTGACACCACACGAAGTTACTGCAGCCTTACTGACTACATTCCCATGTTATACTCTATATCCCCATGATTACTGCCATGTAACAACTGAACTAAACTTCTCCATCCCTTTCCCTGATTTTGCCCACTCTCCCATTTCTCTTCCCATCTTAAAGAAGTCCCTCTAACACGCTTCCTAGTACTGGTTTGGTGGTGACGAACTCTTTTAGCTTTTTATTGTCTTGGAAGCTCTTTATCTGTCCTTCAAGTTTGAATGCTAGCCTTGCTGGATACAGTATTCTTGGTTGTAGATCGTTGGTTTTCATCATGTTGAATATTTTCTGCCATTCCCTTTTGATCTGCAAAGTTTCTGATGGGAAATCAGCTGAGAGTTGAATGGGTGTAGACCCCAAATAAACTGCAAATGTTATGAAGGTAAAAATCTTTTATGATGCTTCTATCTTTCCTCCAAACAACTTGGCAAAGCCCACAATTCATTGTAAATGTTTAAATACTTGACTATTTTTAAATAAATATTTCTCCTTAGAGTATATCAAGGCCTAATGCTACTATATCAACCACAGACAAAGTTACTAGTTGACCCTCCCCCATAACAAGCTTCTTTACTTTCTCATAAATCTCTAGATCTGATCTATTCTCCCATATACAATAAGGTAAAGGTCAACCTGCATTACTCAAACTAAATTCTATCTTCAAATTTCACTGAAGTTTGTGTCCCATTTATATTTAAAGTGGTGTGCAGAGATGTGTCCCATTTTCATTTAAAGACAGTATCATTTGATGCAAAGAATAATAAAAGATTTGGATGCCAGCAAGTATGAGACCTGCCCTAGCTTGGTCCCTTACCAATTAAGTGAACTTGGACCATTTCCTTAACTTCTTTAAACTCCATTTTCCTCAAGTGCTTGAAAAAGGGTTGATTCAGCAGGGACTCAAAAAATCCAGAATTATCCTCTGGGTGGGTAGGCCCCTTGTAGGACAGGTTTCCCCCACTAGGTGAGTGTTCTAGGAACCCGTCTGCATCAGTGCATCAATTGGCATTGCTGTGAGAGGCTGCATTCGGCTTCAGTGTGTTTTTTTGGGAGACTCTTTCAATGTGTTTGCCCATTTCATGATGGGTGATTTACACGAACAACACGTGGCACGACAATGCACCTGCCCGCACCACGCTGAGTGTTCAGCAGTCTTTGACCAAAAACAGCACGACCCCCGTGCCCCACCCTCCCTATTCACCTGATCTCGCCGGGAGTGACTTTTTGTTTCCCTGGATGAAAAATGTCTTCAAAGTAAAATGTTTGCAGATGTGGAAGAGGTGAAACCAAAAACAGCAGAAGCACTAAAAGGCATCAGAATTGATGAGTTAAAAAACTGCTCTGAGCTGTAGAAAAAGCAACTTGACAGAGAATACTTGAAAGGTGACTGAAGGTTATACACATAAGAATAAATATATAATTTTTAATAAATAAATTTCTTTTTTTTTTTTGGTTCTCCCTTTACACCTAGTTCACGTGCCCTGCTTCCCTCTTGCTCTCCTCCTTCCATGAGAGGAAAGAAGTATGTAATGCACCTTGAAAATGTTTAACTCTACACCAAACAAAGCCAGCTTACTATAGTTACTTACTTAAGCTATCAGAGTTACTTGCTAAATTTCAATGTCTTTGACATTTTACATCTTGCTGCTAATATTCCTTTTGGTCATGTATTTATATTAGTAGGCCTAGCTATATTATAATTTCACCATATAATAAAATTATAGAGGGCTCAATTCAAGTCATAATGTCAGCAATTTTAAAAATTACCTTATGTAAATCATTTATCATCATTACGCTCGAATCTCCGCATCAGTAAAATACAGGAATCAAAGCTCCCTAAAACCCTTAGCTCTCAAATGAATATATAAAAGTTAAGATGAAATATATTGATCAAATAAGCAAATTTCCAAAGAAGGCCTAATTGTACACACTAATAGGTCACAAATATGGACAGGGCTCCAGGCATTAGGCTTGAAAGCTTCTCACAGGCTTGGTTACCAAAGAGATATTCCAATCCCCAGTAAACAAGCATACATGTTATACGGCCACATCAGAGAGAATTTCAAACAGCTCATCAGGAAGGCCACGTACATTCAACCAGAGAAAAAAATCAGTCCATCCAGTAATTAAGAAATACTTCCTACTACCACCAAAGATGTGCAATGATTTGAAGCAAATGTTGCTGCATAATTACACAGGAACGTAATTGAGGCTCTCCATCTCTGCAAGTCCTTTTATGTGAGTAAATGATTCGAAATGGAATGCAAAATTAAAAATATCTTTTTTTAAACAGACCATTAAAATTATACTTTGGACTCTAAAACTTAGCAGGGAACAAGAAAAATCTGCAGAGGCGTGAAGGAAAAAGATGTAAAAGTAGCACAAAGTTTTAAAAACCTGATGATTACATACTCGATAAAGCCATTGCTGGAGTGCCATTAGCATGGCATTCCAGGGTTCATCGTAGGAAAACAGAAAGCAAGTCTGTGCACTGCCCCATATGCTTCTATCATAATTACCCTGTCATCTCAACTCTTCCTAAGAAGGCAGGCTACACAGGATGTATGGGACATACAGGACTGTCAACTCAAACGAGGTATGTGCTCATTTACCAAATTTCCTTCATTGGATAAAGGATACTTAATTCTATTTTAGGGGAGATTCATGAATTTACTTAAGTATTATTTTTTAAATGAAGTTTGGAAATCAACTTGATATGTGTAAGTTAATCCAAACCCAGGATCACCTGCTATTTCCACTCAATTTACTGACGCCATCCTCTGAATTCAGTTTTTGGGAGCTGTGGTTAAATTTTCAATTAGTTACTATTTATTTACCTGTTCTCTCTCATTTATTGATACTGAAGAAACTCAGTTAATTTCCAGCAACCTGGTGGTTTTTATTTATTTCTTTATTTCCATTGCAGAGTGAGCAAATTGGGAGGGTATATTAAGAAAAGACAACAAAACTGTGAACCTCACATACACAGAATCAACAAAATTTCTTATTATAGGAAGATGTCTATTTCTTAAAGTTAAGTCTTCCACAGAGTATCCCATTTGGTTATTTAAATAATTATGTTTATATAACAAGTAAATACACATGCCCATACGTATTTGGGAGAGTTCTTTGTTGCTGCTGTTATTTAAATATATAATAGGTTTTGGTTTTGTTTTTTCCCTTCATCCTACTCAGCTGGGGAGATACTACACAGACAGTCTGGAAGAGAAGGGATTAGAAAAGGAAGCAATTATCCATAAAATGCACGAAAGCAGAAAAAGAAGCACCAGAGACAGGATAAACTACCAGTGATGAACTGAAAACACTTGGTTCAACTGAGAAACTGAAGTTATTTAAAAACAGCAGCATTGTTCTCTGTACCCCTTGGTCCTACTTTGATTCGCTCTCTACTCCCCTAGCTAATTAAATCTGGGAGTCCTGCCTGTGCCCATTCAGGTTCAGCAGGAAAATAAGGAAAGAGGACACCCAACCTCACATTCCAAACAGTTTTTTTTTTCCTATTTCCAGTGCTATTAATAGTTCAAAAATAGTTCAAATTAACTTACTTCAGATATCAACTCTGAATCAATTAAAAGTTCCCTTGGTTTCCTACTTCTTCTGTCAGAGGAAGAGCAAATCATAATGAAACATATAGAGTGATTTCTAAACTACTTATATATCAATTTCTAATAGATCATTTCCTGGAAACAATCTGATAATTAGCTTCTCCCTTATGCAACCAGAAAGTTTAAAATTCAAATGCAAATTTCCATTATCACAAATCACAGAATCTATGGCATTCATGTCTAACATCCTAGTGAATAGCAATTTCCCATGCCACTGAATTTTACGTAATTTTTCCAGACATGAAATTCCTATTAGTTTTGTGGTAATTCATTCTACATCTTTTACTTATACAAAATACTGTCATTACTCCTTTTCTTAATACACTGATACAACTTAACTTTCATCCAAACACTTAACATTTCATTTCTATTCATTCAACACATTTTCATTGAGTGCCTGCTATTTGCTAGACACTGTGTTTGACAGGTGAGATACAGAACAATTGAACCAAATTATTATAATTTATAATGTTCACTTTTATTAGTGTGTCAAGCCACACTATGACCCAGTCTAGCCACCAAACCTCATCAGCCACAGAGGGTGCTGGGGTCTACTAATGGATTCAGCCTGCTGCATAAACAATTATGCATTCTCTTTTCAAAGATCAAGTCTCTGCAATATAAATTATATGATCCAGAGACAATATTTGCTGATTAAGAGACAGAATAACAACTAGAGCCTCCACTAGGACTTGATATTTACATTACAGTTGACCCTTGAATAACATGAATTTGAACTGTACCAGTCCACTTATACATGAATTTTTTCAATAAATACTACTCTTCCATTTTGTTGTTGTTGTTGTAGGTGAGAGGGAGAAAAAGAAACAGAGGGAAGGAACAATGGAAGTACAATAAGAAATTCAGTACTAGAATACAGATCAAGATGGGAAACATTGACTCATCTCTTTGAATACAAGAAGATATTCAGAACTAAAACCTAAGAGCAAAAGAACAAATACCTACCCAACCCCCTTCTTGGGTATAGGTCTGCCTGGGGTTTCCACTTTGAAATAGAGCCAACATTAAAACTACCAAAAGACCTAAATTATAAAACAATTGCATATTCTCCCAGTGTAGATTTTTAGCTATCCCTCTTTGAGCCGAGGAAAACACTTATGCTAATTATCCATTCACACTTAGAAACACTAACGAGCTCAATACTTTTATTTTTCATCCATATCAAATTGGATTTAACAAATCAGAAAATGTGGAAAGCCTGGTATAGATTCACGTGAACAGCAAAAAGTAACACTTAGTAGTGTAATTACGAAGGAAAAAATATTAAAGATATTTTCATAAAATAATGAAATAAAATAACAGTCTGGGGCCATATATATAAGGGAAAAGATTTCTATACTTGAAGCGAGCTCCTGAATGTGTCTACATATTATAGTAAAAAACACTATTCAGTGATCAAAACGATGGTACTGCATCATGTGAAAGGATAAACCTAACAGAGTTTAATTATGAAGGTAAGTATAGAATACATTCAAGAGAGATCTCCCAATGTATTAAATGAAATGTTTCAAAATACAAAATGCTAATATTAATTTAATAAGAGAATTAGTTTATGGAATATGTCATTTCTCGGGAGCAAACAATGGAAGAGGAATTACCATAGATTAATTTCAGTTCCATAAAAGAATACCCAAGTAAAAGTTGAAAATGCTTAAAACACTCCAGGCTTTCTTTTAACACTGTTTCACAGAAGTCTTTTTAGATGTCCCATCCATCTTTCTCTTTTGTCTCTTCTCAGCATTTTCTTTCACACCTGCCTCCAGGCAATGAATGAGTCCCAGGCTGAGTAAGGATCACA
>PVJL010000466.1:0-249650 GCA_004026885.1 Lyroderma lyra | reverse complement strand
TCTGCAATCAATCTCCCCCACCACGAACACCCTGCACCAGAGCGGTACATTTGTTACAATCAATGAACCTGCACTGACACAGCATTTTCACTCAAAATCCATAGTTACAAGTTCACTCCCAGTACTGTCCATTCTATGGGTTTTGACAAATATAAAATGACACATATCTACCACTCTAGAACACAAAATAGTTTCACTGCCCTAAAACTTTTTTGTGTTCTGCCTAGTGATCGCCCACCTACTCCCTAATCCCTGGAAACCACTGCTATTTTTACTGCCTCCATAGTTTTGCCTTTTCCAGGATGTCCTGTCATGGGTATCATCCAGTATGTAGCCTTTTCAGGTTGACTTCTTTCACTTAGTAACATGCATGTACGGTTCCTCCATGATTTTTATAGCATGATAGCTCATTTCTTTTTAGCACTGAATAATATTTCATGGCATCCGAATACTTCCGATGAAAAATTTTGCAGCAGCTTAACAAGGCAGAGGCCATATCTACCTTCTTTTAAAACTTCCCTGCTGCTATCACATAGGGAGTGTCCAATAAATGACTTGTTGAATAAATATATTATTGAATCAATTAACATATAAATGAAGTGACTTAGTCATTCTAAGCCTCATTTCCCTAATCTGTAAAAGGAGGCCAATATCTTTCTCTTAACACTAAATGAGAATTAGAAGAATATATTTAAGAGAGCTATTACCAATAGTCACCATCACCATGAACTGATTTAATTAAAACAGTATTTTTAACTTGGGGTTATGACTATTTTAGTTCCGGAGGGGAAATGCAAGGCCAGGATTAGGGTGATGAACCTAAGTAGGCTGACCAGATGTACCATTTTAAACAGGACAGAAACCAGTGATACTGTCCCATTTCAGACATTACATATGATCAGCCTAGTCTCACTGGGCTCAACTCAAGGTTATCAGTAGGCAAACCAGACGTACCGTTTGACAGAGGACAATACCGTTGTTTCCTGACCCATTTAAAATGGTACGCCTGGTCAGCCTACACCTAAGGCGCAAAATTTAAGGAGGCACTCACTCTTCTCTTTGCTATATCGAAATTCAAAACATTTTCAACAGACTAGAAAAAAGGACTAAAACAAAAAGCATGCATTTAATATATTTAAATATACAAATCTAGAATCCAAGTCCAAAACTGTACCAGTAAGGATGAGGGCACGCCAATTTAATAGCCAAAAACATGAGTGCGATTCACAAGGTTATCAGGAATCAGTATTATGATTGGTTTGTAAAAAATTAATACAAACATAAGGTAAACTGATGAAAGTGTATAGTTCTCTCAGAAAGTTATATGAGGTCATCAGCAGTGTCTAGGTCTGAATACCCTACTTCCAAAGGAACCATGATAATCTGGAGATTATCTAAAAGAATGAAGGATCTAGGATATGTTATCTAAATGGGCATGAGACCTGCTAAGTCTGACAGAAGTGCTACCATGTTGTAAGAGAAATTAGTATTGAAAGTGATAGAGAAGAAAATTAGCTTTTGCTTAAAATAAATATTTTCTAATAATTAGAGTTGTTCAAGAATGGAAGAAATTGTGTCCTAAAGTAGTAGTTTTCCTTTAAAAAGAAGCCTTCCAACAAGGGACAGATGATCATTTCAAAGCAATACTGCATGTGCTGTAATTCTAGCTCTTTCCTCACATGTAGAATGAAACATAAATAATTCTAAAACCTAAGTGAAACACTACTTAAACACTATCCAGTGCCCATTAGACTAATCCTTAGAAATTATGTAAGGAAAGTTAAATCTTAACTTTGAACCTACTGTGAATCTGGTCGCATGAGTTTATCTTTACACAGCACAATAAAAAATAACAAAAATGTATGACAGCATTAAGAAAGCTTATCTACTACAATGATTTCAGATTTGAGATGAAGTCTTTATCTGCACACATTTATCCATCAAAAGACCCCTTTTTTACTTTCACATTCAATTTATTTAAATTAGCTTGCAGTTCATGAGGTTCAAAACAGGTCTTTATTTAGGGTCTGTGTCATCACGAATCTCTAATAGGTTGAAAATGCTAAAATGCTACTTAACATCAGAGTATTCATCACGCAACTATTCGTGGGCACTGCCATACTAAGTATTACAGAAATTCACAGAGCCCTGAAAAGGTTGAGAATTATACCAGAGGAGGCCTTTCCCTTGACACATTTACACATGAAATAAATGCAAATACTTCACTTACATCCATGTTCATCAGTAGCAATGGCCTAGGGAACCTTCCATTTAACCTTTCTACGATTAGATCATTGTCTATGGCATGTGGCTAATCGCCCTAGAAGAGTTCAGGCAAAATTCTGTTACAAGTTTGTTTGAGAAGAATGGAAACATTAAAATGAAGCCACCCATCATGTTTTTAGACCTCCAGTAAGTACGAAATAGTTTTAATTTTCAAGAGACTTACTTTGGAAATTTTATATTGAGAAGACCACAACATAAGCAAAGACAGAAGAAATTATTTTTTTCTTTCAGCACCCCTCCCCCACCAGAAATTATTTTTTTATGATATACATATTCTGGAAGTATTTGGAATTCTATTATTTTTTTCACTGATTAACTTAAAATAGAAAAAGAAAAAACAATGAGCAGTTCTGCGCAATTACTAGAATAAAGTACAAAACACAACAGAGGTCTAAGAAGTCCAACAGTTAAGGCTCCATGTCTATGACATTCTAAACTGTTTTCATGAGGAAAATATGAGATAGAATCACTGCATGATGGGACACAGGAAGGAAAACAGGTGATTTTACTCCCATCTAAAAGAAAATCACAGCCCAGCTCATGTCGCCCTTTAAGGTAGGAACGTAACTAACATGTGTTGCCTGACACAATCCTAAAAATGCTACAAAGACAGAGAAGACAGAAATTAGAGTCCTAAAATTTTCCATTACCACAAAGGTCAACCTACACATCCAGGAATGACTGTGAGGTGCCTCCAAGCTTGAGCCCACCAGTGAAAAGAAGAACACCTCTGGCACTTCGGTTACTCCTTAATATGGACTTCCCTACTCCCAGAAGAATGCAAGTTGATTAGATGACCCTGATAATGGTTAGCTTTTTAAAACTCCGGATCTGGAGTCTGCCTTTTGCCTCTCTGCATTTTCTCACTGGTGGGCTCAAGCTTGGTGGCACATGCCGGGGGTTCTTGTATGTGCAGGATGACCTCTGCGATAACGGGAAACTTTACACTCGAGTGTCTATCTTCTCTATTGCAGAGAGGCAAGAGGTAAGTGATCTGGAGTTTTAAAAGCGAACCATTATCAGGGTCATCTTATCAACTTGGTTCCTTTGGAAGTCTGGAAATCCATGTTGCAGACTACGACAAGAGCTGATTTCTTTTTACGGCCTCACTGTGAGCACTCTCACTGAGGAATGAGACAACATTTAATGGCTAAAGACACAAATGACCTAATGAATACCGATGAAGAATTTGATTCCGCCAAGTCACTGGTTGTAAATACTGACACACACACACAAAGAGATTCCTTTTTTCTTTGGCCAAGGGAAACAGATTTTAACAGTGCAAATGACGTTTTTGTCATTCCTGTTACAGAGACTCACATCAAGACTTATTACATGATACAGTCCAAATGGCATCATATAAAACTACTGGAACTACTGGACTATAGGCTCAATTTCTGGAAAAAAAGAATTGTAAGAGTAAAATAAACGCAAAAGAATTTAAGGAAAGTAGAAAACTTCTTAGATATCAGGTAAAATGTACAAAATAGACTTCTATAGGAGAAAGAAAAATTCTTGGTTCTTCTGACTTCTGTTCCTACGTTCTGTATCTCTGTCAACAGATCAACTGCAACTATTTCCAAAGGGGGGACTGGAATGAGCAGAAGAAAAGTTTTATTTACCTCCAAATCTTATCCACTCTTTCTTCCAAGAGAAGATTCCAGTTAGAATCTCTATTAAACATTTTCAGTCATTGGAAATACACAACCAAGCAAGCCTGCCCCGTTCCATTTTTAGAGACAACAACAGGTCAAAACAGTTCTTTCATCTGCTGAAAGAAATTTCTAAACCCAACGTCAGCAGAATGAAACTTAGGTAACTTTTGTGTTGCTGTTATAAACATTCCACTCGACCAAAAACACAGTACATCCAGGCAGCCAATCCCCAAACACAGAGCCCACCAGGGCCTTCTCACACTAAAAAAGGGCGAGTATGTGGCCCCAGCAGTTAAGGTCGTTTCTGTTTTTTCTCTTCCCTGTTCTTCTGTATCCTATAAAAGCTACCTGTTTTCAGCCCCATTTTGCAGTTCTGCAAAAGGAGACGACCCACTTCATGAAGTGTTAAATTAAGTCTGTCTGCGTCATTCAGGTTGTTTCTTTAATCATATTTTAACACATCTTTACCTCAGCCTGATGTTATTGGAAGTAAAAACAGTAGATATTTGTTGGCTTTGAGATAGTGGAGCCACTCCCCTTCTTCCACCAAACACACATACACACACGTGCGGGCACACGCAGGAAAATAATGGGAAGTCCATCATTCTGGACACGTGCACTCTATCTTACTACAATCTCAGGATGCAGAAAGGCCAGGACACAGAGGCCACACAACATTGTAAAACTACCATCAGGGCACCAACTAATCCTGAGTGTTTTGGAGGTTTCTGGGTTGGTCTCCTAAAAACTCTGTGACCCTCAAGGAATTAATGAGTATTAATTAATTGATTCTAGGGTGATGTGAACAGAGTATATGGCATTGTGTATGAGAGCCTCAAATAAATGTCTCTTACTTTAAATTAAGTCTTCACGAGTGAAGCTTAATTTCACTAAAAAATTTTACCTACTTCTAGGTTGGTCATTTTGAAATGATTTAGACTTCCCTAATGTCCTGAGGTTTAATACATTTTACAGCAAGTAAAAATATTCCCTAAATGGAAAATTTCAGTGTTCATTTCTAAAATGAAAAATCAGGAAAAGAATAGCCAGCATGTTCAACTCATCAAAATTTTTAAATGGCCGAACTTCCTATTAAGCAAAATTTGTTCATGCATGTACTTACATTCACTTATTTATTACAATACACACCTACTATACCAAGTATTATGCTGTCATGGAGCACAATCTGCTTACTGAGGGGAGAGATTTAAAGCTAATGTAGGTCTATCAGAATCCTTAGGAAGCAGAGGGAGGGAAGCAGAGGGAGGGAAACTTGCTGAAACTAAATCACTCCCACTCCAACCTCAACACATCCACCATGAAGAGTCACCCCATATAACAGAAGTTGATGAGGCCCATTACCCTCTCCTAGAACAGGCAGTATTATCTTTCAGGATAACTTAGCATGTCAACCTCAAGCACATTGGACTCTTTAAATTTGCTGGGTCACACTTTTACCATGAATTTAATTAAACGTCTTAGTCAACAAACTTTCACTCCTGCTTTTTTCCTGGGATACAGTAAGCAAAAATGTAGTTATCTTCGGCAGAACAGCTGCCAACATCAATAAAATCTGAAGGAGAGATTTCCTACAATGGAATTGATGGTTATGATCCCTTTAAAATGCAAGCATAATGGGGAATTCAATTCCTGACCCTAAGTGTCAGAGGAACTACCCAGTACCCTCAAATGTTAAATGTCAGATCAGATCAAGTCCCAAGGGAAGTCCTATGTGTTGCTTTAAATTCTGTAAAATTTAAAGCATAGTATTTAAAAGAGGATGACAAAGTATTTCCACGTATAATACTCTTATCACTAATCAGTTCAAATTTTGTTGTTTGTCAGAGAGACATGTTAGGCTATGGATTTCTAAGCTCCTAAGACCACGCAGGAACTCCCAAAGAAATCATTACCAAATAAATCAAGCTACATTCTGCAATACAGACAAACCACAATGCTTTAAAACAATGTCAATGAAATCAGCAGACTGACGCTATCTGATGGTGAAGCATGCATAGGACTGTGGGCCGCAGGAGGTTAACTAGATAAGAAATATGGAGAAGATGCAATCAGAAGAGACAGTAGAATACACAGATTACAAAAGGAAAGAGTTCAGAGAAATGACTATGAAGAATTTGAGCCAAATGATGAAAGAAATGAAAATAAGGCAAGGGTCTGGGTGTTAACATTTAAAGTAAAAGCTCTGAAACTCTGGCAAAAATAACAGAGTTAGCATCTGGTCTTAGTAATGCAGTGTTTGAGCTTGACCAGCTCATGGAATGAAGCATAAGAAAAAAAAGGAAAAAGAAATCAGGAAATGCATGAACAAAGGGCTTCAACTGAAATTTCATACAAAGTCCTTAAGGAGACGGCCAAGCTGCTCTCTCTCACATAACCGCTTTCGGAAACCCCACTGGTCATTTCCAAATGCAGAAGCAGCACCTGCAAAGCACCCCTCCCCTTTCATGCCCTCATGCACCATGTTTTTACACCTAGCCCTTTACATCTACCATCTTTATCTTTTTGTCCACATCACTGATTCTCAAATTGCCTATTGGCTATTACCGTAGATATTCCATCTGGATTTCACAGCACTACGTCAAACTCAACATTTTTAAAGGTCAACTACTCCTCGTGTGTCTAGAAAAAGAAGCTCCTCTACCATGTCTGACAATTTCTGTTAGCAGCATCTTCGATTTCAGTTACTGCTTCTTGCTTACTCCATGATTCACTTAGTTTCAAAGATACAATTCAAGCAATGACCTGTCTACTTTTATGTCCCTTTCACAAATAACTGGCAATTCTGGCTCTCATTACCTTGCAGTTTGAAATACATGTCCAAAATTCATTTCCCATCTGATTCTTATCTAGATGCTTCCTTTCTAACCCTCCCTACGTCAAGATTATATTTTTAAGGCATGAGATGACTATGGAACATTCCTGCTAAAAATCGTTCATGAGATCCTATTACTTACCAACAAAATGCACTTATTTTGGCATGACACAAAGGATCCTCAATCATCTGTCTCTAGTGTCCTTTTCCCATCTTATGTTCCTCTACATGCTTATGCGTATGTCATGGTAGAGCCAAACTACACAAACAGGATTCCCCCTTAATGCTTTGCACACTTCCGCCTTAGTAACTCTATCTGAGGATAGTTCCCCTGCTAGAAACAACTCCCTAAAAAGCCCATTTCCTCAAAGAAGGCTTTGTCATCTATGCTGAAAAGCAAAGGCTTTCCCTTACTGAAACATCTGTAACACCTTGCTTCTGTCTCAGCAGAGTATTTAGGACAACAGACTTTGCATGTCAATCATCTGGATTCTAATGCTACCTCTGCTATCCACTAGCAGACCATCAACAAGTGATTTTCTCTTTATAAGCCTTCGTTTCTTAATCTGTGAAATGAGAGTAATAATAGTAACTGTATCTTAAGGATTGCTGTGAGAGCTACATGTACCAACCAGCACCTGGCGAGCACTCAGTTATTACCAGAGATCGTCATCATCATTCTCACCACCATTCCCCTTTCCTTATACCATCCTGCTGATGGTATAAGCAATGTAAGGTGACCCCAGAGGAAATACATCTGGGACTGTATCTCATTCATCATGAGTTCCTGCATAGGAGCTCAGTAAATATTTGCTGAAATAACACGTAAATGAATGAATCTGTAGATGTGACATCAATAATGCAGACTTCAAATTAAGTCTTAAAAATCACAGTAAAAAACACGAGTGCGCAAGGTAAATATAACAGAAGGAAATACGACTTAAGGGAGTACAGAGTGTAAAAAAGATCACCAACCCAGTAAAGTAAACTGGCTGCTGGACAAGCTTAGGAACTGCAGAAATACAGCTGATTGATCAAGGGAGGCAGTAGTTTCACGGTAGTACTCAGTCTAGGGCCATACGTTACACATGGCATTAATGAAATGGATTGAGTCAAGAGAAAAGTGACCAGAATGGTTAAGGATTCAGAAATAAAGGTAAGTAAGAAATTTCTGAACAAAGACAATGGAATATTTAAACTAAAGGAGAAAAGCAAAAGGGGACAGGACCACTGCCTTACCATAGCTGAAAGGATGACTTCGGTGTGATTTCACAAGGTTTAATGAGGGTGAAGGTAACAGAAAGACTTGATAGCACAGCTATCAAAGATGTCCAGGAGGGGGTTCCCTGGTGGTGTAGTGGCTAGGCTTGGCGCTCTCAATGCCACAGCCTGGGTTCGATTCCCAGCCAGGGAACTACCCTCCCCCCGCAAAAAAAAAAGATGTCTAGGAACAAATCAACCTGCTCTTACAGGGTAGGGAGACCTCCATATACATAAGTATTCAGGCAGAAACAAGATGGCATCTGCCAGAGATGCTAGGAAATTTTAAAATGTACCCATTGCCACAAGTTCTAGGTAGCTGAGTTCCCCCACATTAAAAGAAAAAGACACGGAGAAACCTTATTACAGTAAGGCTAGGGGATTTATGAATGCACTGGTCTGATGTGTTTATATTTTGAGTTTCCACAGAATAAAACTGGGTGTATAGGCATGATTGCAATCATGTAAATTATATATATCAGTTAAATCTGACCATGAAAAATGACAAACATTATTCTAGGGATAGAGGTCATAGGGGATTTCAGTATTTCTTAAAATTTGCCTTTAATCATTAAAAAAAACAAACCGTCACATTTCTTGCACAAAAGAAACACCTAATTCTCAGTATTTTTCCACAGGTGAAGAAGATATTTATAAAAGAAATAAGGAAGAATAAAGTAAAGAAAAAGGGAGGGAGACAGACCAAGCCAGTCAAGGATTTATAATCTGATGTGTTCACTGATTTAAATAAGCCTAGAGGCAACCTTTCATCACATACAAAAAATGGCCTCCAAAATTCTATCCTAACTGCCTTTGACATAGCTATTCCACATAATACAGAAAATAGCCAATAGATTAAGTTAATAAAACTCCACTTGATTTTATTTCTATCCACATTTCAGATCGATTTGATGTCACTTTAAATACCCTATCCTATTCAAAAGACTTAGTTAAGTCTGTTGACAGTTTCCATTAAATGGACAAATGGTACTATGCAGATTTTCAGTTTGGCCATTATTTTAAAGTAATTCCTTCTCCCCCAGGAGATTTTTTTTTTTAATTCCCAAGGAAGTTAAGGACCCATGAATCAATGTTCTCTGTACACTCACAATTACAGAAAGATGCAGTTGGAATAACATCCAATGACAGCTAGTCTAAGTCAACTGCAACCACTGATTTTACTTCTACTATGTTTTAGTCAGTGAGATGTAGTAGCTACTGAGGAAGAAAAAAATAAGGCACTGATATTCTCCTAAAATATCTTAGGAAGCAGAGCAGGCTACAGACAACTTCAAATAAACCTAACAAAATGCACTTAGTAATTACCATAACCGGGTCGAATACTAAGTATTTCTCATGTTATAAATGGTTCATTCATTCAGAAAAATATACATAAGCTCTTATTGTAACTTAAAAAATTATATTCTGAGTTTCCAAAATAAGTTGCAAATAAATGAAACTTCAGATCGGTCCTTTGTTTGAAATAGTAACAATTTAAACAATTTTCCCAGACTATTCCTTATCATATACCCATTTACACTGTCTTTTCCTATTTGTATTTTTTCTAACACTGATTATAATTTATGCATAATGTTAGTTTAAGAAATACGTATGGTAAGCAACCAAATACCATGCTTGTGAAATATAAATATAAAAGGAACTGACCAAAGCCTCATTAATTTATTAGAAAACAATCTCTATTGGGACAGACTTTAGACCACGATGTCAAAAAGAACCTAGTACACAGTAGATGCTCAATAAATATTTCCTGTATAAAGTGAATGAAAGGCAGTTGATTTCTATTTCATAAAAATCTTCTTGGAAAATATAAAATTTCCTACACTTCAAAGAGGATATTATAGAACTCATTTGGGGATCAATATTTTGTGTGTCAAATGCTTGTTTTGTTTTCAGGTAAGTAGTTCTATTATTAGTGTAAATTATAATTCATATCTATGTTGTTTGAAACTAAAAGAGTTTGTAATGTGGAACTCATATAAACATGGCACCCTTGCCTTTTACATAAAAGACAAATTAGTATCTCCCCCACTGTATTTCAAAGAAAATCAAAATCTTCTAATATTTGACAATAATCAGCACAGGCTTCCATGGAGCAGGAGGAAAAAACACTCCTAGTATGTTTTTAAAGAAAGCAGTGTGTAAGGCCAACTGATTACACTTCTGTCTTCTCTCCTATTATGCATGTATAGATTTTGACCACGAGGGACATTTTATCTTCATATCCAAAACAAAAGTAAATATTCTTACATATGACCAAAGCATTCCAGGTTTCTCCAGAAAAATTCTTAGCATTTCAGCTCTTCCAAAAGTGAAAGAGATTAATGTGAAATACATGGAAAGAACTGGCCTATTTTAGATAATATTCAAATTATACAAACCCATACCACGAGCATTTCTATCCAATACAGGACAGCTGAAAGAAATACTGTACATCCCAAGTATGGTCCTACATTTCTTCTCAAAATTACCAGTTCAGGGAAAATCTGTCTCCTATGTTAGTCACTCCTGACATGAATCCCCAACTCCCTCTCATACTCCATCCCAAAACCACTGGGTCACAGGCCACTGTCAAGGATTGATTGCAAGTACAGCATCTACTCCTGCTTTCAACCCCTATTTATGCCCAGAGATTGTACAAAAAGTACAAAAAAATGCAAATCGATAATTAAGTACAGTAGACTCTTAGTTAACTGGTACCCCATGCTGGATAAATGTGGTATTATTTCTTCAGGGTTTTTTTTTTTTTTATTTTTTGCCAGTTGCTTGAGAGAGCTGGTTGCTTGAATTCTGGTTAACAGAGAGTCTACTGTATTTCCAAGAATGTCTAAAAGCAAGAAAACTCTTTTTAAAAAATCAATTTCTAGCCACATTTATCTCCTGTATATTATTTTGCGCTTTTTATAATAAAATATTCTGTTGTACTATCTCAAGAGGTCCATTTCTCCTACAGAAATAACATCCTTTAAAATGAGTTCCAGGGCAGCTTTCTCCTTAAACCTACCAAAAATGCACCAGAAGGACTTATGCATCGCTTATTCCGTGTAGTCAAGGAAGTCTGTTGTACTTACTGTATTCCTCTTTGCAATGTTAGCTGTGTAAGCTGCTATGAATCTGTCCCCAACCAGATTACAATGACACTAAAAGCCAGATCTGAGTTTTTTTCTTTTTTGTTTATCTTGTAAAGTACCACCTACCATGATACTGAGTAGACAGACACTCAAGAAAAATTCACTGGACTGGATTTGAAATGTTCTTCCTTGTGCCAATGGATATTAGTGGTGGCTAGCTGTAATATCCTTTATTTCTTACAAGGGATGCTTTCATTTACTATTTCTAAATATGGGTACTTTCAGATTTATAAATATATAATTTCTGAGTCATCCTTTTCTCTCAGGGTAAAAAAGCAATTGAGATTATCTTTTTTCATTAAAATAATACAGTGGGTAATAAATGAAAGAGAGTAAGAAATCCTGACACTGTTGACTGGCAGCAAGTAGAAAGAAAGATTATATGAATTTAAGTGTAATTTGATACCATAATGGACAAAACTTTAATACTACACACTTACAGTTGAAAAAAATTATAAAAAAACCAATACATGAACATATTAACAGAAAAGAAAAATGTACCTGTTATAAAAGAAACTAAAACAAATTTAAAACTCTGCTTGCTTATAATATTTGAACAAAACAGACAAGAAACCATTACTCCTGTTATAATTTTTAACTGCATTTGAGATGTAGCAAATAGTTGCAGGAAAGAACATGGGATTACAAATTAGAAAGACCTAGTACAAGTTTTGCTCCAGTATTTATAGAGTGTCTCCTCTGATCAATAAGTATCTGAATGATAAATTAACAAATAAAAGGAGAGAAAGTGTATAATGCTTGATGATTTATTCATTGGATCTTTCAAGTTAGTTTCCATATCTCTGAACCAATAGCAATAATTCCTTCCTTTCTTAAAGATTTTAAAGATTAAATAAGATTGTAAATATATGAAAGCTTTTTAAAAGGAGAAAGCAATATACAAATAAAAGTCATTTTATTGTAATTAACTTATTTTATTATATATAGAAATAAAATTACATTGCCAACTATTTTTCAAACAAGCGTAATAAATAAAATTTGGGAAAATGTTTTAAAGGATACCTATGCACTACTTATACCATCCACTTCTTTTTTCTGAAATATTTTTAAGTTCATGTTGTTTTTAGATAATTAGTTAATAATTTCTGAGATATATGAAACTTTAATGAAAATTCAGTTCAATTGATAATAATTTTCTATATACAATTAAAATGTATCCGAGTCTTTATTAAACAGTCTCAAATAAGACTTGAAATTTCTTAGGGCCCATTATAAGATAAGAAAAGTCTAATAACTTCCAGATAGCTAAAAATATAAAATGAATAATTCTGTTCTTAACCATCCATCTATATTTTAAATAGTTTAATTTTACTCATTTGTAGATTCTCTTAAATACAAATTCTTTCCAGCCTGAATCTCAATTTGAATTTACCTATTAGGATGACTCCATCGCCCATTGTACTACAACATCCTCTCACTGGTCTACTTGTGTTGTCTCACAATAAATTAGTCTGGGTATCTTGTGTATGTCATTTCAGGGAAGGTGGACTTTGCCTCAGATACTGCTACTCCATGTTCTCTCACTTAATTTGCCCGCACAGTCAGAGGTCACACATAATTTATCTGAAGTCCAAGAACAAATTTATGGAGTAATATTTACATCAGTCACAAAAATATGCAGTGCCTCACAGATTACCCTTCTGGTGCCTCTAACTCTACATTTGGGGCATTGTGTCACAGATGAGATTTACACTGCATTACCTACTTTATCTCACAGAAGTGGTACTCATACACGATATGAAAATGAAATGACAGTTTCCCCAACAACTGACCCCGAACCAAAGGAACTAGTTACATTTCTTTTTGCTCCATTATTTACAGGCTTATTCTCAACACTCTGGTTTAAGCTCCTCTGCCCATCCAGCCTCCCCTCAAGGAGTTAATGGTCTGGAAACAAACACTTAACTACATCGGGTGAGCTACCTAATTAAAGGGACCCTGGGTGAATCCTTTTATAAAGAGAAAAATCACCTGGCAATAAACACTATCAGGCCTCCTTATCTGTCAGTTTCACAGGATTAAAAATCATCTACTGAGTTGAGGGTGGCACCTGTACCCTAGATTATGTACTTCTGTTACTCCTGCCGAATGTGAAGCTCTACATTCTCATTCCCGTTTGCCTCAACCTCTCAATCCGTCATTTGCACTAAACGCCGGGTCTGAACTGAATGGGTTCTGTGTTAGACGTCATGAAAGCATAGGTAGATTTTTCTAAGTGTGGCTAAAACATGTACACAATCCATGCATTCATAAGAGGGCTGTATATATATTCATATTCCATATTCTTCTCCCTCTGGGAAATAAAATAAATAGAAATGCTAAACACTATCATTTGAATATTTATTTGGCCCTTGTGGGCAAGCTGAAGAGGAATTTAACTGTAGTTGCCATGGAAAATCATAGTCATAACTCCTAACTACTTGACTTAAGTAATTTTAACTGTTACTGTCCTTGTGTGACTAATTGAGTCACTTCTTCTATTCTTTAAAGAAAAAAAAAATGCTGTCAGAGTTCACAGCAATAGTAAAGGAAACAATGTTTGGAATCCTTTATCATTTGTGAACCACTCAGGTTGCTGCTACTGGACAGTGTTTAATTCAACAGTACAGAATAAAAGAGCTCCTTAATCTCCCTAGCTTCTGTCACTCTCTGGGTGCCCCCATAGCACTATGCTCCCATCGCCCTGTGGATGAACAGCCATGTATCTGTTGACTTTTCTGTCTCTCTAACTCCACTGCATAGGTCTCAAGGACAGGAAGGGCAGCATTCACCTCTGAGTCCCCAGAAGTGGCACAAAATAAATTCTCAATAAGGGGCTGGTGAGTTAACTGTGTGCACAAGGCCCCCTATAATCACAGATCAGGATAACCTGTAATATGCCTGTGGTTCCAACTTCCAGTATTCTCAAATGCAGGGTTTCTCAGAAATACTGAGTTCCAATTAAAGAAATTTCTGGAAAACAATGCGTCATTGCATTATCCATTATTGGAATAATTTACTCCTCCTGAAAATTAAGACTTGGATTTTAAATCGATACTAATTTGATCAATGGACACCCAATGAGCCCTTACTTTGTAAAAAGCCTTTTAAATTCACAAAAGGGTAAGGCACGGCAGAAGAGGAATTTAAACGAATATTTATTTTGGCACCTATTATGTCCCAGGCAAAACCTGCCCTTTGTTCGTTATAAACCAAAATTTAATCCTCATTGCTTTATAAAGTTCAAAGGGGCAAATCAGTATAAACCTCAAGATTTGTCTTTTAGAATCTTAGATTCCAAGTAACAAAAAGAATCCATCAAGATTATTCAAACAAAGTTACTCTTAAAAAAAAAAAATCAAGGGAAAAGTCAATATAAGCAGTTATCACTTTTTTAACTATTCCACATACTTTGATCTGAGCCCCGCACCACTTGGCTGAACTGCTTTCCGAAATGTGGCCAACCTCCTCAATCTCACAAAAACACCTAACACTACAGATTACTTCACTGCTTCTTAAAAACCTCTTCTCTACCATTCTGTGATGCTACACTCCTCTTTTCTGCATTCGGAAACTCATTTACTCCTCTCTTCTGTTTCCACCTTCCTCCTTTACACCAGAAAGATGTTTAACTCAATTGTTTCCTTCCAAATAACATCTAGCCCACCACCCAACGAAACTCAACTGTCTTATCTTGTCCATGCAAATGCATGTAGATCCCGTATTTGTTCTACAAACCAAGTCTCTTCCATATTTCCAATCGCCTTGTGAGGTGGACCACCTGGTTATCATCACGTCGTACCGGCCTCTCATCCTCAATAAGCCAAACTGTAACATCTTCTTCCCCTATTCCTTGCATTTGTTAATGGTGTCCAGTCTTCCCAGAAACCCTGGATTAAAATGCTGGAGCCATCTTTGATTCCCCCTCATATTTTATCTTGAATCCAGTCCCACTAATAATAGTTACACAACATTTCACACTTGCATCTTCCATGAACAACTCTGAGGCCCTCATATCTGCACCCCAGAAATACAACAGAAGCCCCATCACCAGACCATCGTCTCTAAGATCCTACACGATCAGACTAGCCTCCCTGCTGCAGAGCCTGCTCGAAGCCCGGGTTCCTTCTTCGCTTACCACACGGTCTAACCCCTGTCAGTCTGCCAGCATGACCTTCTACAGTCCATTCTCACGCTGTCTTTCCAATATTATCCCTAACCTTTATTTATCAACCCAGGCCATTCCCTTTTGTACATGCCATGCCATTTATTCGTGATTCTCCTTCTTTTTCATCCTATTTTCTTTGTCAAAATCAGTTTTACCCTTTAAGGAGAAAAACCAAAAATGTTTCTTTGAATTCCCCAATTGGGAAATCAGATTTTTTCTTCCCTCTAAATGCCTCAGCCTACTGGCTTATGCCCCTTCCTACACTGGAAGCTTTCTCCATCCCCGCTCCATGCAAACAGTCTTGCACATTAAGAGATTCCTAAAAACGATGGTCAAATATTTTGGAAGTTGTCAAAATGCTTGCCTCCCCTTTAAAAGGCTTAAAAACAAATATAGTTGATAAAAAAGACATAAAAGTTACAAAAATATAGCCTGGTGCCCCGAACGTCCATTAACATGCCTTCTAAGCATGCCAACGTGTGTTTTTGATTTAACCCCCTCTTTGTTGTTTAAAAATGATCTACAACCAACAGGGACAGCTCTAAGCCACACACAAACACATTCCATATTTCCTAGTAAATGCTAACAGGAAAAACGTGTTTGTACGGGATTCAACTCGACCGGTTAAAAATCAACAAGGACAAACCCTGTTTTCTCCTCATCCCTGCAAAAAGTGTGGCCACGACATTTATCATTTCATCAGTGAGAATAAATTATACATTTCCAAGTGCACAAGTGTGAGAACACTAGAACTATTAAAATTCACTGGGGAGGGGGGATGTGGGTGGTTAACTAGCATTTATGACTTCAGGAACTTAAGTAAATTCTGGCATTTATGCTTTTCTCTTTTCCTCCAATAATCTGCTTAAAAAGCAAAAGCACAAGCCCTGTTCTGAAGACACAATACATGAAAGAACTTGAATGAGAAGGAAGAAGCCGGGGGCCAAGCACTGGGATCAAGAGGTCACAGACAGCAGAAGGCACGGCAGAGCCCGGCACTGCAGCAGACCCAGGTGAGCAGCACTGCGAGGTAACGAGCCAGGTGTTTCCTCAGCTCTGGGCAATGCCTGCTCCCCAACACCCCCAGGGGACACAGGTCTTTCTGTCTTGTCTTCTTATTAACTAGCACTTAGTGTGTTCCTATTACCAGCCAGGCAAAGTATTTAAGAGTTTTAAGAGTATTATCTCATTTAATCCACAAGTGATCCTCTTTGTTGGAAGGAAACTGGGTTTCTCCTTGCAGAGTTTCAGTGGGTGGAGTTGAATCCTATACAAACATATCTTTGCCATTAGCATTTACTTGGAAATATGGAATACGTTTGTGTGTGACTTATATAGAGTTGTTCCTGTATGGTTGTAGATCATGTTTTAAACAACAAAGGGGACAGGGGGGTAAATAGGGAACTATTACTATTATATCTTCCATTTACAGATGAAGAACTTGAGGACAGAGAGGTCAAGCAACTTGACCAAGGTCACACAGCTGGTAGTGTAAAGGTTTGAAATCATGTTAAATTCTCATGTTAAATCTTAACTGCTGTACTTCATACCTATAAACATACACTGGCTTTTGCTTGTTTACATTTATTTACTTTACTATTTATCATTATTATTTCGTTATTTATTCCTATACGTGTCTCACAAAAGGCCGGAGAACCTGACTTACCCTGGACTCTTGACAATAAAAGCAGCCCAACTGCTGGCATGTGTTCTGGTTAAAGTTTCACCATTCCTCACTGAAACAACACCCCAGTATGTAACTCTGGGGGTTCACTAACAAGACCTCTGTTATAGGTTGAACTGTGTTCTCCCACAAAAGATACATCGCAGTTCTCACCCCTAGCACCAGGGAAAGTGACCTTATCTGAAGATCAGTCTTTACACAGGTATTCAAGTTCCAAATCTTGTCATTAGGGTGGGTCCTAAGCCAGTACGACCAGTGTCCCCGTGGATAGGGGTAATTTAGACAGATGCAAGCGCATGAATACACATGCGCACACACACAGAATGCCATGTAAACACGAAGGCGGAGATCAGGGGACCGGTACTTGTATCAGCCAAGGAACGCCAAAGATTGCCCGCAAATCACCAAAGCTATGCGAAGAGGCATGGGACAAATGCTTCCCTCACAGCCCTCAGAATAAAACAACCCTGCCAACACCCTGACTTCAGACTCTGAGCTCCAGAGCTGGGAGATAACACATTTCTGCTTTTTACATTGTGTAGCCCACAGTACTTTGTCACGGCAGTCCGAAGAAATGAATACACCCACCTCCTTGCAAATGTGAAAACACACGTGGCCACAGTAGCAGGAAAGAGGCCCTATTTCTTGTCTACTTCTGCATGCACTTCCTCAGAAACGCCTCTTTGTGTATCAAGCTCACTTGTCACCTCTGGTTAACAGCAGGGCACAGGCTTTCTTCCTAGGATAGGCAGGTGGGAAGCCAGTGAGCCAAGTGAGTCCCTCTCCAGGCAGGCCTCTGCACCCTCAATCTCTGAACACCCGATCTCCGGTCCGCGGGACTGACAACCTTTTTCATCATTGCACGTATTTTTTCATCAGTACTAGAAGACTGTAGTAATTCCATGTAAGTTTTAACAGTATAGATAGCTACTACAAAGAATGCACTGGTAGAAATTCTCCCATGAAAACACCGTATAAGCTAGACAATCAGATAGAGTGATGCACAGGCTGGCAGAAGGGAATGGCCTTGTGTTGCAAAGTGGAGAAAAGAGACTTTGGGCTGGAGTTAGGTATGGTACATGGACTTTCCTGCCCATAGCAACTACAGAGCCGTGCTCTTGAAAGCAAAATTTTTCCTGCAAATATGTCTACTTCCTTTACCTCTGGCTGTTCATTAGTCACAACTTTTCTAAGCAGCAAGTCTTTACATCTTTTATAATAAAAAACTGGATCAGTTACACTGAAAAGAATTACTCTTTAAAATAACTGCCCCGCAAACAAAACTTTAGAGACATTCATAGTACCTACATTATAAGCTTCATGGCATTGTACAAAACTCACATGGCACGGTCTTCCTACATGAGCCTAAAATGACTTCCTATTGTCCTGGTTCTATCTATACAAAAACCCTTCAAAAACAGCCACCAAATCAGTAAATAAGCCACCAAGCCACTGTCAGGTAATTCAAAGGCTGATAAATTACAGCCTATTATCTCAAGAACTGATTAAGTGAGTAATTCACAGAGAGTGGAAAATAGAGATACTGAGGTATGTTTTTATATATGATTTTGACATGATGTTTTTGGTTGTTTGCCTAGACCTTATTTCACACAGCAACCAATATATTATGATGACACTGGAAGAAAACAATGATTCTTAAAAGACCACATATCAGTATAGCAATGGCCACTTCCATGAGAAATTTGGTCCCTTCATGTTTTTTTAAATTAAAATGTTGATTCACTTTAACAACAAGAAGGGCTTTTTCTCTGATGTACCTCAGAGTGACTGTCCGGTTTATTTTACTAGAGAGGTAGAAGGATTGTCTTTGTGAATAAAATGACAAATGAGGAGACAGTCCCTCACCTTTTTATTGAAACGTAATTGCAACATGTAACCTCACCATAGTACCTAGGCTATATGGGAAAATATTGCATCGAATTATCTTCCAATGGTAGAAATAAAAACTCCAGACTCACTTGCAGAACACCCGTAATGTTAGGAAAAATGGCAATCAGTGATGCAGAAAACGAGGCAGGGAAGATAATGAACAATATAAAGTGTGAGTCTCATAGAGCAGATAGTTTAGAGTTTGAAAGGCAAGTAAAAACTATGATTTCAGCTACTCTGTTGAAATAAATCATAAAATAGCATGAACCAACACTTAGCCTTGCATTAAACAGACATTTCTTAAATAACAACATACGTATCTTAAATATTTTTATTGTTATAGCTAACTATTACTTCAAGCTGACTATATCTAATCATATGATGATTTAAATAGAATTTCACAAAAGCACGAGGTAGGAACTTTCATTTTGCCATTTTACAGGAGGGGAGACTGAGGCTTAGAGGAGTTGAGTAACGTGTTTGAGGTCATAACAAGCAGCTGGCAAGTTGCCGAACCTGCACTTATGTCCCAGACTCCCAAGATAACTTGCTCTCAGTCTTGTAGGCCACTCTACTAATTAACAGAACTTGCCTGGGAAAAAAGGGGTGCTTGGGCTGAAGTTTCAATCAAAGAGGCTGTTGAGGGGATACTAACAACCTCAGCTAAGGCTCTGAAGGAAATGCTGACACTGATCCCCTTGGCCCTCCTGGTCCTCCTGGGCTTAACAAAGGCTTTGAGCAGCTGGGCACCCCCTGAGGTAGCCTCAACATCAAAAGGGAAGAAATCCTCCTGAAGTCAGCCAGAGAAACCCCACCTACTGGGCAGCAGACCACAAGGGCAGGATTCTTCCTAGGACTTCAAAGTTGTTTTTTCTATTTCTGGTAACAAAATCTCAGACCATCAAGTGGAATGTGTAGTCTTCTTGATTAATATAGGTAGGTATTTAGCCATATTAAGGGTGGGCGGTAATGACAGCTAGGAGACTAAAACAATTCAACGTATATCTATATACAGGAGACTCCACGTTAACTGGCACTCATGGGGACTGGTAGATGCTGGGTAAACCTAAGTTGATTCTCCATTAACTGAAACTCAAGCAACCAGCACAGTCAAGCAACAGGCAAAAATCTCAAAAAATTGTGCCCGTTGCTTCAGAGTGCTGGTGGCTTCAGTTTCTGTTAACAGAGAGTCTACTGAACCTACATCTATTGAACGAGGTGCTAAAAGTCCACAAAGTGCTTTCAAATACACTATCCACCAGAGGAGAAACACAGGGAATTTTATTTATCTCCAGTCATTTCTTTGTGGCCAGTACTATGATGGGCAGTTACCAAAGAACACAGATTCTCAGGTTAGTCACACTCGTCACAGTCCCATGGCTACTAAGCAGCACAGGCTCCATTCCCAGACCTGTCTGATGTCATCACATCACTGTGCCATACACCAAGGGAACACGATGATTACCTGGCACCTGAAATGGCCATATTTTTCAACTCATACTGCATTATTCAAATACGCTACATGAGCATGGACCTATTAAAGAAAGAATAAACAATGAAAGCTCAATCACGTGGTTAACATACATTCACAATGAAATCCCCCACAAAATTAAGTTTTCCTTATCAACTAAATGTACACCACTCTTCTGAAATTCTTTGTCACCTTCTTTTTTAAAGTCTACTCTCCAGTGACTATATAGATCAAATTCATCCAACCTGCAGCCCAGGATGGCTTTGAACGCGGCCCAATACAAATTTGTCAACTTGCTTAAAACATTATGAAAATTATGCATGGACTTTTTTTTAGCTCATCAGCTTTTGTTAGTGTATTTTACGTGTGGCCCAAGATAATTCTTCTTCCAGTGTGGCTCAGAGCAGCCAAAAGGGTGGACACTGCTGGCATAGATTATAAATATCACTTCTTAAAGTACTGTTTTTATACTACATAGGATTAGTCATAACTTAAGAGAGACATTAAATTTTACATGTCTCTCACTTAATATAATGTTATCACATATGCTATGCAGAATATATTTTTTTCTAAACTAGCCACACTAATCAAGTTATTCTTAGACCAACTTAAATTAGTCTGCAACATACTAAAGTTATTTTTTTTATTCTTTTCACCAAAAGATAAAGGATACTGTTAAGTAAGTTAAAATATACATGTAAAGGACCCAAAGTAATTGGCCATTATATGTGTGAGAATAAATTCCACCAGCCTTCCCTGAAATTGTTTCACTAGTAAAACCAGAAGCCAAAGGGTTCAGTTTACCACCAGGGCCTTTAGCTGGTGTTAGCCTATTATAAAACTTACTTTTTTATAGCAAATAAAATCATTCTTCAGCCTTCTTTCCCGATACCTTAGTAACCAGCTCTTTTTGGCCCCTCTGTGGTGCTCAGTGCTTTCAACAGGGCTGCAAAGAATCTGGCCAGGTCACCTTGGCTACAAAAACTCCCCTCTCCCAAGCAAACTTCACCCCACCCCACCCCATCTTACTAAAAACCCAACAACTCAAAAGGCCCGCCGGAGGCGCTCACACTTGTCGCAGACACGCACACGGGGTGTCCTCTATGTGGCTGGCACGGTTTTTGGTCAGTGTTCAGAACGTGTCTGGGACCCTAATACATCTTACTGACTCTGAAAAGCCAACGTTATCGCTGATAACCCATAAACAAACCGACGAGGGACTCTGCAAAGTATCCAGCCATGTCACATGAAAAAGAGGTCCCTATGGCTGGAAATTTTCCAGACAGCCCTTGTCTATCTGCAGCCTAAGGGGAGAACAGGGGAAGTCCTTTAATCGTGCTCCCCAATGGAAGCCAACCTGTGGAAGCCACCACTCCTGCAAGGCAAACTCCTGTCTCTGCCCCTCAGATAAACACTAGGCTGAACACAGGACCAGGAAAGCAAGCCATGGCTGAGAGTCTTCTACAGTAGACAGAACTTACGGAATGAACAGGCTGCCTCACCACGTGACGTCCTCAACTTCTTCGGGTTCAAGAGAATCCTGGATGAACCATTCCACGTGGCTTTACATGTCCCAGGAGCCTAGGCCCCTTTGCTATATCTTTTCCCAAGAGGTTTCTCTCTCAGCACCACTGCTACCTTTTCTAGAGTGCTCACTACCAGGCAGAGACAGTTAGCTGTAGCTTTACATGAATATTCACAAGGACATCATGATGAATGGGGTTTTTTGTTTTTTTGGTTTTTTTTTTTGCAAATGGAGGAACAGAAACTTAAAGTTATTAGGTCGATTCCAATAGTCCGCACTCTAATCTCTTAACAAATTGAGTGTCAAGAGGTGGTTAAATTCACCTTCTCAAATTAGAATATCATATATTACTGTAAATGGAGCATCACTTCCATGTTTATAATGGAAGCCTTTATAAACAAAAGGAACACACGTAACTCCTTTGCCCCAACACAGAATAAAGCGGCGAGACGCTTTTACCTGAAACGTGAAACAGCTAAATTCACAAGAGGTTCCAGACCTCCACTTGTTCATGGTGTCAATGTCCCCTAGGTAAGGCAGAGCTCGACCCGTTCCCTGAACTGTCACTAGCGATACACCTCGATTTATTCTCCCAACAGATGCCCTTTTAGTGTGTGAGTGGGAGATGCTGTGGAAGGGGGAACCGTGCACCCCTAAACACCTTTCAAGGACAAAAGAGGAACCAAAGCTCAATGATGAGCAGTAAAAAGAGAGCGGACAAAGGCCACGAGGAGGAGTCAGAAAGGCGGTGCGTGCCCCAGGCGCCAGCACTAGCTGAACAAATTGCAGGCCTGTGCCCTGTCCCACATGCCAGCCAAGGGCACCGCGTTGTCCCGGAACCAAGTCACAGGTGCCCTCTTCTCACACATCAACAGACTCTGTGCAAAGCAGTGAATGGCTGCAAGTGAGTAGCCACGGGCACCCCAGAGCCATGGAATTGTAAAGAAGGTCTTCTGTCCAAAAGCTGCAAATCAAATATGTGAAGTTTACATTGTGGGTACAAAGCAGCTGACACTGAAAAACTTCCCTAGACATCAAGGAAGCATGCAAGTGAAGTCATTTTCCCAAGTCTCATATACAGTACATAAGCCTATTAAGAACATTGTAAGCTATGCTAATTGGTTCAGGGGTTATATATCTCTTTTGTTTGTTCCAACTGAGCCTTCACACACTGCAGTGAAAGACAGTGTAATAAATCTATCTGAAACAAAACAGCACTAGGGTTTGAAAGATGCTAATGAGCTTCCCAGTGTTCCAACCTGACAAAGTCCAACCTCCACCCCTATCCCTACACCCTACCACAAGGCCTGGGGAAACTCTTCAAATCCTCAGGCCACTAATTCCTTACTACAATGAATACTTTTAAAGTGAAATCAAGTGTCACCGAGATAGTAATACTAATTCAGTCCCCTTGAATAAAAGCATGGTCCTCTGTACATAAATGATTAGGGATAAAGTGGATCTGTACCATTTCCTTCGAAAACTCAATCAACATTAAATAATGCTTTTTAGAAGTTATTATTTTCAAAATAGATCTGTACCTAAATTTAGAACAACGTGCTTTAATTAAAAGGAAAACAAAGACTGAGTTCATTATTTTATCATCCAGAGATAAAGATTAAACGGGGCATGTGAAATGAGAGAACTACAGAAAATACTAAGTCCTTTATGAATGGTAAATACTGTTTTGAGAGCTTAAGGACCCAAGACCCAGAAGGTGAAAGAGAGGGGTTCCTAAAAGCAATAATAATGCCCCATCCTTTGCATTACCAACAGTTAGGTTTGTGCAAATACCCAGGTAGTGAGGGCATGGTGGAAATTATTCAGAATAAGGAATCACTCTGCTATTGTGCAATTAAACACTGAAATCGTTGTGTGTGTGTCTACGTATGTGTGTATTCATTCTATCAAAAGGTGTCCCATATAGCTGTTTCACATTTCAAGTAAAGATAAAAATATGGCACACTGTATTTTTACAACAAAAAAATCACAAAGTAATTATAATTAATAGTTGTACGAGGACTATCCAGAAAAAACTCCAGTCATCCATGCCTCTGTTTTTCACATGAACATGGCTGGATACCTTCCAGACAGTCCTCGTATACTAATTTCATTCGGCAAATCCTGACCATGTTTCATGGTCCGCTTAGATACTCACCACACTTTAATCTACCATAGTGAACACATGAACTGTATACATACGACAAGCACAGCACTCTGTATCTTCAGAAAAATCAAAGGTGAGTATGATAATACTCATCTACCTGCCTGTCTACCTGTCCTGTGCAAAGAACATGTTAAGAGTTACATTGAGGAGAGGACAGGAATAAAGGAGGGGCCATTACTGGGTGCAGGTCTCCTCTGGGGGTGTTGAAATGTCTTGGAACTAGACAGAGGTGACAGCTGCTCAACGCTGTGAAAGGTACCAGACACTGCAGCGTTGTACACACCTTCTGACAGTTAACTTTGTTATGTAGATGTCACTGCAAGAAAAATCATCATATTGACTGTTTTTTTACGAAATATATGATAGGTGATTTATACAGAGCATCTCGTTCAGTCTTTACAGGGATGCTAACATCTCATTATTCCCATTTTTAGAAAAGAGAAGCCAGACTGAAAGTGGACACACATCTGCTAAAGGACAGAGGACAGATTTTAAGTCAAGGTGGTTTGTATTCTTTTCACTGTACCTTGAATCTGTGGGATTCACCAATCACAGCAAGGTGAGAGGTAAGCAAGAATACTTAGAGCAAACCAGAACAGCTCAGGAAAACACTGGGCATGAGAGTATACATCGCATTGTGACAATGACAGTCTAGAACAGTGACCGTAGGGGCAGGTAGGTGATGAAGACAAAGCTTAGAGCAGTGACTGTTATTCTGAGGCCTAAGCTTATCAAAGGCCCTCCACACCTGGTGAGGACCACAGACATTCTGTCCCACTGCCCACAGCAGTTCTGAAGCTATTGGTGCAGCAGAATCACAAACATAAAACACAGATTTCTCATTCACCTGGTTTAGGGTAGGGTGTGAGAATCCACATTTCTAACAAGTCCCCAGAGATGGTGATGCCGCCAGTCTGGTGACAATAAGAATCTCTGGGCTATAGCATAATCAGAGATTTTGTTGTTTTTTTGTTTTGTTTTGTTTTTTTTTAAGCAGGAGAGCAATGTGATTGTGTGTGTATGTGTGTGTGTGTCTGTGTGTGTTTGAATTTAAGACTGGTAGCAGAGAATGGAAAGAGGTTATTATAATGTCCAAAGTAAAAAACAATGAAAACTTGTCGTGGGATAGCAACAAAACAGTTCACAGGTAAGGACAGTCAGGATCTATAGCTATAATAACACAAAGAAAATACATTCTAGCAAAGAGGAAAGTTAAAAAATCTCATCGTTGGACTTCACTGAAGTGACTGACTAGAGGGAAAGTCATGGAGAAAGAACAGTCAAAGATGAGGCAGGTTTTCTACCTAAGTGACACAGCTCACGACTACATTAAGCCAGGCACCTACTCTCAAAAATAAGATCAGACACACTACTACTAACACGGGTGGGAGCTGGCCTCCTTACAGTAAGAAAAGACATAAAAAGCTCTTTGCCATAAATACCGACTCCAGCGGGGACGGACTTAGGAACTCCACTGCAGGATAACTTTGCTAGGACTGTGGCTTCTCTCTGCAAGAGAGGCCTGTTTCCACCTGAAAGTACTTTCTAATCAGAAAAATCTGGTCAGATGCTAGCTTCTTACACTAAATGCTGCTAAATCTGGGAAAGGCTACAAGTGTATGATTGCAGTTTAAAACATACACTGCTGAATAGGCTTCCCTCTCCAGGAAAGCAACAAAATAGGCCCAGACAACCTGCTTGCTGGGCTGGATGTACAGAGTGCCTCATAGAGGAGCATGTGGTCTTAGGATACAGAGGCCCAGCCATGATGCCCACCTCACCAAATACATCACCTAGTGGCATGGATGAGCTCATGCGACCAGGTATCCACACAGGGGCAAAGTGGCACTGTCGCACTTAGCCATCTCTACATCTTCCCCAGGTGTATTAAGAAGGAAAAGAAAAAAGGCAGGGAGGAAAGGAAAGGAAGACGTTTTTTCCTTCCCAGCAATTTACTTCTCCCCAGCAAAAAGGGAAGTCACAAGAGGAAAATGTTATCTAAACTAGTTGACCACAAAGAAGAAGCCAAGTGCTAGCCCAAACCATTCCTCCGCCATTGTCCCAACGCCCAGAGTGCGCCATTAGGAAGCATAGGACTCCGACCCCACCAGCGTGACCTTGGGCAGTTTCCTGTTGGACCAGCTCCCTCCTCTGCAGAAACTAAGGATAATATTAATAACACTTGCCTCGCCAACGCCACAGGCTGCACGTGAAAAGCAAATGCAACAGAGCATAGAAAGCAAACTGAAAACAGAACGTAACACAGACGCTGCTCGTCTGCATTCTTAGCACAATCTTATAAGGGACTGAAGGTGACACTCAAAGGCGACGCAAATGCCCATCAGTCAGGACTCTTCTCTGTAGTGGTAACGGCCCAAATTTCTTTAGATCTCCCAGCTTCTTTCATCGCTGCTATTTCTCCAGAGGTGATCAAGGCCCCGAGCTGTTTGCCTATCACCGGAGAGAGCCGGACTCAGTCAATATTTCTACATAACTTCAAATCAGGCATGGCATTTTACTTCAGGTCAATATTGTTCATCATACTAGATGGAAAAACAAACTTTGTTCAGTGAATCTGTTCATTGTTCCTATTGCTAATGCCATTAATTCGTCGGAGCAATATTTATTTATAGAACCCATGTGTCCACGAGTCCGTTTGTTTCTCATTTTAAATGTTTCTTGACCATTATAGTATACGTAAACTCACTCATTCCTCCCTCTTTATTAACAACCTCTGGAATTCGGCACACGCATGGTTAGAGGTTACAATTCTTTTCTTTTCCCTGATGCTGTTTTACATCATCCTGGTTGCTTGGCCAAGCCCCCCGACCTACACCTGCCATTCACAAGCTGAGGAGGTTCATTTGAATCTGTTTATCCCATGTTTCAGGAGCTGGTTTCAAAAAGACAAAAGGAATAAACCTGGAGCCCTTAGGAAAGCCATTTGGCAAAAGCAAAAGGCAACAAACCCTCTGTTGCCCAAAAGGAGCATCCCTCAGGAAGTTAGGGACATTTGGTGACAGGCATGAATGCGGGACAGACTTTCTTTACAAGTCACTTCGGAACTTCTCGGTTCTGAAAGTGAAGACAGCAAAGCCACAGAGGTTTGGAACTTCAGAACTCCAGAAGCAGGAGATACAGAAAAGCCAAGAACCCAGGAGCAGTTACATGCTTACGGTGTGTGCAAGGACACATTAAGGACATAATGATAACACATGTGATCCAGAGACACTGACGTGCCAGCTACGAAAGACAGGGTTCTCAGTTCTTACACATGAAAAGGGGCTGGGAGGGCTGGGAGGCAGAGGAGGGCAAGCCAACGAAGCTAGTAACTTTTTTCCTGAAACTAAACGGATTATAAAAAGGTGAAGAGACATGCAAATGACACAGAAGCATGGAACAAGGGGCACTAATGTGGGAGGGCTGCAAAGGGGAGCGGGCATAGATACAATCCCAGCACTGCCAATCCCCCACCCAAGCAACCCCACCGCACGCTGCACTGCTGCCTCTACCCGACCAAACGTCACTGTTCAAAAAATTCATGTAACCATGAGAAATGAATCCTTAACAAGTACGTGCCATCTAACCTCAATTTTGCTAGGAGTTACAGGTACCTGCAAGGATGTGAGAATTCTTAATATTTCCATTGAATTTGTGAGAAAACACTTATTTCCCTTATTCCAAATATCTATATAAAGGGTCAGAGAAAGTACTGTTATGTCACCTCTGTACCTGAATAATATTGCTATAATAAACTCTCCCCAAAATAAGCAGCACTTTACCCAAAAGATGATTTCAGAATGTTACATAATAATCTAATAATAGAATTTTTTTAATCAGGTCATATTTAAAGTATATATCTTTTTTTTTTTAAAGGAAACCCGTGACAGACATTTTGTAAAGAAACCATTAGAACATTCCTGGGACACTGGAAATGCAATTCCTACCCCAGTCCAAAATGCCGTTTTTCAACAGCACATATTACTTTCTTAATATAGCATACTTTATTAGGATAGAGCAAGGAAAGAAAAAATTAGCCCACTGTTGGTCTAAAGATATTGAACATTCAGTATCTCTTTTTAATCAGCTAAGAGAATTATATAAACACAAATCTGTGCCAATGTGATAAAATGAATTAGGCCAAGATAACTGTAAGGAATACAAAGACTTTAAGAAGTAAATCTATCGAGCAACAGTCTGGGAGGGTTTCACAAATACTAACACTACAGGGAAAACCATAAATTTACATATAGATGGTTTCTGTATTATTCAAACCCTTTAAGAGTGAGTCTAAGCATCAATATAAGCAATTACTTAATCGTATCTCCTTTCCAATTCCAAAACAGTTAAAACAGCAAATAAACCATTCCACAAAAAATAGAAATTCAGTTCAGAAAATCATTCCAATGACATTTCAGAAATAATAGCCATTAACTATCTTATTCTACTCACACCATCTAGAATTAACTGTGGGAGAGCGAAAAAAACCACAGAAATGTATAAAATAACACTTCACCTAACAGTGAAAATATAAATATGAGAAAGATTTTTACCAGTCTCTACTGGGTACAGTAATTAAAATGTACAACCCCATGTCTCAACCCAAACAGAAAGCATTAGTAACAGCCCGATGAGTGATGAAGCTCATTGAGGAAACAAAATAGTGTAGGGCTCAACATAAACTGTACTGTTACACTGGCTTCAATAGCATAATAAAGCACTTTTCATTTCCTCCAGCTTATAATTAGAAAATAGGTATGCATGAGGAGTTCATTTTTAAATGCCCTATACAAGAGCTGTCCAGAAAATATCCAGCCATACATGCCTCTATGTCTCATATGACATGGCTGGAAGCTTTCCGGACAGCCCTTGTACATAAATCAACTACAACATAACTGAAGAGTACAAATGTCTTTAGGAAGAAAAAAACCAAAACAACAAAAAACCACATTACAACAAGATCCCTAGGAACGCATGGTGCTACCACTCCGGGGTGCTGGCCAGTAAGAGCTCTGAGGGGCTTAAGACATTTTGCTCAAAGACTCAAAGTGCCAAGTCTGGGCACTGCGGCAGATGTAGGACAAGAGGCAGCAAGCAACATTCTCATCAAGGAATTCCCAGGAGAGGTGCAAAGTCAATGTTCCAATGCCAACTCATCGGTACTCCTTCAAATCACGTCAGAGGCTCATGTTTTTCCTACACAACTTAAAGATCTAGTCTCCTGTCAGAGATACCAGCTGCTGAAAATAATTCTCAAAGTATAAATCGAAGAAAATTCATTCAGGACCACTGATGAGACGTAGCAGCATGAATAAAATGACCGCAATAAAAGGAATCCAATAATCCTCACTTCTGAACTGTGAGAACCACTACAATTCACTAGGCAATATACAATGTGCCACACCTTGTGACATCTTTCCATGATAGCTTATACTGTTATTCAGATTGCAATGGGGAGAGGAGTAATTATCATGCCTTTCTAGGTGTGTATGTCATAATTTCTCAAGTAGATTGTAATTCCTTGGAAGACGCAATTACAAGTTGAAGATTAGATATCTCTGTTCTTTTCTAACACTTTGCACACATATAGATGTAGATACATATGATGAGCTGATTTACTGCTTCTCAACAGAAAAGAATGCTCAATAAACAGAACACTCGGAAATCAGGGACAGAAAAAGATATCAGCAAAACAATCAGATAATCAGAGTAGCTTAACTTTCTGTATTCTACAGGCAAAAAACAAAAAACAAACAAACAAAAAAAACCTGAAAGACAGTAATCACTGCAGTGACTTAAATTTGGGAACATGTACAGACATTATTTTCCTTGTCATTATTCCCTAAACAATACAGTAAAACAACTATTTACATAGCACTTGTATCGTATTGGGGATTGTAAGTAATCTAGAGAAGATTTAAAGTATATAGGAAGATGCGCGTAGGTCAAAGGCAAAGATACACCGTTTTATGTAAGGCACTTGAGTATCACCACATTTTGGTATCTGTAAGGGGAGCCCTGAAACCAGTCCCTGTGGATACTGAGGGATGACCATATTCAGTTAAATCTTAAATTAAAACACCAACATAAACTTCAACTCAGGGCCTTCTACCTACCAAATATTTAACAAATATCTGCAGAAATGAACCATATCCTCCAAGCAGTCAGTTTTTAAGTTCTGGTCTCTAGAATCATGAAGGCTAGAGCATCCTAAAGTAATGAAGAAAACCAAGTGTTAGGCCTGCAAATCATGTTCGAGGTGAGAGGCTGTCATTTTTTCCTTCAATGTCACTCTTTTCTTTAGGGCATTTGGGATACTAAAATCGCTGTGATTATTAAACACTCCTTTTGTCGTGGCCTATCTTGTGAAGTCTGCTTCAAGTATGCCATCCACCAATAAACCTCTGGACAGACTGACAGACATAGATATAGGAGGGCTATCCAGAAAAGAATTCAGCCACGAATGCCTATTTATCATAGAACATGGATAGATACTTTCCGTGTACACACACACACACACACATATATACACTTGCATATATATACACATATGAACATACGAGATACATGTATATGTACATATCGACAACCACATATACACGAGGGCTGTCCAGAAAAAAAAAAAACAGCCAAAATGCCTCTATTTTTCATACGTGGCTGGATACTTTCCGGACAGCCCACATATACATAATGGACCCTGAGAAAGAAGATATCAATACCTACCAAGGACTCCTGGTGGCTAACTGGGCTCAAATTAAAACTTGGGGGGGGGGGGGTGTGTGGAAGGAGCCCAGCAGCCATTTCTACACAAGGGCGTCTTACGCAAGCCAGGCTTCAGGGAGAAGCCGCACGGGGTTCCTGCCCTCCAAGCCAGCCCGCACAAAGGAATTCCTGGCACTGTATTTCAATCCCATCCGGCTTACCTCGTCCAATCACAGCTATGCAGCTATACTCTCCCACTAGCATTTTCCTGGACCAATCAGCGCAGCTCCACTCTGACCAATCAGGACAGTGCTTTTTGGACCAACCTCCAAGAATCTGGAGACCTCATTTGCACCAGGGCAGACCAATCAGGATCCAGGGGCAGGGACTTCTCTCTATATTAAAGTCACCTCCCCTGCTGCTTGGGGAACACACTTTCTCTTTCCAACCCCAAGACTGTGCAGAAACAGTGAAGACAGTCTTACTGGAGGGAAGGGGAGCAGGGCAGAGCTGTCTAGCAGGAGAGAGGCCTGGCCCCAGGGTCACAGCTGTGCTATTCCACAGCCACGCTCTTTCATAATTGAGCTCTGACAATATTGAGCTGTCTCACAGTCACGCCGTCCTCACAGCCCTACTGTCTCACAGCTGAGCTGTTCGCACTGAATACAGTTCCTTCTTCACCGCACCCTGAATTGGGCATTCCTGTTGGCTCCGAATTGGCACCAATGACCATTTACCCACACGTGCGCTCGCACACACATTGCAAGTATATCTTATAAAAACTTCTGCATCTAAGAACCAACTCCCCTCTATGTGAAAGGAATAAAGAGGAGTGGGGAAGACAGAGGAAACAGTCCCTATGGTAATTCTATCCCTTCCATCCATGAAGAAAATAACTAATAATAAGTGTTCTACAATTTTTAGTTTATTGGCAAAATTAATTGATTTTAAAAATTTCATCAATGGACAAACTGTGTAGGAAATGATAACAATGTCAATAGATTTTAAGAAAAGGATTAATAAAATACACGTAGTAACATTTCAAAATACTGAAAAAATTCCTTCAATTCACTATATTTTCATAAAATGCAGTCATGGGGGATGAGGGACTCTCAGTCTTTTTTGTGTTTACAAAATGGATTTTCCTGTTTGAAAATAAAATCTTTCCTGCCAGTGATTTGGTAAACCAAATAATATTCACATGATCTATAGGAAAAAAGAAACAACTTTAATTCACACATCCCCAGTGCAGGAACAAAATGCTCCAGTATGATTTTGTGTTTTCTGTGTTTCTTTTAGATTAAAAATTATAATAGCTAGTATCAAGAGAAACAGGGCTCAGAATTAAGCACAGGATAGGGGAATTCCCTTCTATTTAGTGGCATTTTGCAATTCCAATACAAATCAAAGCGACACAGAGTTCTCCCTTTATATCTTCCTTAATGGTTTGATGGTCAAGAAATCTCCAGCAGCTTCAGGCCCCAAGGCAGGGGTATCCGATAATTTGACTTCCGTGGGCCACATGGGACAAAGAAGAATTCTCTTGGGCCACACATGAAATACAGTAACACTAACGATAGCTGATGAGCTAAAAAAAAAAAAAAAAAAAAAAAAAAAAAGGGTCACGAACAAAATCTCACCATGTTTTAAGAATTTGTGTTGGGCCACATTCGAAGCCATCCTGGGCTGCAGGTTGGACATGCCTGACCTAGGGGATCATCTCCACCTGGGAGATATTCTTAAATTAACAAACTCTGTCAATTTAATGTACCACTTCCATTTTATAAATATGCAGATCCTCCTACAACAGAGCCCGTCCTCTCCAGGATACACAATTCTCTAATCAATACCGTTTAAGGGGGTTTTCACTGTCCACAGGAGAGCTGGGACAAGGTAATCAACCGGTGCAAGAGAGAAATATACTGAAGCTTCCATCTGCCTCTCTTTATTTTGGTTTTCATTTATAGGCTTGTAATACACAAAATATATTACTACAGGATTATATGTATGTAATACATATTTGAAATATTTAGAGCATACATGTTTTCCCAAATTTGTTGGAATCGTAGAGCAATTTGGTGAGGAAAAAAAGAGCAGGCCCGAATAACTACTCCAGCCTACTCTGCACAGTCATGTCAACCCAGAGTAATTAACATCAACTATGGTTGTACTCAGAATTCTTATGCATCCCATTTTAAAAATTGCACAGTACTCTTGCAAATATCTCATTTGGACTTACCACAACCCTATGACATAGCAGGTAGGTGAGGGTACAGTACCAGTTTTCAACAGCAGAGAAAACCAATTATTGGAAAGAACCACCTAGGTAAATGGCTGCTTAGAGGCTCCTCCACTCCTGCAGAGGTTTGTATCCTTATGACAACAGCACCTCCCTGGGGATCCTTCAAGGGGTGGAGACACCCAACAAGATACGCCCTTAATGAAATGACACCGTGGCAGTGAGCCCTTTCCATCTAGATTTTCACAACACAACCATTCTCACAGCCAGATTAAAACCCTTAAGTTGTCATATCTCTTTCTAAGAAGACTGTGCACTGAGGTAGAGAGAAAAATCAATGACCCACGAAAGAAAAATGTACCATCGGAATTCCACGAGTGGGACCCATTTCTACTCACTGGCTACAAACATCCTACTGTGAGGTCAATGCCAATCCCCTTCTTGTTTGTATTTGAAAGGAAGACAAAGCTGAGAGGCAAGAGGCAAGGGAGGCTCTAGGATGGCCTTAGGACCACTCAGAGTAGTGTGTCTGTCTGTTTCCCCCTCTCTCCCCATCCCCGGCCCCCACACACTCAGACACAAAACTTTTCGTTTAAAAGAGCTACCAAAAAAAGTACTTAAAATCTGAAAACCTGCCCAACAACAAGAAAATAGCTTGATCTTCTAATGCCATAAATTGTTCTAAGGACTGCTATTTAAACAACCTGCCTTAATTGTTTTTTAAGACCTATTAATTTTCCCTGAAATTGAGGAAGTTATTCAAGTCCATTTAGCATCCAAGCTCATTTGCCCTTAATTGAAGCATTTCTAATCAAAAATTTTAATGTACCCTATTTTCATTGTAAAAGAAACTATATAAACAAGTTTATCAAGCCAAAGAGCCTTCAACATGAAATTTATTATGCCAATGAAAGACCAAATGAAAGCATTTCCCCCCCATAAACTCCACATATTCTTTCTGGGCAAAAAGGAACATTCAATATTTTTTGTTAATTTCATTGCAATAAATATGTCACACTATCAAAATTAGGAATAATAATGAAGCTACTCAGAAGTAACTCAAAGTTATTGTGCATTACATAAGCCTTGAATCCTCAGACGTTAAATAGCCGTCCACATTGTACTTAGTCCTGAAAGGGTAGAGAAGATCCTTGTCCACAAGACACAGATCTCTTTCTGTTGTCCTCTTTCAGGGACAAGTGGCTTCAGTGACGAGGCCAATCACTGATCTCAGAAGTTTTGTTTCAGAATGCGGCTCTGTAACCAGCTCTCCAACGTGATTAAGGGTAAGGTCTCTGACTGGCACTGGCTTAGTTAAGCCTCCAAAACCCAAGAACGGTAGAAGGCAGGATTGGTCAAAGAAATCTATAATGCATTCCTGTTTCTTCCATCAACCAAACACTGGGAAGGCACAGAACTCTCCCACTGAAAGGCAGAGACAATGTCTATCAAAAAAAGGCAGTAATAAATTCTGGGATCCATATTACACACATCATGCTTGAGGTCCACAGAATTTTGTGTGTGCACTCAGATAGGAGATTACAACATTGTAATTTCCTACATTTGGGGCCATTTACCCTGCCCTCTCTTTTGCAGTGTTGCTATCATGACTTTACCCCATGTCCACAGTTCACAATGTTAATGTGGGGGCTAAGATGATCTATTTGTTAAGACCCCAGAGTGAAGGATTACAGCAGTGTCCTAAAGGAACATCTAGTCATTGAAGAAACATTACGGCCCACAATTCAATTCTTCATTGTTTATTTATGTTAACGATGAGATTGCTACATATTTCTACGTAACTAAAAATGTTAAAGGGATTTTATCTGGGAATGGGGGGGTCTCATATAGTTGTTTAAGACCACCAACGTGGTCTTTGGAGGGGGCCCTGCTTTCTAAAGCACACCGTTGTAAGCAGCAACTGGTTGAAGACCTAATTAGCATTAAACAGGCCCCAGGAATGAACAGCAAGATGACAAGGGTCACTAGACTAAAGAAGAGGTCAAGCAACCCAGTCCCACAGGACAATGCCCAAGGTACCCATGCAAATGAGGGCATGTAAGGGATGAGCAGCAGCACAGAAACCTCCAACCCTTTGTTCACATTCCTCTCCCAGAAAAAAAAAAATAGATAGCAAGAATAAGAACAAGAGAAAAGAAAAGAAATGGCCCACTTCTTTAGTGCAGTGTGATATGTAATCAGTAATCACTTCTGTCCGAGAGAAGCGACACATAAAAGGCATCACACAGGCAACCAAGAAGAATCAGAGAACACAATTAGCATCTGTGTTGATGGGCAGCGAGCGATTCCCTCCCACAACATGCCAGTACTTCCACCACAAAGAGAAAGTCTGTACGACCAACTGTCAGTTTGCAATGAAAAAAATGAGTAAAGCACAAATTCCATGCACCTCCTCGATTCAAACGCGTCAAAGAACTCCTGTCTCAAAATGTACGATAGCCTGTTGCCCTTCCCATTCTCCTGACAAACCCTTCCTCCTTTAAATTACTGCAAGATAACTGCAGAAATTTGATTTGGAAATGTCTGAGAGATGTTTTCAGCATTTGGGACCCCATTAACTTTGATCTGGATCATCAACCGTAATCCCCTGCCTTGTGTTCTTTCTTTTTAATCCTGCTTTTGTTCATATCCAACTTGGGAGAAGTTTCAGCTCCTCTGAATGAGGACAGAATTTGTATCAGCAATCAAGTTACTTAAGGTCAGAAAATATTTATAATTACAAAGGCAAGTTTTTTTGCAAGGTAACTAAAAAAAAAAACAAACAAAAAAACAGAAGTGCAGAAAACTCAGAATAAAACCTAGCATTCATTATTCTCACTCTACTTTCCAAGACAGAAAGTTGTCTTTGTAACAAAAACAGACATAACCTTATTAAAAAACTCTTCCTCCAACTAGATCCCAACTTGAAAACAAGTGTTTGAAGCCAGAAAGTCCATTAAGTCTATTTAAAAATTTTTTCAAACCTCTTATATGTTGAGAAATTAACAATTAAAAATAAAGAGAATATTTAAATATGTAAATACATTTTCTGTCCCATGCATTCTTTAAGACTTACCTCTGAGAACACAAATACATTTTTACCACGAAAGTGAAAAATGTTAGTTCAAATTTATCATTTTTGTTTATATTTCTGAGACACTTTAAAAGCATGTTTCTTAATTGTTCTCAGTGTGAAAACGAACCATAAACTTCTTTTATGTGATGCTACTTATGCTTTTTCTGTATTTATATGACAAGGTACCGGTACAATACCTAGAAATTACACCATGTATTCAATGAGATCTGCATAATGTAAACATTCAAGAAAAGAGGCGGTGATTACTGTCAAAAGCAGCTCTGCATCTGATATTTTAGGGAAATTATCTCCAAGCCATCTAGTCCATATTTCTCTCAAAAGGGAAAAATGGAATGAAGTGTTTTATTGCTCTTTGAAACCAGAGAAAATTATTTTTCTTAGATGTGAGAATGGTCAGTTATACTCTTGGATTAAGGAACATGATCACGATATTCTCATTCACTCTCAGGTTTTCACAGCAGACAAGTAAGCAACAGTTTTAAATACTTAAGGAAAAGATTTTAAAAGCAGATGTTAGCAAAAGCTCACACAGGTGACCCTTGGGACAGCCCAGGCGTGAACTGTGCAAGTCCACTTATACACGGGGTTTTTCCAATAAATACTGTAAATGTATTTTCCCTTCCTTATAATGTTAACATTTTCTTTCCTCTGACTTTATTGTAAGAATACAGTATATAATACATATAACATACAAAATATGTGTTAATCTATTTACGGTGCTGGTAAGGTTTCTGGTCAACAACAGTAGTTACCTTTGGGGGGCCGGGGGTCAAAAGCTCTAAGCCAATGGTTCTCAACCTTCCTAATGCCGCGACCCTTTAGTACAGTTCCTCGTGTTGGGGTGACCCCCCAACCATAAAATTATTGGTAGCTGCTCTCTAGACACGTGTGACGGGTCCGCATAAGTACATTATGGCGCCAATCCCATCACACGCACCTGTATTTGTACGGGGTGTACGAGACGGGGTGGGCGCGATGACGTCATCACACCGGGTACCCGTATGTGGGCGTATCCGCGTGTGGGCGGCCCCACCTGGAGACAGAGTAGCGGGGGCTCGGTTATAAGACCAGGGAAATATGTGTTTTCCCATGGTGTTAGGCGACCCCTGGGAAAGGGCCGTTGGGCCCCCAAAGGGGTCGCGACCCCCCAGGCTGAGAACCGCTGCTCTAAGCAGACTTTTGACAGTGAGGAGACCCAGACGCCTGCAGTGTTCACGGGTCCGCTGCAAGGTGCTTGGCTCACTTCATAAACAATCTTACAGCGGGTGGGGATGTGCTAACAGGGAAAGACTAAGCAAATAATTGGTAAAAATAACCTTTTCTGTAATTAAATATTCAGAAATAAATGGTACAGAGAAGAACCTACAAAGCATCCATCTTTGAAGGAGCACCCCCTACTCCAGAAACAAACCTAATCAGTGAGAAACTGCCTGTAACATCCTAAGAACGTGGCTTATATTACTTGCTCTGCTAAATTGCTGTAGGATCCCATCTATTACCACATCTTTATTATCCTCAATCACAACCTATTAGGACAACCTATTATCTGCACGTGTGTACTTTCTGAGTAACGCAGAAATTAACCATACGCTTACCCTGATAGGTTTTACAGTGTACAGCTCTGCCCTGAAGATCAAGTTTCAAAATTATAATAAATGTGAGTGACATATGGAAAGGCTTCCCATATGCAACATTCTTATTTGCTATGTTCTGTGAGTGACTACATTAGAATCATCTATTTAATAGATTTGATACTTAACATTTCATGCCTAAATCCTTCAGTATCTCCCCATCAGCAAGGTTACAAGAAGCCCAGCAGCGTCTGGCCTGGGCCAGCCTTTCACACCTCCACTCCCAATATCTACGAACAGCATCATCCCACACGGTAACCATTCTGAACCTGCCTCCACTTGCTATCTTGCTGGGAGGTCAGGGTGCCTTTCGCCTTTGCTCTCGGCCTACAATGTCCCTCTCAGCCACATTGTTCGCTCAGAGAGCTACTCAGCCCTGAAGTATCAGGCACAGGCAAGAATTCTTACTTGACTGACAGCCACAATAAAAGGAACTCTCCAGTCACATACTTAGCAAGCCTTACTTCAAATTTCTTCAGAAAGACGAAGTTAAAGAAGAGAGAGGATTTCGGATAGACCTAGACTGCTCGATAATGAATGATGTGCCCACCACAGCTCTCTAGGCATGGCCAGGGTGTAATGAAACATTACAAAGTATCGTCTTTGCTCTTCAGCGATGCAGAACAGTGTTGGGATGCTTGAGACCATTGTACCTACAATAACTGGTAGATAAAATCTGATCCAAAACAAGGGACTGGAAAAAACATCAAGAAAATTTATATAGTATTTTATCATGTAATTTTCATATATTACCCAATATAATCCTTACATGTGGGTGAAGACGTTATTTTTATTATACCTCACTTACTGAAAATAAAATGGAACCCCAGGTTATACATTTCTTCCCAATGACGGATCTGAGACGTGATTCTAGGACATTACTGTAATTCGTTGTCACTTCGCTTTCTCCTACATGGTGTCACTTCCATAGAGGAAGGGACCTGGATAATATGCTCTGAAGAATGGGAGGATCTAAACAGAGAGAAAGGGAGACAACAGCTCAGTTTTTTCATTGAAAAACAATGGCAACAGTATGAACATCAACAATGTGAGGGATAGTGAAGAGATGGATGTGCAAGAGCCAAACGATTTAATGAGGAGTGGGACGTGAACTCAGTGTCCAAAGAGATGCAAATCCAAGAAAAGGCATGTGGAATGAGATAGTATACAAAAGCATGCAACTGGCAATTTGTGAGCTTTAGAGCACTTAAGAAAGACATTTTAAAGGAAGGAGACTCTCCGCTAACCGGGACTCAAGACATTTTAAATAATACTTTCTCTAGAACATTTTTTTGGAAAAACTTCACGAGGATTCAATGTAAAATGAACAGGTTAGCAGCTGGAGAAACTTGGCACTTAAAACAGGTACGAGTGAAACATTCTGAATTCTTTGTAAAGATGGCCACAAAACAAAAAAATGACTGCATCTTCTAAAGATTTATCTTAGAAAACACCTGGTATGGAAAGCAGAAATCATTCTTAGTATATTCCGCTTTGATTCCTTTGTTTCACTGCCTTGCTATATCAACAGAAATGTTTTAAACAGAAAAACTTAACTTAACCTACCCTCAATAACCCATCGGGTGGTAGGTATACGGACTGCTACAAGTAAGCGAATCATAAATGCTTCCTTTCCCAGGAAAATCTGAGTTTATGTGTGTTGCTCTGCTGTCATTATTATGTGCCTTTCACACTCAAAAGGGTTCTAGCTCATACAATAAAGCATAAAGTCCTTCTAGCTATAACATACTACAGTGAACAGAGCAATTTCAAGGCTCTGACCAGACACGACACACTCCACAACCCCAAGTGGCACCATTCACGCTGAAATCTATGAATAGGACACCCCCTAGAGTCATGCAACACAAAGCAACAGAGGAGCATGGGAATCAAAGAGGGTTGGCTGGCTCCCTGTTTCAGGGCAGTTTAGGGTATGCATTTTAAAGCTTATTGAACATGACATACATGTGTCCAGCAGATTTCAGGGTCCTAACTAAATCCCCAGCAGGAAGCAGATAGAAACTAAATGTGCAGGGGAGCCCACACCCACCCAGCACATGCACAGAGTGGAAACAGGATGCTGTGCCATCAATCACACCCTGGGGACCAATGACAGTGCCACACCATCCGGTCATGCCCAGGAATCATCAGGAAGGCCATCACTGGCATATTCAACTCTTGTTCCATGCCATGTTATGTTTAGTATATATATTTAAGACAATAAAAGATCCAGACTTACATGCACTATTGGAAATGCTACCACTGTGGAGAGAACCCTGGTCTCACAGTCTGGGTGGTTCTTACTAAATGCTATTCTTGCTAACTGTCAAAATGTAGCAGAGTATTTTGCAGATGCAGCTATAAAGAGGACAGGCTTGATGGGGAACCAAACCAGGTAAGTGTAACCCACTGAAATGAAAAGAAAAAAAAAATCAACATGTAATTAGCCAGTGGATCTAAGCAATGGCTAAGCCTCCCTTCTGGGAGACAGAGCGAGCCAACAGAGCTATCGATGTGAATCTCCTATCTCTTTTTCTTGCTGCGAGTAAATAGAACTACTTAATGACAGCCAGGTCTTGTTCTTGAATAGACCCTTCCAAGCTGCAAACCCCTTAAGTTCCATAACAGTATGAAAAAGCCACGACATTCCTAACATACATTAGTTAATGCTGGAGACTCTCAGTTATCAGCACTCATGAAGATCAGTAGATGCCAGATAAACGTAATCAGACTCTGAGCTAAACAGGACACAAGCAACCAGAAAAATCTCAAGCAACCAGAAAGATTTTTTTTTTTGCTGGTTGCTGGAGTTCCAGTCAACAGAGAGTCTAGTGTACTGATATTTATGTATTACTGTAAATTCAATACAGTTGGTTCAATAGGATCCTCTACATACTTGATTTTCTTGGTAAAACCAGAAGTTGGGTTTTCTGTACACACACGCAGACAACCCATTCCGAATTTTTCCTCAATTATGCTTCCTCTTAAAAGGAAAGAACACAATCCCCTCCAAGAATGAAAATCTGCCAAGCCTTCGGCTGAAGCTTTAAGAAATTGAAAAATTATAAATATGTCAAGAAAAAAAAAAATCAAACCCAGCCTAAAAGGGAAACGAGCTGAATTCTGTGCTCCACTGGAGATGACCTGGTACATTTACATTCCCTACCACAGTGCTACAGAGAAAGGAAGAAATATGAGCATCATTATACATCACAGGCTTTTATTGCTACTGGAGACTGAGGCTGGCCTCAAGCAGAACATTTTTATTCTCCAGTAAAAATATTTTTCTTCTTGAGATTGTGAAAAATCCCAGTGACCGTTATTAGCAACCTAGAACTCCACGTACTGCACGAGGCCTCCAATCAGCTAACGCTGCTCTACGCGTCCTCACTTACCTTTGACTCGCAGGCCTTACCTAGGCCTTACCCTCTGGCTCCTGTGTACGGGGCCCCTGCTTCTACCTGTTTAGTTAATGCAGGCCCTATCCAATAGGCAACCCCTGCATTATTGTTTTTCTTGGGGTTAAATGAAGTTGTTGTTGTTTTTTTTATTCGTAGCACAATAAACCCTAAAATAAAATCCCATTTACTAATGGCATTTTGGTGTCAATCTTCCCGATGACAAAATTGATCATTCATTGGAGAGCTGAACGGCAATCAAGCAGTCAGTCTGTAGCAGAAGGAATTCTTTCACATACCTTTCCCCCCTATTTCTTTAGAGCAGAACACTCAGTTTGGGGACATGAATACTGAGTGGTTTTCAGCCTCCCAGCCAGCTAGCTGCTGCCACGTGTCAAAATCCAGCACCTGGAGCCCAGCAGGTAAGGACAACCTCCAGGTCCTGCCCTGGAAGGGCAGTGGGTGCCACCTACTTCCTCCTCCCTGGCACTGCCCAGAAGGAGGAAATAACGCTAGAAGGCATGGCAGCCAGTTAAGCTATGAGATGCAAGCCCAGACTTCATGATTTTCTTGAGGACAGACCAGTCTTGAAGGAGAGCTATCGTCCTAGACAGGAATTTTTATGTCAGAGAAAAATCACCTTCTAGTACCTTGAGGCCACTGTTATTTGGGTTTTTGTAAAAATAGCAGCATCCACCTATAACTTGATGCATAAATCAATTTCTTCTCTTCATTTCTCTTCGCTGGTCTTCATTTCTTAGATAAAATAATAGCAGAAATAGGTAAAAATATCCTGGATGAAAGAGGTATTCTTCCTCACCATTGGCAAGGCAATATCAATTCTAAAAAAAATGTCCAATTCTTACATTTAAAAAATACACTTAACACAGCTTATACCACAGCGATGGGTTACTCATTTCATTCTGGCACAGAAAAACCTTCTCTAAAATTCTAATCCCTGAAACTGCCAGGAAAAAAAAAGTAACATCTGCTTTAAGAAAACAGGGGATAAAGGTTCTCCAGGGGCTACTTTAGGACTCAAGCACTAATACCCTGGCTGAAGCACTACCCCTCCTCATTTCGCTGGAGATAAATTACATGCCAGACACATTTTCTTTAGTCCTCAGGACACAAACCATTACCTAGGAAACTCAAACAGTCCGAACAATATTAATTATCACAAATCAACAGATATTTTATCACAAACAGCAGTACAATCAAAAGAACATTAGGTTGAGCAGTAACACATCACAGTCAAGCGTATAACTGTATATAATTCGAAACAAGACTCTAAAACTGCCAAAAAGAAATAAAAGCTGGTAGTCCCTGGTGACAACCAATATAACTAACTCAGGAATAAGAGTGTGGAAAAGAGAGGTGGGAGAAAGTTTAGATGCAGCAAAGCGACATATACCACTTTCACTTGGGCTCAATTTTCCCATAAGAAAAAACATCAGGGTGTATAAATTTTATACAGAAAAACTAAACTACATATACATCAAAATACCAAACCACATTTAAAAACAAACAAACAAAAAATATACCTCCTTTCAAACCTTTGTCATAAAAAAATATAAGGACAATTTTCTAAAATAATTCATAATTATCCTGCCTCTTTCATTCATGCACAGCCAAGAGATAGTCCTGCCGACCACAACCCTGTTTCCACTTCGGACCCACAGATGAATCATTCCACAGATCATTAATGAAAACAGGGGACTGGCACAAAATTTGAATAGTTGTAAAATTCCAGGATTTCCTGGTAAATCAGCATTATTTGGCTCAGCTTTTGATTCCTGGGGGAAAAAGAATTAAATTTATTGGGTGGGGCAGAGAGACAGGATGTACTCGAAGTTAACTATTCACTGCGCACCTTAACAGAACCCACAATCTTCTATCTCCTGCAACAGTGTCTACTATCAGTACAGAACTGTCAGCAGAGCTTCCTGCAGGGACACAAACGTGCTGCACTTGGCCGTCACGGGTCAAGAGAGTGGACTGAGCTCTGGAAATCTGGCTCGTGCATGTGAGGGCTATTTCCTCATTTTACTTTATTTTAGTGCATTTTCGTTGTCATGGGTGACTAGTGGCTATCATATTGGATACCACAGGTCTACAGGTTGCTCCTTCCTATCACCTTTCAAGTCTCTACTAAAATGCTCTCCTCTGAGAAACATTTCCAGATCCCGTAGCCTGGACGTCAGATGGACCCCTTTCCTCTGTATGCCACAGCGAATTAATTATACATAGAAAAGTTGCGTGGGGTTAGGTCAACAGAGCAGGGAAAATTAATATAATCAAAATTACTCTTGAGAGTCCCTTATAAAGATGACCAATAATTCCTAAGTCTAGCCAGTTTTTCTACCAAATTGGAAACAAAGTCCTGTTGATTCAGTTAAACACCAAATGCAGGAGCCAATTTGACCATGACCTAAGAAATACATCTAAATACCCCAATGACAGGAGAAACTGAAGATTGGCTTGCAACCACATCACACTTACCTGGTGAAAATGGACAGGGTGTAGGTGGAGCCCATGACTGGCACCTTTTTCTTCTTCCTTTACTACTGTTTCCCCCCTCCTCACCTTATCTACCTTTTTTCCTTAACTACCTACTTCCTGCCATCCTCTGAGTCTTCTGCAACCATCCTACATGTTTCAACTCATGCAAATTAATTAGGTCCGAAGGAATTCCATTAAAACAGCACTTCCCACTTTCTACTGTTCATTAGTTATGTATGCCTAACCTCTCTGTCCCATTCAATTATTTATCTTTGTCTTACCTACACGTCAATACAATTTGTATTGTTGTCAAAGGCAAAGGCATTGCATTTAAGCTACACCATTATGTGCTCTTATTTATAGTAAGATCAAGAACTGGTTTGAAAGCAAGCGTACCAAATTCAAAAGCCTTCAGTGGCCAAGCAGGTTTGGGGTGGAGGTAGTGAGTGGGAGGAGATGTCCTGTCTAATGTGTGACAGCTATCACTCAGTTCCTGCTAACTGAGGATGCCACAGGCTCCCGTGAGACCAGGGTTGCCAGTTCTTTCAAATGTTCAAGGGAAGCCAGAAACTCTAGTGTTTATTTGAAACCTAACTTATAAATGTTTAACTTATTCAATTAAAAGAAAAAAAAGATACTGAATGTATGAAAAATCCTGCATTAAACCACTCTTCACTGTACACCCAACTAAGGAATACTCTGTGAGCAGGGAAAGCATTGGGACAACTTACATTTTGGTAAATAGATAATAAAAAGAAAACAAATGAATAAAGTAATTTTAGATCATCATAAAGGTTAGATCCAAAGTAAGCAGAATGATTAAAGAAAGATGAGCTCATTTAAGATTAAATGCTTAAGGAAATCAATCCTCCCTTTGGCTTTTCTTATATAGTAGACTCTCAGTTAACTGGCACCCATGGGGATTGGCAGATAAATCTAAAGAGACTCTCTGTTAACCGGAACTCAAGCAACCAACAAAAAAATCTCAAGCAACCAGCAAAACTCTGATTAACCGAGAGTCTATTGTACAAATAGAGGAATTATCTCAAGGAAAGGCTCAAGGTGGCTAATTCAGAGGTCAGTGGTTGTGTTTATTTACATTGCTTTGAGGATTAACACATCCTCTTTGCAGGCTGGAGTCTATGGAAGAACACTGTGGAACCCTCAAACAGAAAAATTCTGAACTAAAATAGAGAACTCAGTCCTTCCAACATTTCTGTAATAAAGTGAAACATATCAGAAAATCGGAAACCTCTAAATCTCTCAGACACCCTTATAAACAATGGTCCAAGAGTTACCCGAAGCAAATCAGTTCATCAAAGGCATATGTTTAAGAAATTTAATTGCCTAACCATTTACTACAGTCATATTCCATAAATGGGATACTAAATTTCACAGTGGAAGGTTTATTATTTCCTAGGCAAACTCAAGTAAAAGTCACAATTTCACTTGTAGTTACGTATTTTATTAAGGGTATAATAATAAATTACTCATGGATACTTAAAAGTCTAATGGGATACACATCCATGCACAAAATTAAACTCTAGCAGAATTTTATACTTAGGGTAACATACTTTTCAATAAAAAGAATATAGGCATCTGGGTTTTTCAGATTTTGAAGGAACTATATTAAAAGAAAATAAAACTCAGATAGCCATGAAAAATAAGTGTTCTTGTATCACTACTCCCTTGTACGCTCCAGAAACATCTAGGGAAGATGATGGCTTGAACATATGCAACTTCTAGGTCACCGCCATAATTGTTCAGTCATTGCACTTAACCTCTACATCTCCTGTTACTATTAGAGTAATCCTGCCAGACTCTCGTGGCTCCCTACTGGTCCTCCTGAAAGAAAAGGGGAGACTCACAGGCTGGGTGACATGGGGATCGAGCTGGGCACAGGACTGGGGGGAGAGGGGGGAGGGGCTCAACCCCCCCCCCCAGTTGGCACCATATGTGGTCTACCTGCTTACAGAGACTAGACATTTCGATATGCTCTCTGAGCCACACAGCAGCTAGGCAGGCTGTGTCCTTGGAAGAGGAGATCTCTGGTTTGCCCAATGCCACTGGAGGCTGGGTGTGGAAGCTTAGTTAGGGAAAAAGTACTCGGCACTCCCAGTTGTCACATTCTGTGCCATATTCAAAACAGCTTTCTCGGTAACTGAGCAGAGAGAGAGTCATCTCCATGTGATTCCTGTAATCTTTCTCACTTGGTTCTGACGTAAGCACACACAAAAATATAGGCTCTCAGAGCTCATCTGTAATCACCAGTAACTACACAACTGGAGAAAATCCTGCATCACTACAGAACACCTATGCAGATGTCAGAAACTCAGGACTTTGCTAGATATATTGAACCAGGAACCTAATTAAACAAACATTACTACCCAGTGTTGTAAAAGTAAACAAAGCGTGTGTGGCAGCATTCCACGACTGCATCTTAATCCGCAGGGTTGGGAGCTGGAAGTGTGGACAGGCCATGGGGAGATGGGGCTCGCACTGCTCAGTGTAACGCAGAGCAGCTGTGCTAGAAAGGCCGTGCAGCTTCTGGAAGAGGCGCATCCAACCTGCGGCCCAGGACGGCTTTGAACGCGGCCCAACACAAATTCCGGAACCGATGTGAGATTTTTTGGTGACCCTTTTTTTTTTCAGCTCATCATCTATTGTTGGTGTATTTTATATGTGGTCCATGACAATTCTTCTTCTACTGTGGCCCAGGGAAGGCAAAAGGTTGGCTACCACAGCAGCCTACAACAAAAACAAGTGTGCTGGGGCCTTCTCCTCCTAGGAAGAGCTGAGAGACCAGGAAAGGGCTGACTTACAGCCATAGCACAAACCTGGAGCTGAAGTAGAACAACACCAACACTAGGTGTATATCCTGGCATTACAGATACAGCAAATGGCGGAGGGAAAGACAGCAGATACATAACTCTTCCGCTGGACTTGGACAGCTCCACCTTCCTCTCTCCGTTCCTCTTTAACTTTGAGAACCTGCAGTGGTGATCTTTATCAGCTAGCACTCCAGCACAAGTTCTGTGAGATGGACCTTCGTGCTAATCTTGCAAGACAGGGGGAGACAAACTCCAGTTCTCAACTGACCTCCCCATTTGCAAAGATGACTTAGCAGGAAAAAACAAAACAAAACAGACGCATCTATTGTAGACTCTCCATTAAATGGAACTTAAGCAACCAGCACAATCTCAAGCAACTGGCAAAAATGTTTGTTTGAGAGTGCTGGTTGCTTGAGTTCTAGTTACCTGAGAATCTACTTACATTTATCTAGCATCTACCAATCCCCATGGGTGATGATTAACTGAGAGTTTACTATACATGAAATAACTTTAAAACATTAAAGAATATGAAGAAATATGAAGGAAACCTTATTTTTGAAAAAGAACTATTTTAGGAAACGTTACTAAACTCACCCTTCTCTTCTCATTGCAAGTTGAAAACCAGGACCTCTAGGAAACAAGAGATCTCAGAACACAGAATGACATTTTGTAAAGAACAGGGAAGGGCCAGCGGAGGAAGGAGCAGGATGTAAGTAAGGGTGTCTCTAGGAAATAGTTTCCTGAAACTGAAAATTCAATAGCAGAGTTTAAATCCTCATACAAAGAGATATACAGTAGAATCAATCAGTAGAAAACTTCCTTCATCCCAAGAAAAGACAAAGAAAAATCAGATGAAGAAGAAGAAAAAGACAGGGTTGGAGTAGAAAAAACAGAAACCAATCGACAGGTAAACCTACAAGGGTAATCTTTGAAGTATAAGACTTTTTTTTAAGTCTTAAAATCATTCAATACAGAAAAATTGAAAAACTTCAAGGGAGAATATGAAATTGGCTTCAAACTTTCCCAGAAGTCAAAGAAGCAATAGTGTCATGCAACAGCATCCTCTCACAAGGTGTTCATTCATGATTAAAAGCAGAAAACAGTGACAGATATGCAAGAGTCCTCACAAGTGTGGACGTAAACACAATGTGCGTACATGTACAGAGCCAATATAAGGATGAAATGAATAAGCAACTATTGTAAATGCTGTCATAAAGAGAATATACAAGATACAATTTCTAAAAAAACATGAATCTATGAAAACAAAAAGCAATGATAATATGGCAAAAGAAATGGAGAATAGTAAAAAAAGGAGAAGTAAAATAGAGTAAATAATATCAGTTGTAAAAAAGAGCATTGATGTCTCATTTTTATTAATACATTAATGAACAGGAAAATACACGCTCATGTTCTTTAGAAACTTAAGGTAGGTATTATTGGAACTAAAATTTAAATAATAAAAATGTAATTTTAAAAAACCTGTAATAACTTAAAAGACAAATCCATCCACAGCATTAAACTACATGAGAGAAAACAATACAAATATTTCTACTAAAGTAGCAGTATGTGACTCATACTCCTATATTTAAAGACAGTGTCTTAGAATGGAAAGAGAAAATACAACTGAAAAGAATACACACACCAATTATAGCAGGGGGCTGTGTAGAGGGGAGGGGGAAGGAGGGACATCATACATACAATCCAGTCCATGAACAAAGGTAAGAACGATGACAAGGATGTTCACAGATGACATCTGAGCATTACTAAACTCTGTGGAGCAGGCATTACCACTAAAAGCTGCACATAAAAATCTGCAAATTAGAAAGGTTTCATATAGAAAAAAATAAACTTAAAAATACATAATAAGAGAAATAAATGTAGAAACATAGGGAAGAAAATACTGGGTTGGCCAAAAAGTCATTGTGTTTTACGCTAGTAGATGGGTATACATGTCTTAAAATGTTAAGTAACTTCATTCTAACCCATGAATTCATTGTTATTGGACAGCTGACAGTTTAAATTTTTTTTAGAAAAGCAAAGTGTATCATTTTGTTAACAACTGTTTGCATGGCTTTGATTTCAAAATGGAAAATAAAAAGGAACATTTCATCATATTTTGCTTTATTATTTCCAAAAAAAAAAACAAGCTGTGTAATCTCATAAAAAGTGATGTGTACGGTGAAGATGGTTTAAAACTATGGCAGTGTCAGAACTGGTTTTCTGAATTCCATTCTGGAGATTTTGATTTCAATGATGCACCACACAGTCAGAAAGGCCAACAGAAGTTGATGATGAAAAAATAAAGGCACTGGCTGAATTCAATCGGCATTTAATGACAGCAGAGATTGCTGAGAATCTTAACGTATCAAAATCGAGTGTTGAAAACCATTTAAACCAACCAGGATACATGAGTAAGCTTGATATATGGGTACCACATGAACTCAGACAAATTCATCTCACTAAGCACATTAACATCTGGAATTCACTTTTGAAACATGAAGACATTGATTTATTTTTGAAACGTATGATAACAGGCAGTGAAAAGTGATTCACAACAACGTCAAACTGAAAAAGACCATGGAGGACACATGATGGCCCTGCTCGAAGCACTTCAACAGCAGATATTCATCCAAGAAAGATTACAATGTCAATTCGGTGGGATTTCAAAGGTATTGTGGATTTTGAGCTGCTTCCCAGGAATTAAACTATTAATTCAGATGTGTATTAAATGATGACATCAAACAGAAGCATCCAGAATTGGTAAATCACAGAGGTGTAGTCTTCCTCCACAATAACGCTAGACCACATACAAGTTTGGTCACTCGTCAAAAGTTGTTGGAGCTTGCATGGGATTTGTTACCACGCCCACCATATTCTCCAGACACTGGACCATCAGACTGCCATTTGTTTCATTTCCCGCAAAATGGCCTTGAATGGCATAATGTTCACCATTGATGAAGACATCAAGTTGTTCTTAGAACTGTTTTTTGCAGAAAAAGAAAATTGTTTTGAGTGAGGAATCATGAAGTTGCCTAAAAGATGGCAAAAGATAATTGAACAAAATGGGCAATATGTTGTTGAACAAAGTTTTGGTTTTCCATTAAAAAATCACCTTTCATTTACTCACAAAAAAATACAATGACTTTTTGGCCAACCCAATTTTAACATCTCACTTCTTTTCCACTTAAACAGGCAACAAAATGGATATTCAGAGAATTTGAATATTATAACTCATAAGGCTGACTTTAATGAATATACATTAAATTCTACCCGCTCTAAAATTTATAACTTTCATTGCTAGGAGTACTTTCAGAACTCATCCTGTATTATAAAACCAAACAACTTAAGCACATTTTGAAAAAGAAGCTTTTCTTTTATCACGAATTGAAAAACTATACATTTTAAGTGTACAAACACAAAATTATAAACTTTAGTAATAAAAATAAGTCAAAACTAGAAATAGAGAATACTAGAAAACAGTGCTAACACCTACACTTGGTTGCCAAGGAATAATGAAAGGCAAACTTGTAACAAAATGCTTGCATTTTTAAGTACTACAGAGAAAGTTAAATAAGCCTTCAATCAACTAAGTTACAAATATAACAAGAAAAAATTGAATAAAGAGATAAAAATCAAGCCAGAACTTGATGAGATAGAAAAAAACATTGCAGAATTAATTATAATAATGCATCCAAGAGCAAGTGTTATGAAATAAAACTACATGAAAAAGCGACATATCAATAGTTCTAGATGAGAACTTCTCTGTATTTCCTGCACTTATAGATTACTTATTGAAATTATTAAAAACATATTGATTCAAATGCAGGGACTGGTGTCCAGGACTGTCTGTTTTAAACTAGTGTCCCAGTGACTCTGACACCTGTGGTCTGAGGACAATCCTCTGAGAACCTGAGAAAATATTTTATACCCAGCTCAAGTCTATTAAAGATAAATGAAAAACTCAATAATAAAGGGGCAAAAATATGACAAAAAGTTTTCAAATTGTAAGCAAACACTACGCACCATTTATCCTGGTAAACTTTAAACATTCAAACCATACTCACCAGAAGAGAAAAAAAAAGAATGATTAAAGAGGTAAAATAAAACTAACCAGATGAATAGCCACAAAAACAATAAAAGGTATCAATGAAATACCTTTTGAAGAAAGTCAGGCCAATGTGATTACACAGATAAAGTCAAACGAACCCACGGGACACATACTCATGTCATATAAAACGTTTCAGAGAACATAAAACCTTCCCAAATGACTTTATGATGCTAATATAACTCTGAGAAATATCAAAAAAGAAAACCACAGTCCAATCTCACTCATGAAAAAAAATACAAAAATAAATGACTTGCAAATATACTCCAGCAGTATATTAATATATCACCCTCTAGTTATTTTGGTTTTATTTGCAGATGCTATATTTAGTTATAGGAAAATTATTAGTGTAATTCTTCACATCAGTGTGTGAAAAAAAACAAATGGGGAACTATATACATATATCTAGATTTTTTTAAAAAGGCTACCTGTTATAAGATAGGAGAGATAAAACACATATTTCCTGTTGCTCTCACAAAACCCCAGGGAAACATGTAAAAGGGAAACCTCATTCAAAATAACGTTGGGAGACAGAACGAGGGAGCCCTCACACACTTCCCACTGGACATCGGTTACAGACCCCAACATGAAGAACTGTCACTTGAGGACTTGAACAGGAAGAGACGCATCTTGAAAGTCAAAGTACTTTACTACCAGCAACTCAGCCAATGAGAAACCATCACCACCTTGAACTTCCGCTGTCCCCCAGTGGACATTCACTCAAAACAACTCCTCAAGGCCTCCTTTTACCCTGCAAAGTAAGGCCCTCTTGTGTTAGCTGCACATGCCTGATGTTTTTGCGATAGCATGCTTGTCCTGACTTGCAATTCTTTGATGTTTCCAAATAAGTCCACTTTGTTGGTATAATATCCTGCTTTCTTGTCTTTTTTTTTTTTTTGTCTTTTTTTTTTAAGACAATAAACAACAGTGAAAAAAAAATTTTAAGGGGCATAAATGCTCAAGGACACTGTTGATAGACCACATTTGGCCCACATACTTGTGGCATCATTTCAGACCACAGTATTTAAATCATGCATTAAATAAAATTTAGTCTGGGTCAGCCCCTATGTTAGGTATTCATTTTAGCTCCCTAACATAGGTACCCTGTCATAATCACCATTTTCTCATCCTGATCAGATCACTGGGTTTAAAACATTTTTGTTGCAAAGAAAAGCAAGAAAAGACTCTATTTATTAAGAGAGCACACACACATAAAAGGATTATCAAACATGACTTTTCATTGAAAACACTTAAAAACGTTCAAGAACTCAATGGGACTCTACATCGTTAAGCCCCCACACAGGAGGATACTTGGAGGGGAGACTGACTTAGGATGCACGCTGACACTCAGCCAAGTAAACAGCTTCCGGCCCTGGCCCGGGCTCCGCCGGCCTACTACTTTATGACAACTCGAGAGCTAAAAGCATCGTGGCATAAAGGCTTAGAAGTTTCTCTGCGTCGGGGCTTACAGTGCTAATGCAAAAAATGCTCTAGCCTTGTGCCTTCTTGCAACATCAACGGGGCTGAGGACGCTTTAGATTCTAGCCGGCCCCTTCCTGCTGCCTTCAGGCTGCACCCATTCCACTGCTCGAGGTCAGACGATTAAGTTCACAAACTCCTCCTAGAAAAGGTGCAATATACCTCACTGCTCAGTACCACAACGGTGACCTTCGAAGGACTCCCCTTGGGAAGCTGTGCACTGATGCCAGCGCCTAGTCCACCCTTCAAAGCAACTTCGGAACTCTTTTGCTGGCATGGCCATCAGAGCTGTCGTCATCCTCATCAGTTTCCTGGAACACCCTAACAAATGTGTACCCTTACCTGTGACTACACCTCTCCCAGTTCCTGGGAAGAATCCCAACAAACGAAGTTATTGTGTCTCTCTCAGCTTCCTGTTTTCATCCACTACAGTCACCAAAGAAGGAAGACGGTGCTGACTCAGTGTGTCCCCCCGTGGTGATCCCTCCTAAACCCAGAAGAGACGACAAACAACTGCCCAGGGACTGACCACCGGCCACACTGTTCGAACCCAGTTCCTGCACTTCACCACCTGCTCCTTACAGGAACCACAATGAACAGCAAATGTGTTTTGCTACTGCCTCCCCATTTTTAGCCTACTTCTTTATAAAGATCATTCTTCCTAACATACCTGATATAAAAGTCAGATACGGCACAGAGTTCCTGAATACTCAGATTACCGTCCCCTCTCTCACCACGCCCATTTCCTTCCCCAATTACCCCATTTGTGTGGCAGACAGTACCATTCTTCTGGTCTCACGGTCTAGAAATTCTGGACTCACTGATTTCTTCATCATCCCTTATGTTCAATCTCTCAAGTCTTATTAAAGGAAACACTGCCTTGATTAACAAGGGTAGGGACAAAGGTCTCCCTATGGGAGAGCCGTGTCTGGGGACAGCACTGGTGCTATGGATGCTTCTGGAACAAACACTTAAATAGCTCTGCAGTAGAACCGCACAAGCCTTTCAGGGAATGAGGGTGAGTGAGGTCAAGAGGAAAGAGGATACTAAGATGTCCAGCAGTGTGGCACAAGGCCAGTACCTGAGCAGGGAGTAGATAAAAGCAATCAATGAACATTTCCCAGGGCAGCAATAGCTGAGGGGCTTTTTAAAGACTGAGAGTTCTAAGGGACCACCTCAAGTCGTAGTGTTCCACGGTAAACCGCCTGCTTACATCAAACCTTCATTAGTCTGGGTACAAGCGGTACCATCAGTGGGGCCCTGGGAAACGAAGAGCCCATTTCAGCCAAGCAGGAGACACAATGTGTAACAGAGATCCAGACCTCAGCAAAAGCAAAACCCTAAAGGAGTCCCGCAGTGGCTAGGAAAACGTGAGCCTTCTATGAACCCCTACAGGTAGGAAGGTCGCAGGGAATTCCGTCCTCTGTGGGGCAGCAATACAAGCTAAGGCTCATCTGAATCTCTGAGGGCTGGCTGGCCCTGGTTCGGAATGCATGTGTCTCCCTGAGGAGCCATCTCCATTCCAAGCAGCACCGGACCTGGCCCAACAACTCACTGCTCGCTCTGCAATCGCTCCTACCTGATCAGGTGTGCACCTCACAATAACAAACCACTAACCACTAACCAAGCATGATGGCACGCCAGGCAAGCACTTTCTATCACTACCTCCTTCAACACTTAGTGCAATGAAAAATACACTCCATGCAGTCAGAGGTGAGAAAACTGGAGGCTCAGAAGTTAACAAACTTGATCGACCTCTTGCTGCTGGTGAGTGGCAGAGCTAAGCACTACTCATGTGCCCGAGACAAAGCCCCACCCTCCTTATGCTAAACTGTCCCCTTCTACAGGTGATCCCTTAGCTTGTAAATGTCCATTTGTCATTGAAGGGTCTCCAGAGAAACCTTGGACACAATGTGAGGTGAAGCCCAGTAGGTTGAACAACTTTAGTAGATAATTAATATTCTCCTAAAGTTAAGAAAAGATACTTATTGAATGAAAAATCTAACAATATTTAAGTTTTTCCTGGTGTTTTATACTGGCTGTAAATAGAGAGATATAATCAAATGACTGTCAGAAGTCTGGCTAAGGAGATGTCACAAATATCTGCATAAATGAGAGCTCCTCAAAAATGCTGACTACATATTTTTAAGTAAAAATTTAGAAAACAAGGCAGTTCAGTTCTCAAATTTACTTGGTTTTTGTTTGTTTGTTTTAACCCTGAGACCCTACTTTGGACAGAAGAGTATGACTTGAATAAGGAAGAAACTAAAAATAGGGAAAAAACAAAATACAGGAAGTAATCCAGTGGCATCATTTACTACATACATTTTTCAATACATGTCTCTAAAAATTAGGTTGAGATACCCCAAAATCTGTTAAAATAATACTGTTTGCATTTCACTTAGTGGAATATCAAAGGTTTAAATACATTCCCATTTATCCAGGTCACTTTATTAAACGCTAACTCCCAGGATTCTAACCAGAGGCATTCATTCATCCAACTATTATCTCAAGTGAATGTTTTCCATTTATTTACAGTTTACAAATGAGGTTTTGGGCTGTCATCTATAAAAGGGCATGGCTTGTATTATTATCAGAGTTTGAAAAAATTATCGATTATTTTTTAATCTTTTACATTTCCAGCTTTTCATAAAGAAAATGTTTTAAGTTATTAATAATGTATCAGTCAGGTAACGGAATTTTGCCAGTACCTGAGCTAGAACTCTGTGTTCATATATTAATCACACAGATAGCTACTAACACACAGGGCCAAGACCTTAATGTTACAGAGTATCTTATCACATAAAAGGGCTTTTGTACCAGTCTTGAGGATTTTTCCACAAACAAAAGTAGTATTTAGATTTACAATTAGACTGTTACTAGAAGATAAGGTTCAGACAGGCCATTTGAAGGAGACAAGTCACTTCAAATACTTAGGACAGCTTTCTCATCATTGTATGTAACGAGAAAAAAGCAAACTCGAGTATTAAGCAGGGTTCAAGGCGTTCTTTAAAAAAGGGGGCTGTGGCTCTGAGACATTCTCTGGATATAAGTGTTCAAAAGATCTGATCGAGATTTACTTCCTAAAGCAGAGTTCTTCAAACAACAGCAATGGTAACAATAATAATAAACACCTATATTTTATAATTCAAAAGAATTTCCCCATTTTCTACTTCGTTTAATTGATATACAGTCATGGAAGTAAGGCTGTGATCATTTATTTTACCAATGATGAAACTAATGTTCAGAGATTAGGCTGCTCAGATGAGCCTTGAGAGGTGGAGAAATATATAATACCCCCACTTTTTGACACCCCATTCAAGATTCTGCCCTATCACCCCACTGGCTCCTACAGTGACATCACTCGCATACAGTGATTTGCATTTCTCAAATCAAGTTCACGTTAAAAGTTTAACAAATGGCAAGCTCTCACTAGATACATATTTCCATCAAATGACACTAAACCAACCAAAATTACTTCCTTATTATCTTCAGGTTTTTTATTATTGTTAAAACAGCTTCATATTATAAGAGAGGATATGCTTTGAGTAAAATTATTGTTTGAATGGAAAATCATTATTCCACAGCTGTACTTTCAAATTAGTCTTATTAGTTACAGGTCACACATCTAACCTTCTGCACTACACTTATAAAATGAACACTGTCGTGGATAATGTTATAAAATTCGTAATTCAAATTAATCATTCTAGATCTAGTATCCATGCCTAGCAATAAAACGAACAGCTTCATAAGTTAATACCAAACTGATTTTCAGTTTTATACAAATTTACACTCATATCCACAAAAGTATATAAGAATTTCCATGGATTCATATCAATTCTTGGTATTATCAGTAATATTGAAAAATATTATATAATAGTTTAAGTGAGTAAGATAGAGCTACATACCACAACAAGGATGATTTTTTTAAAACATACTGAGTTTTTTTTAAGTGAATAGTAAAGACTTCATAGAGCTAAATACCATTTTTATACAGCTCAAAATCAGACAAATGTAAATAGAAAGATATATACATTTATGGTAAAACTACTTGTTAAAAAAAACCCCAGGGAAATAATAAAAACAAAATTCTGATTGATGTAAAAGCAGGCATTTGGGAGAAGTACTTAGATATTTATATGTCTCATATATATATATATATATATATATATATATATATATATATTCTTCTGCAAATGGAAAATAATGAAAAATTTTATATTTTTTGCAAGTGATAACCACAGTACAAGTCTTATTCAACTTTACAGCAAAATCTTAAAAACATTACTTCTGCCAAAATAGTCAAGATTTTTGATCTTGCTCAGAGGCTCACCTAATCCTTTGATAACTTCAATCATCCCCGTTTGAAGGGCCTCTCTCATCCTCATCCTCAGTGACACCTGCCTGATCCACTCCTCTCAGAGCGCCCCTTTGTTTATAGGTTTTGTGTTAACTCAGATCTTACTGAGCCGCCTCCACTGACTTCAGGGACCCTTCCTTCATCTTTTGCAAGACGTCCAATTTCTTCATGTTACATCGCACTTGCAAGTGATTTTTGAAATGTTCACAAAAGACAGCAACAGACTTACTGATTTGATGACAAAACGGAGCAGCCAGGAGGGCTAAGCAGAGAGCGATATACGAATAAGGAGTCACCTGACAAATTGTTAATAAAGTTTCTTGTTTTTGAGAGCAACCTCATGTCTGCAGAAACTGGAGTAATAATCTGATTGAAATGTTGGATTCCTAAACGTCAGGTATACGCAGACTGCCCGGAAAAAAATCCAGCCACAAATGCCTCTATTTTCATATCGTGTGGCTGGATACTTTCTGGACAGCCCTGGTATTTCCTAACCCATACAGAGCTTCAGACTGCTCTTCAATGAACTGTCTGAGCAACAGCTGGCCCCTCAGGGTCACTATCAAGAAGGTAGTAAGACAATTTATATGAAAATCTCCGTAAACATTCAAATGCATTTAATCAAAATGTTAGTGTGTTGATGATTCCATGCATGAGCAAACTGCAAGAGAAGGCAATTACACAAATAAAGTCTTACTTATCTCCACGCAGAACCAAATGAACAGAGAACATCACAAGTAACAAAGGGATACTTCACTAAGCATTTCCCAAAGATTGCTGGGGGAGGCTCTCATTTACTTCCCAATAATAGAACCTCAGAGGAATTATTTCAACTGCAAGCTCTTTATGTTGAAAATAGGATCCACTTACTTTCCCTTCTATAGGACAACAGCTATTAAATAGTATGAAGGCCCTCTACAGCCATCTCCAAATTGAGAATATTTAGGGTGTGTCACGTGTTTTGTTTTTATGCCTGGAAATTGGGGTTTCACTTTAGGAAAAGAACCTGGACTAAAAAACACAAGAGGAGAGGTACTTCTAAAATAGCAGTATTTCCATTATCACCACTAACATGCTGATTTCAAATTATCTTCACAGGAAGAAAAAGGCCTTGGAGGCAAAGGGCTCACTGAGAGCCACTGCGGAGAACCCCGTAGCCATGTGCTGTTTAGATGGGTAGGTGCCCACCTGTGTGTACAACCAGTAGGGCCATCACTTCCACTATGTGCTAAATTCCCTGCAAGAGATGTAAATGCTGTCAAAATGCACAAATGCCTCCACATTCAATGAAGCTGGTGATTATGGCTAAGTAATTCCCCAAAGCCAAATCTCGCCATGCTTTGTTTATATCCCACCACCGTTCAGGATACTCTGCTGACGCTAATTATTCAAAGGCAGGAAGGAGGTCTGTGTATTCCTTTGTCCCATGCTGTGACCAAATCTGGAAGCAGTAATACCTGCCAAAGCAGTGAGGCCACATCAGTAAGGTGAAATCTTCGTCCTGGCAGGATGATCGCTCAAAGTGCTCCCAATCTCTGCTTTTGCAAAGGAAATACGTGCTTTCCTCTCAGCTCTCTGTCAGAGGCTATAATAACCCAGCTTACTCTGCTAACCAGGGACTCCTCTATCCTCCGAAGTGTTTTATATACAGTACCTCAAAGTCCTGACATTTCCACATGGGAAAACTGTAAAGCATTAGAGAGGGGAAAAGCACTGGGGGGAAAGGGTTAATTTTTTTAAAACTCTTACACGTTTTTATTTGTAAATGAGGAGACTGTCCTAAGCAACTCAAAAAGTTACAAAATTTTAAAAAATATAAGGAAATAATAAAGTTATAACTAGATAGTTTTACAGATAATTATATCACATATCCAAAGAACAGAAAATTCAATTTTTACACAAATTCTTTCAGAGAATAAAAAAAAAAAATGAAATGTTCTCTGGACACATTGTATGAGCCACTGTAACCAACTCCCAAGCCAGACAAGGGCTGTCTACTGTCACTTGCAAACATGAATGTAGGAGTTTTTGTTATTTTTTCCATTGTATCATTTTATGTTTAGTAGTTATCTTCCTTGTTTGCATTGTGGTTCAAATAAAGCACATTTTATTTTTTTAAGGAAAATGAAATTACTGACAAAACAATTAATGGTACACACACCAAAGTCAGCTTTGAAGGTAAAGGTGAATCTGAAACGATTCACAGGGTGTCAACCAGGCCTGTTTCAGTTACAAGTGACACCCAATTCAAACCGGATTAGACACAACAGGAGACCTCGTTGGCTCAAGGAAAAGATGAGGTATTCGGACTAGCTGTCAGGGTTCTGTACTCCGGGCTCAAGCTCTGCCCTCCTTTCAAGAATGGTGAGTGCTCCCACCAACACCATGTCAGAACTCACTGAGAAATTCCAGGAGGAGAAGTTCAAGTCTCCCTTCCAATGACTCCAATGATATTTCCAAGAACAGAGTTTCACCTGATCCACCAGCCTTGGTCACCTAGTCCCTGTGAGCTGGAGATGGGTCCCTTGCCCATTACTGCAGGAAAAAGGTGCCCGCATTCCCCGCCACGCCCCGCCCCAAACTACACAGACTAAGAATATGGGAGCGGTTTCCCAAAGGAAATTCCAGATACCATAAGGAGAAGAAAGGGGGATTTGATGCTGAGAGACGTGAGCAGTAAATACCCACCACCGACTACTGCTTATCCCTCTTCTGAGTATCTACCCAAAGAATTGGAAAACCTTAGTCCACAAAGACTCATGTACCCCAATGTTCATCGCAGCCCTGTGCACGGTGGCCAAGACATGGAAACAACCAAGTGCCCTGTGACAGACGACTGGATAAAGAAGCTGTGGTGCATACACACAATGGAATATTACTCAGCTGTAAGAAAAGATGAAATATTGCCATTTGTGACAACATGGATGGACTATGAGATCATCATGCTAAGTGAAATAAGCCAGAAAGAAAAAAACAAGAACCATGTGACTTCACTCATATGTAGAATATAAAACTGAAAGCAACAAAGAAACAAAAACTCATGGACACAGTCAACAGTTTAGTGGTGACTTGAGGGCAAGGGGAGAGGGAGGGAAGGGAGGGAGGGGGAGTCAAACTGACTCTGGGTGGTGAACACATAACGCAACAAATAGACAATGCACTGTAGAACTGTACACCTGGAACCTATGTAATTCTTGTTAAGCAATGTCACCCCAATAAGTCTGATAGATAGATAGGTAGATAGATACGTAGATAGATTAAAAAAGAAAAAAAAAAAAAAACGACATACTGAGTAGCTCATCTCTCTTGCCCACCACCTTTTCTCTAATAAGGCTCCCAATAATGAGAATTTAAATTATATTTGCCTACAAAATTGATGAATCTGAAGAATTTTTCCCTCAAATTGACCGTGAGTTGGAATTTTGACAGGCAATCCAAATACAACAGTAAACAGAAGAACTCAGATTGTTAATCTCTATTTTGAGGAAGCTTTGATTTGTGAAAGCTGCTTACACAGTACTTGGAATATATGCCTTACGTGACACCGTGAGCAGAGCACTTTCTGTAGCTCATTGAACCCATCCCCAAACATTCCTGCTCACAAGGAGATGAGTGTTGCACCAGCTTTAGAAAAGCAAATACCAGAAAACCGGAATTCCAGGCCTTGCAAACTCAGGAGTGCTTTTTCTCCTTCTAACATGAGCCAGTACTGCATGAACCAACTCAGCTGAAGCCCTTTTTCAAACCAAGTACCTCTAGTACAATCAAAATATTTGATTTATCAAGTTCTGTTCTACCAACAAATTTGCAGAGCCCCTTACTTTAACAGGGGCTGTCAACTTCCTATAATACCAGGTTGCTAAAGCCCAACACCCCATGGGTTTTGGTTTGTTATTTTTTGTTTGTTTTAAAATGGTTTCTTACCTCAGTGAACTAAACTACTGGTGAGAAAAATCAGTAACAGATTTTTTATTCTAGAAGGCACTAAAAAAGGAGTGCATGCACGACAGTGAAATTACTCTTGATTATTTTTTTCTAGGAAATCCCTTAACTTCTCAATCTTCTCTCAACTTACTTCAAAGGGCAGAATTGTGAAAATATGAACAGATGTCATTCCTTCAGGGTATGTCCTGGAAAAACAGGTGAACTCCAGAGCCTAACTCTCAATCTCTTGATTTTGGTAACCTCTTTATTTGTCCCTTCACAGACGTAACTGCAGGATCCCAGAATGTCCCAATGCCTTGCAAAACATGACCTACTGAGACTCCCTAAAGAATCTGCTCAATGACAGCATTAACTCTGCCAGGCTTCTCTAATGAACATGGTATAATTTATTTCTACCTGGATTTCCCTGAAGGACCAACCACTTCCATCACCGTAAGACAGGCTGACATTTGAAATCAATTAACTTTTGCATCAAAAAAACTAGAAATGCATTGTAGAAGATCTTAAAGATTGTAAACTGCTTTACACATTAAACAACTGTGTCTCCTAGAGAATTATTATGCTTTGGCTATCTCACCAAAAAAGTCCAAAATTTCCTAAGTTCATGGGTAAAAGTTTCATTTAGAAAGAAATGAACTTTTCAAGTTTTCTTTTTTGTGGATTCTACTCAATTCAGCAAACAGAAATGAGTAACTATTTTCCTGGTCCATCTCCTCCAGTTCGAATGATAAAAGCATCCAATATACAGAAAACACTGGCCAGTATGAGAAACTAGTTCATGATTCATGATAAATCAGTGTTATAACAGCCCCGTCTTTACTTTTAAACTTCAGCCCTCCACAAAGGAAATCCACAAATGAGGAAATTATCTAAAGATTGTTTACGCATTGTCGGTCTATTTGCTATTATGAAAATATTTCATTTAAAAAAAACAAACATTGTGTTTTCAGCAGGGCAAACGGCATGGTAATGACTACAGCAATAAGTGATTTCCTCCTTCTACATTTTGAAAAATTTTCAGATCATCTGTGGAGATCACTTGGCTCCTAAGTGTAGGAGCGCAAGAGTGATGAGTAGTAAAAGATAAGCAACCTGCCGAACCAAGTGTCTCTCTGGTATCTGCCCCCTCAAAAAGCTACAATGTCAACAAGGCACCAGCCTCTGTCTGGATGGCTTAAGGACACTGTGCTCCTTCAAAAAGATGATGAAAAGTCCCAGAGAGAGAAACTCACTGTAGCTTCAAGGGCAGCAGGAATAAGAGATCTAAGTGACAGGCGGCGAGTCCCCTAATGGGAGGACAGCAATACCTGATACAGGAGAGTTCAGAGCTCCCTGTGCCACCGCACAGCACAGCAACGGGCAGGGTTAAAGGGCAGACAAAGGTGATGTACCTTAATAAATTACTAAAATTATCCCCAGAAGTCTTACGTTCTTATTTATGAAGTTCATTGCTCCTGTTCAAAGCAAAGCCCCATTGTTGCATTTATTTTATTCAAAGTTCTACATCCTAGATGTTTACTCATGTCTACTAAAGCACGAGGAGGGGACCCCAAAAACCCCAGAATTATCTTCTGGAGGATCCCTTGTAGCACAGGCTTCCCCCACTAGGTGATGTTCTAGGAACTGTCTGCACCAGTGTACCAGCTGGCCTTGTTGCAAGAGGCTGCGTTCGGGTTCAGTGAAATTTTTTGGAGACCCTCTCAATGTTTTTGCCCATTTCATGACGGGTGATTTACACAATGTATGGTGTGACAATGCACCTGCCCACATGGCACGGTGCTCAGCAGTTTCTGACCAAAAGTAGCATGACCCCCATTCCCCACCCTCCCTATTCACCCAATCTTGCTCCAAGTGACTTTCTTTACTTTTGCCAATGCAAAAAGTCTTCAAAGGGAAACATTTTGCTGATGTGGAAGACATGACACAAGAAAGAGCAGAACCATTAAAAGGTATCAAAATCGACAAGTTCAAAAACTGTTTTAAAAAGTGGAAAAAGCATCTCAGAGTACTGCATCTAAAGGAGAGTACTTTGAAGGTGGCTGAAGTTTAAACATGTAAGAATAAATACACAATTTTTTATCAATAAATTCCAAGTGTTTTAGGGCCCCCTCTCGTATATGATAATGTTATAGAGTCATATACTCACATGCCTACTTCAAAATTAATTTGGTAAAGGTAGTGATTGGTTTTAGGAGTTCTTTAAAAACCAAGACACCAAAAGAGTGGCTAGCTGCTCCTGAGTTTATGTTGCCAAGAATATAAACAGCTCACCTACAAGTACCTCAAGATAATGCCAGCCACGAGATTCTTGTGACCAGCTAGAAAGTGGGAACTCCCAATAAATGAAAAAAATTGAGTCTATGGGGGAATGCATGGAGTTAATAACCATTTGGAAAAAGATTGTTTAACTTCATCAAAAATACAGCCTTCAAGTTAAAAGAGAATGGCCTGTTCTCCTATAAAAATTACAGTAATTTTCAAAACTTAAGGGACAAAAATATTGGTTGGAATAAAGTAGGTGTTCACAGTGTTTTGGAGGCAGCGAACACTGCTGCAATCTTTTTTGAAATACCCTGGAATTATGTTCACCCCTTTAACACAAAACTGTTCAATGGAAATACCCTAAATATGTTAAGTATCAAAAATATATTTGACTCCATACAACGTAACATGGATGTCCCGGAAAAAATCCAGTCATTGTCAACAGAAGGAGAATGGTTACATGGCTGGATACTTCCCGGACTGCGCTCACACATGGTCCTAATTCCACATATTTTCTGTAAAAGGGAACGAAACAAGCATCAGAAAATAGCAATAGTAGGGGCAAAAATCAATACATTTTGAAAATCCACTTATTAAGGATTATATTTTATGAAGAAATAAATACTGGCAAATTTGATAAATTATCTTCAATTTTGCCTTCTTTAAAAGGAATAAAAACATTGAGTGTGTCACAGACTCTTAATATATTCATATATATGCACACACATATTATTCATGTACGTTCACATTGTCACAAAAATAAGCAACATGCACATTATCCACGCTTTCTTCAAGATTTAGCCACTTCAAATCCATGCCTTTTCAATTAAGATGATGTACAACAGTTTCAAAATAACTTTCTTAACAGTTTTCAAAATAACTTTATATGTTTTTATTTCAGAAACCTAGAATTACACATCATTCTGCCTCAGAATTTAACATTATCCCAGAAATTTGTTACGAAAAAATAAATAACTCATAGCACACAGGTAAAGATTACAGACCCTGAAGTCACACTTGCCCGGGTGCAAACCTCAGTCTCACCAGTTAACCTTGGGCTAACTTCTCCTTGTTTAACAATTTCCTCATCCAAAACTTGGAAAAGTGCTCGTTCAGTAACTAAGCACCTACCTGGCACCAGGCATTATCCTATCTACCATCCTAGGGTCCACGCCAGAAGAAAACAGCAAAGCCCTCACAGAGCATAGATGCTGGTGGGATAATGACCTCAGAAGGCTGTGGTGAGGTAGAAACGACCACGTACACTGTCATGCGTTGCTTAATTACAGGGTATGTTTTTAGAATTGCATCACTAGGTGATTTTGCCATGGTGCGAACATCACAGGGTACACTTACACACACCTACATGGTGCAGCCCACTACACCTAGGCTGTATGGTACAGCCTACTGCTCCCAGGCTACAAACCTGTACAGTATGTTACAGTACTAATTACTACAGGCAACTGTAGCACTTTGTTAAGTATTTGTGTATCTAAATACATGCAAACAAAGACAAGGTAAAGATACCATATAAGAGTGTGTGTGTGTGTGTGTGTGTGTGTTAGTGTATGTGGAGGGGGGGAGGGAGAGAGAAGGAGAAAGAGAGAGAGAGAGGAGAAGGTAGAGAGAGGTGCCCAGGAAGAGAAGTACATGTCAGGAGGAGGGATGGAAGGAGAGAAAGGAGAGCAGAGATCTCCAGAGAACCAGAGATGAAAAAAAAATAACAAAGGAAGAAACAGAACTGGAAGGAAAGAGAGAGACAGAGAAATGGAGGGAAATGAAGTGAGTTTGTGTGCACAAGTGTGTGTGTGATCGCAGGCATGGGCGAGACTGGTGGGGGGGGCGGGCAACCACGTTCTGGGGTGCCTGGGTGGCATTCTAAACCTTGTCCACTGAAACCACCAGATCTAGCAGCAAATTCAACCTGCTGTCAGGTCCAACCTTGTCTTTCACCATCGCAAACAAAGTTTTTGGTGATAATCCATTATAATCTTATGGAACCGCCATCACATGTGTGGTTTGTCATTGACCAAAATGTTGTTATACACAGCACACGACTGTAAAACACTTTGTGCATTGTCTGACACAGCATACACTCAACAGGCGAGAGCTATAAAATCACAGCAGTGATAATAGTTATTCTCACCGGACCAATGACAGCTGTAATTGTCTCATAGTATTGTGAAAATTAAATGAGCTAATGCATACAAAAATACTGAGACTCAGGTTAAAAAACCTCAAACCTATCAGCTACTATTTAAACTAATCAACAGCATGATTATTTCTGATGTAATCTCTATTCACTAGGGGTGGTAGCGAGGAGACCGGAGTCGAGAATGCCAGGAAGACATGTTAGGTGCTTTAAGAAATAGCAAACCCCATATTGTTTCCAGTCCCCTGACCAAAACGAGGAAAAGATGTCAAAAGCCATTTCTTCTGTTCATCTTAATCACGCGTGCTGGTTTCTAACACAAGCCTGCCTGATTGGGTCGGCCTTATAGGAAATTTTAACATCAATTATTCTTTTTTAAAAAAAAAATGGTTTTAACTTTTAGAGCTCAGGGATATTAAACTTAGGAGGCACTTCAAAACGTGTTCAAGTAAATGTGATTAAAGGTAAGGCAAAAAAAAGCTCCAAGTCAGTATACAGTGTGACATCATACAACAGAATTGGCCTACTGCCTCTTTTTCAGTGAGAACGATTTGCTTTTCCACCAAAAACTTCTCGACAAGAAAGGGCTTTTATCTGCTCACACAATCTCAACCCTCCGTCCTGAAGCACTAGCCTTGCTACCACTTGTATCTGTGCCCGGACCTACAAGCAAAGCAGCAGGAAATCAAGAGAGCAGGAGCAAACCAGCACCGAAAGGACAGGCCGTGTGTCCTTCGGGCTGACGCTAGGCCTCAGGGTCAGGAGTTTAGCTACTTCATAAAAAAACATCACGTCGACAAGGTGAGGCTGCGCCCACGTTTTTAGACTCAGGTAAGAGGAAGCCAGCAGGTACATTGTGATGAGTAAAAACAAAAACTGTTATCTGTCTGTCTCCCACTGGAATATAAACCAAGGAGAGCAAGTGTTTCGTTTTCACAGTCTGTGACTACACATGAATGAATAAATATCGGTTTCTAAAGCTGCAGCCAGTCAAAATTAAGGGAGTTTGGCACATGCAAGAGAAGCCAGAATGCCTCCGGGGTAACACGGGCTGTCGGGGCTGGAAAAGGGAACCACCCGCGCCCCCTCCTCTGACCGTCAGCTGACCCGCTCTGGGCTGTGACCGAAGAGGCTCAACACAGATCAGCCGGGAAATAAGCAAAGACAGGAATGCCCCGGGTATTCTATTTCTTGGGTTCAAGTAAAACAAGACGCTACCCCTATTCGGGAAACCTGAACAGATCCTTTCACTATCACAAAAATAATCTTCTAGAAAGAAACTACGCTGAAGCACAAACCAGGTACCATGTTGACATGTAAGAGCGTCACACAACTTGCATCACTTAATTCACTCATCTCACTTGTTTATTGAGTAATTCCTGCATGACAGGCATAAAATGAATGCTATTAGTCTCCGTTTCAAACATTAAAAAACACAAAAATCAGGGTCTGCAGAGGTTAAAATAACTGTCCCACGATGCTAAAACTAGAAAACTGTCAAGTCAGGATTCTACTCTACGCAAACTACATGTTCTGGTTTACTGCTCACAGAAGAGAAGGGTCCTCCTGCCTGCAGCCATGCCTACGTTGTTTCAAACAAATTCTAAACTTTTTTAGAACTATGGTCGGCCAAATTTAATTTAGGAAATAAAAGAGGTCATCTTAATGCATAACACCGGTATTTTCTTTTTATTCTATTACCCAGATCGATTTTCTTAGAGATCACTCAGACTGACGTTTATTGGATTTTTCAAACTGATTATCAAATCTGATTTGTCATATTAGAACTATCCAAAAACTATTGGGAAACACTATCAAATTAACCCTCAAGGGTCAAATAGCTGCTATGACTGACGATGCTATAAAGAAAAAAAAAAAGTTATTCCAAAAATATGCCAAATAACAGCAGAATCATTGGAAGAACTCCACCATGGGCCGCTTGGAAACAGTACCCCACTGAGTGTGTCAATGCTTCTATACTGGCTAACAACCCAGTCACAGCAATGTACCCCTGTACTCCATGCTTTAGAAGCTTACGGTAAAAATAGCATTACTCTCCTGAAATTACTTTTTCTTATTCCTTTCCTTCCTTACATTTGGCATTACGACAGAGAAATTACTATTATTTGGCTTTACACTTTGGCTCCAATGTAAAGCTAGAATTCTTTATGTATCACAGTGAAATATAACGGAAATACCACCAAACCTTGAATCAGGATACAAGCTCCTATCCAGGTTCTGCCATTGCCTACCTCTCAAATCTTGGACAAAATCGTAACTTCTCTGGATTTCTATTTTCGTATGTGTAATAATGAGGATGTAAATGGTGAATCTAAAATTTTGTTAATGTTATCCAACTCTTTTTTGGGGGGCATTCCTAAAGATGGAAATTAATTGTCTCTAACATCTCCTGGCATAGAGAAAGTGACTACCCTATCTATGTGTACAAGCGGAGATTCCAAAACCCCAGAATGACCTTCTGGGGGGCAGGCCCCCTGTAGTACAGGCTTCCCCCTGCTGGGTGAGTGCTCTAGGATCCCGTCTGCATCCGTGCACCAGCTGGCGTTGGTGTGAGAGGCTGCGTTCAGCCTCAGTGAATTTTTCTGGAGACTCAACGCATTTGCCCATTTCGTGATGGGTGATTTACACGAAAACGTGCAGCCTGACAATGCATCTGCCCACACCGCGCTGAGTGTTCAGCAGTTTTTGACCAGAAACAACATGACCCCCCTCCTCACCTTCCCTATTCACCGGTTTTAACCAGAGTGACTTTTTTTTGTTTCCCGAGGTGAAGAAAGTCCTTTACAAAAATTGTGTGGATGTGGAAAATAGCAAAGCACTAAAAGGCATCAAAAGTGACGTACTCAAAAACTGTTTTGAGCTGTGGGAAAAACATCTTGATAGGTGTATTGCATCAAAAGGCAAGTTGGAGGTAGCTTAAGTTTGAACTTGTCAGAATAAATATAAAAAATTTTAATAAATAAATTCCGTGTTTTCTGGATCCCCGCCCCCCCCTGATATGTGTGCACTGGTTTTCCACTGTTGCATAATAAATTACCACCAATGTAGAAACTTATAAGACGACAAATTTACGACCTCACAGTTCAGCATGACTAGCTGGTTTTCTGCTCAGGGCCTCACACAAAGCCGAATCAAGGTGACAGCCATACTGGTCTCTTACCTGGCAGCTCCAGGGAAGAATGCACGTCTACGCTCATTTAGGTTGCTCGGTGAATTGTGTCTTGGTACACTAAGACTGGCGTCACCATGTCCTTGCTGGTGGTCAGCAAGGAGCTGCTGGCTCTCAGCTTCCAGAACCCTCCACATTCCTTCTCACACAGCCCCTTCCATCCTCAAATCAGCAATGGGCAGGTGAGTAGGGCCCTCTCAGGCTATCAATCTCATGGACTTTCTCTTCTGCCACTGACAGGTAACTCTCTGCTTTTAAAGGGCTCTCACCTTTTGGAGTCGGGCTCATTTGGATTATCTCCATATCTTAAAGTCAACTGATTGGAGGCTTTAATTACATCTGCAAAATCTCTTCACAACAGTTCCTGGATTTGAGTTTGATTGAATAGCCAGAGCACCGGAAACCTAGGGGCACCATCCTTACAATTCTGCCTACAATGTGTATGTGTGCCCTTTCACAAAGCTGGTGCCATCGTCCTTTTGGTGTTTACATCACACTGAACAGGTAAGTGCTGAAATATAATGTGTCCCATAAATACCTGTTCAATTCAACAAAATATTACAAAAACACGCATGGTGCCAAATGCTATTTATTAACTGAGCCCTGGCACTCAAGATGAGATAAAAATACAATGAACTTAACTCAAGCACATCCTTTATTAGTCTGATGGACACAATGTTGATGAGGTTCGTTGTTTAGATACAAAAATGCCACGTGTGAATCAAAAGCTAAGTTACTGAGCAAGTGGGAATAAAGAATTTAAAAATTCCACATAGAGTTCTTGGGTATTCCAAAAACTCTAGTGTCCCATACCTTTTTCTACCAGCTACAAAAGCTTTTTGTATCACTCAAAGAAACTTCTAATACAAAAAAAGACTTCTCCATAAGAATTCTTAAATGTACTCGATAACACTTTCAGTAGCACAGGAAGACAGGCAAACAATGTTCTCTCTAGTCAGGGCCAGTAAGTATCACAATTTAGAACCAGCACCTTGAATAATGCCAACAAGCAAACACGCCACCCATGTAACGAGCAGGACAAAAGGCACAAATCATTCTGCCACCGTTCCTAATTCAGAAGGCCGAGTAAAGTATTTTTGCAGTACTTCTTGAACTCCTAAAAAAAAAGGTATGGAGAGAGTTAAAAAATGTGCACTGTAGTCCTAGATGCTCTGAATAAGCCACTGAACATCAATGCAAATAGTTTATTCTTTAGCAGCTATTTGTCTGCTCTGCATCTTCATAAAAACAAAATGGTATTTTTCCAAAGCACAGATAATCTTTTTCTATTACAGGCTGATGTGACATCTGCCTAAAGATAATGCCCATCTTCCACCATTATCTATTTGTCCATTACCAAAGGGTAAGTGGTGTTTTCTCTAGGTTCTTGTCTGCTAATATACAATGTTTACTGGCAATAAGCATTTTATGCTACTGAAGAGCAGCTCCAAAAGAACCTGAAATTAGCTAACCACACATCACTACACTGTGGTATTTACAACAGGCTCCCGTGGATAATGAAAATGTACTTAGGTCACTCTCTTTCTGTATAGTCGACACATTTCAAATACCATTAAAGAGATTGCTACCTGCAAAGGACCTCAGCTAATGTGATTTAAGTTCATCTTGTAGCACAGTGGAGTGACAGCATTCTTTATGACAGTTGTCTTTTCAAATACTGCAAAAGGTTTCTGCCACACACTGCTAGCTGTCCATCTGCAGAGCAGCTAGGTAACATTTATCGTCACATGCTACCCGGACGAGCTGCTTTAATCTGGGGTTGGCCTGAGCTCTGATTTAGAAACGAAACAATGAAAGGGCGCGCACACACAAATAGAAGGGAAAATACGAGGGCTGTCCGCAAAGTATCCAGCCATGCAATGTGAGAAATAGAGGCATTTAGGGCTGGGTTTTTCCAGACAGCCCTTGTAAATCCCTGTTGTGTTTTTCAAGCTCACTGCTACCTTACCGTTTCTTCCCCGCCCCCACCTCCAGCTATAAGATGAGGATATAGATTCTGAGCAGTTCTTCAATCCAAACCCGAGATGGCAATTATCTTTTGTATCAGACAACAAAAGGCAATATGCATCAGCACTCCACTCCAAAAAGTAGAAATTTCTCTTCTGAGAATTAAATGAGTAGTTTCATTCACTTCAAAAGTTGTTTGCTTTTTCCTGAGAGAGAAACAGCGGAGGCCAAGCTCAGAGAGAGGCTTCAGGTGCGAAAATAGTTGTAACTGTTAAGTGTCTCTTCTAGGCAGACCTTATGCACCGTCTTAAACAGGACAGAAAACAACGGGGCTGTCCCATTCCAAATGGTACGTCTCCCTGGGCTAACTTCGAGGTGTCAGGAGGCTGTTTTCTGTCCTGTTTGAGACAGGACACCCGGTGAGCCAGGTTCCAACGCTCATCTGCCTCCTGCTCCCAGCCACCTTCCCAGGAGGCGCCGTGGGACTATTCATGACAGGAAGGAGAGGCTGGTTGGCAGGAGTTCCATAAAAGTTCCTGTTGCCTCTATCAATTAGAATCATCCTCCTCCTCATCACGTTCAAGGCCTGGTAGATGTGCCCCTTCCTGCGTTCTGCCTCCCCGCCTTCTGTGTGCCCCGATGCGTAGAAGCTCAGCAGCCTCCAGGCAAGCGTGGGGCAGCACCCACAACAACGCACCTCAGTGTGACAAGGACGAAGGCGGAGGAAGGCGGGCCCGCAGCCCCTGAGCAGCCCCGGCCGGCTGGCCTCCAGGTTTTTAAACCCTCACAGGTTTCAAGGCTCCAAACACAGGTTTCCTGTTATTTGCAAACAAAAGCATTTCAAACGGAAACAGCACACGGCTCTTAGTCTCTTTGAAGCAAGTACTAAAGGTTCAAATTTCGGATTTCCATAACATTTGCTAATATCTTTCTCAAACACACAAATACTAAATGCTTGGGGTAGATGCTGCCACTAGAAGGGGAGGGAAGTCAAACATAAGTAATTTAAGAGTTATTACAGGCCAATAAATTTTAGATTTATGTAACAACTGCTTAGCAAGCACTTAATATATGCTTGCTTAATTATAAAAGAGGGCGAAAGACAACAAAACCTTTGCAGGAAAAAACTAGGTAGTGGAAGGAAAACACAAACACAGAAAAACAATGGGAAACAATGAGAGAAAACACAAAATGCATACTTAAAAGACACAAAGCATTGTGACTCGGGAGACAGGTTTTTCTATGCTGTTAGGAGAGTTGTATTTTCTGTTTCTACAGTGTTCGGGGAGATGAAAGAAAAGGCAGTTCTGTGGGAAATAAGCTATCAGAAGGGCTTGCGATGGAGTCTAAAGGATGGATAGGGCTTCAATAGGCAAGGCAGGGGGAGAAAGGAACTCAAACATCAGAGCATACAAGCAAAATTGGGGGACCAAGGTCAAAATTGGGCACGGAATGTTTAGGAAAGTAAGGATCCCATCCTGGCTGAATGGGACGACATGTGTTGGGGAATAATGACAAAGAGTAATAATAAAAAAACTACCATTTACTGAGTGCCTGATAGTCGCTGCCTACCTGGCATGGGGCTAACCGCTGTACATCTGCGCTTCCATTTAGTCCTGCCGTGCATCACGGGAGGCAGGTACCGGCCTCATTTACCGATGGGTAAACCGAGGCTCAGAAAATAAACTGCCTGAAGCTCCACCGCTCCTCATAGCTGCCAAAGCAACATTCACAATGAGAACAGGCAAGAACTGGAGGCAAGGAAGTGACACGGATGATGAAGGGTTGGAATACAAACGGGCCGGATGTAGGGAATGGAGACTATACAGGATACGGTGGAAAGTCATCTTCTTTAGAAGAAAGCTATTTTTAAATTTGTAATTCTCATTTGAACGCTCTCCAGTTATTTCCTGTTCCTATCCACTCTATGAGGGCTGTCCAGAAAAACTCCAGCCAAAATGCCTCTCTTTTTCATATCACATGGCTGCATACTGTCCGGAGAGCCCTCGCACAATGATGGAAAATAATGTAAAAAATTGCAGACCTCTAAGTATTTTTGAATGATCCCCTGATTATGTCCCCTCGTCTCGTTCAGGCTCAGCCATGAGGCTGAAGACATGAACAAGGATGCTCTGACATAGGGGAGACTTCAGGAAGAGCTAAAGGGAAGCAGGCATCTGCCTACCCTGAAGGATTTTGGTCGTAAGGATGCAAAACCCAGAAGGGCCCATGAAACTCACGTACTGTGGTCTTGCACTCACTGGGGAAGGGATGTGCTTTAGGAGGAACCCCAAAACATAGGTAATGGCGAGCATCTCTAGCTATCCTAGATTCACAAAGCCAACCCCCACCCATGGTACACAGCGGCCCCAGGATTTTATGTTACCCAGGAGGGGAAATACAAATGCTAAAAACTGTGTGTGTGTGCGTGTGTAAGGGATCTGAGATCCAAACAAAGGGATTGGTCCAGCTTTTCTCAACAGAGACAGAACTACTTGCACCTTAGTAATCACTCATCCTAATCGCAGTCATAGGAGCCACAGAGACATGAGAAATCCACGGGCTCCAAACAGACGTTAAGAAGCCCACCAACCCCAGCCATGTCCTGCTTCCTCCCCCACACCCATATGACTTCTTGATGGGGTGCAGATAGGAAGGCAAACCCTAGGGCTCCCCATTTTACCTAAAGGTAGAATTTAGTTGTGTTAGACTAAGTAGTGGTTCCCTTCCCTAATTATCCAGGAAGCAAGGAAGGCCAGATCAGTTAACAGGTAACAACATGTTTTAAAAAGCTCCTTTTTCTCTGCACATCTGGGCCAAGCTTAAGTAATTTAGCCAAGCACTGATATTCCAAAAATAAAAATAAAAAAATAAAAGAAATCACTACTACCCCAGGAAAGCCCTCTTGAGAGAGAATACAAATAAACAACTTTTATATTTGAAAAGCACGTGTAACTGGATATTAAAATAAGAGTTTTGGTCGAGGCCCCAAATGATAAATATCAGACACACAGCGGGGTGCAAACTGAAATGCAAATTTCAAAGGAGGCATCACAGGCTGCCCTTGTTGAGTTAGTGGGCGCCAAAGTATCAGGTGACAGAGACTGAGAACAGCAGCGACAGTGCTACCCCTTCAACCTCAAGAGAGAGGAACCTTCAAGGCCACAAGGAGAGTTTGTTGTGTTGTCTGGGAGCTGGAAGTCACCATTTACTGGTGTCCCTACCCTGAGACACATCCGGTGGCCCCGGAGAGCACATCAGTGCTGGGGGAAGCAACTGATGCTTTTCCTTTCCAAAGACAGAGGGATGTTCCCTGAAGATTAGCAACGGGTCAGGAGAAAGATGAGCCCGACTGGAGGCGTTTTGAGTCCATCCTAAGGCCATCTAGGAGGGTTACCAATCGAGAAAGGCTGCAGCATACATCACCAAAAATAAGGCTGGGGGACAGTGTCAGCCTGAGGGAAAAACAAAGGACTTCAGGGGAGTTGGGGTCAGAGGGTCCCAGCGGGGAAGGCCCTGACGATTCAGAGTCACACCCATCAGAAAATGAGTCAGCTCTGAGTATGTGCGAGGTGCAGAGGACGCAATGCCAATGTTAATCCCCAACACCAAGGGAGAACTGTCCGGGGGACACTTCACATTATTCTTACACAGCAGAAGGGTCTATGACAGCAGTTCATAAACGGGAAGAAACTGTAAAGAAGCAGCAGCCACTAGAAGTACGTATACTCCAAGAGGCAAGAGTGTCTCTGTCCGGTTACTTGCCGCACTCCCCAGCCTACAACTATGCCTGATACGTAGCTAAGTGCTCAACAAATATTTGTTCAATGACTGAAAGCCCATCACACACACCTCTTTTCAGAATTCCCTTCGATAACAGATTTAAAACAGAGGCAAAGATGTACTACCCAAGCGAGAATATAATTGGGATTTAAAGGATTGCAAGGCTTTCTGGTACCAGAAAAGTCAGGACTTGGAAGAATTTTCATGAATAACAGGAGATGAATTTGGGCCTCTGAATATATGTTAAATTGATAGTAGACAGCGTGATTGAAATGTGCATTGTGATTTTATCCCATGAGTTGTACCAGCTCGATGTGCTAGTAAGTATCCGGGCTATGGTTTACCAAACAATTTACCATACATGTTCTAGTTCATCTTCACAACAATCCATCACACCTTCCTACTTTAAGGAGCTAGGGCTCACTGAATAGTAAACAGCAACACGGGTTCTAAGACACAGGTTTTGTAAAGGCAATTCTAACGCTCTTTGCAACACACATCGCTGTTTTTCTTTAGTGTTTCTGAGACAGTCATACTGAGTTCCTGTCTAGCATCTCCTATCCACACGGAGATGCATAACCTTGGACTCCTGCCTGCATTACACCCGAGCTACTCCTAACAGATGGCTCTTTCATCCATTATTCAGTTCACTTAGCCTATCTGGCATCCTGACCAATGATGACAAAATCTGTCTCATTAGATGTTAATATAGTTTATTAAGTATATTAATAAACAGAAAACTAAACAGAAATCCCAAAATAAGAGTGGCATAAACAAGATGGGCTTTTATTCCATCTCCATCTCCATCAATATATAGTCCAGTGCTGGAAATGGCAGGTACCTGATAAAGCACGGCCCAACCCAGACAGACTCCCATCCTGGCGCTCTGCTATTCTGCCTTTTGGCCCTTGGGGATCCCACCAGCACTGTTCCAGCCAGCAGGCAACAGGAAAGGAAACGATGCCTATCAAACGTCACACATCTCCTCCACTGACATGGCACTGGCCAGAACGAACCATGGGGCCACACCTAACCAAGGTGAATCTAAGTCCTTCTGGGGCACAGGTGCCTCTCGGTCAACCTGCAGTGACCCACGCGGTACCTGACAGTGTTCAGGACACTGGCCATACGATTCTTGGAATCATGACCATATTCACTCACAGGACAAGCATTTCTCAAACACCTTTCGATATACTATAATTTTTAACTAACTGACTAAAGATCACCTTACTAATGTTTTCATGACCCATCAAAACTGCTACCACTGGCATTAGAATCACTAACAATCATGGCTGGTTCTGCTTTGCTACAATCGCCTCAGAATGTTAATTAAGTATTTGGTGGTAAACGATCTGGAATTCTCGCTCCGTGTAAACAAGAGCATTTTCAACTATTAGGTTTTCCTACTAGGTCAACAGACAATTTATTCCAAGGGACTCAGAGGAAAATGCTCCTGGGCCTTAAGTAAAACTCATCACACAGCATTAAAACCTGAAAAATACTATAAACCTAAAAGGAGCAGGAGATAACCCAACAACCCATTGCTTGTGTCTCATTAAGGGGGAAAACGAGTAACTATTAACAATTCTTGTGCACTCATTTGGAATGCAAATGTCTCTGTCACTCAGTAAGTGATCGCAAAATCATAATATAAAATATATTTTAACATAATATATTTTATATTATAGTATATAAATTATTTTATATTATTTTACATTAAAATAATATAAAATATATTTTATATTTTATATAAAATATAAAAGGCAACAGATCACCCTTAATCAAACATAATAGGAAATAGCCCTAGGCTAACTGAAAGGTAGAAAGTTTCTAAAGTAGCTAAAAGCATAGGATAAACATCAATTCCTCCATGACACCCACTCTAATAACTTACAGTTGGTAAAGACGTAGTTTTATGAATAATGAAGACACTTTCATTTGTTTACTAAAGATAATGCGTTTGCTTCTTGACATACCAATTTAAGGAAACACAATAATCACTGTCATTGATTCTTTTCAAACTCACACATGACTAAAAAAGGAAAAAAGAATTATACTAGATCAAATGATTTATACTATTTTATTTAACTTGGAACTATTAGAAATTTCTAAGACAGGAAAAATAGCAACTCAATGTCACCCAGTAGATTATTATGGAGGAAGCTGGGAGAATTTTAAGTTTGCCTTCCACACCAATGGACTTCCTTTTCTTCTCCCAACATGTTTATTATTCCACATCCCTGTCTGAAATGCTTTCTTTTGAATGTGATCCTCTGAAGAACATCAGGGAATTGTACCTCTTTAGCCACTGGTATTTAGGCATTAGAAAGGTGAACCAGTCCCTCTTAAAAAGCATACAAAAACGTTCAATAGGGTGTTTGTGGCTTACTTTCAATAAGCTCAAGCATCCCAGATTTAAATCAACCTCAAATTTTCTTTCACAAACAATTGGATATGTAGTCGGAGAATTCTGGGTTTTTTTTTAATCTTTAACTTCTGACTCTCCATTTGTGTTTCCTGACCTATCTGCAATATGTATATAAACAAAACTGAGAGGCAGGCTATTGTGTTACTTACAGTGGCATCTACTTCCTGCTCCTCTCCTGGGGTAAACAGAACTCCTGCCATTTTAAATAAATATATTAATGATCTGGGTATTTCTAAAAGTTTCTCACTGAGTGGTTGCTTTAAAGCAGTAAACAAAAGTGTCTAGTCTTTGAGGGTAGATTCAAATTCATTTCTAATCTAAGCTGCACACAACAATTTTAATTATTAATATTACTCTCCCAGTAGTATCATTTCAGACCTGACATTAAAAAAAAAAAATGCATGCTAGACTATTTAGTTAAACATAATACGGAAAGAAATTTTTTGGCTAAATTAGTCTCAAATTTACTGCTATTTAATTTTATCATTACATCAATGTGTTTTAAGTTCCTCAATTCAAAACGATGAAGATTACACAGTGTCATAATTTTACAATTCTAGTCAAAATTTTATTAAGGAAAATACTCATTTAATTAGTCATTTAATGCTTATAACCATTCAAAACAATTTCTAATTGGAAATATCACCCCCTCAGATTAATTAATACTACTTCCTCTGATGGACATTTTATTGTAAGGGTCATAAATTCTTAACTGATCTTTAGTTGCTTTCACTTAATCTGATTTAACAATGTCTCAAATCATGGGTAGATGATTGCATACCAGTGGAGTATTTGTTGGTTTGTAAGGTAAAAGGAAGATTAGTAAATCTCCCTACCAGATCTTAGAAGGTGTGTAACTGGGACATTCAAATGAAGAGACTTCATTTCAGCTTGGATTAGCTAGAAGCAATCAATATTTTCCTTTTCCAACTATCTATTCTTAGGTAAAGTCTATTGTCTGGGGTACATTCAAAATAGCAAGTGCCAATCTTGGTTTGCACGTCTCAGAAATGTTAAAATGCTAGCAATAATACAGCAATCACACGACTAAATATCCATCATGGGAATAATGCCCAGACCATAGAAAATGTCAGCCTTTCTGACAAAGCTATGCAAGGAAAAAACAATGGAGCAAAGATGTAAAATAAAAAAAGTCACTCTGATATTATGTTGCAGCTGCCCTAACCACTTACATGAATGGAAAGCATGCATTAACAGAATGCCATAGCTAAAAAGAACAATGGTTATAAAGGCACTGAAATCAAAGAGGAATTTTTAAAAAGTCAAAACGACAGACTTCCCATTATATGAACCCCGTAATGGAACTTTATTGATACTGGAAGATGTTTAAAGCAACTCCAAGGAAAAAAGGAATTCTTTCTTTATACACAGGACATGTTGGTTAAAAAATAAGCTATCATCTTGACAACTGTTGATAATTATTTTAATAAATGAAGAAAATGAAAGAACTACTGAGAGGAATGCTGCGATACCTACCTAAAATAATATTTAAATGTAGTCAAAATAATAATCAAATTGAAGGGTAACTTTGATTAAATTTTCTGTGGCATTTATTTAACTTCTAGGTTCTAGTCGGAGGCTTTCATCTCAGGAGCAAAATTTAAAACTCAGTAATCAAGATAAATAAAACAATTGGATACTTTTAAAAATCAAAGATAATACAAAAATACGGTTAAAGACAGGATCAGTATGACTGAGCTCCTTTTGCTTGAGACTGTAAATTGGCTCACCCCAAGTGGTTACTGATTCTGTCTTTATTTTGATATTTGGTTCACTGTAAATTGTTGGTATTCATTTTATGTTTAAAATATTGTATTAGTATATAATTCATCTTATTACTGAGTTTGTGACACGATGACGACCCCCTCTAAAATCTGTGCTTGAGCTAAGTATCTCTCTCACTTCCTCCTAGTCGCAGCGTTGATGCTTAGGATTCAATAAGCACAGTAGACTCTCCGTTAACCGGCACCCGTGGGGATTGGGAGAGGGCAGATAGATGTGAGTATACTCTCCGTTAACCGGCACTCGTGATGGATAAATCCAGCATTATTTCTTCCATTTTTTTTTGCCGGTTGCTTGAGATTGCCAGTTAATAGAGAGTCTACTGTACCTGCTGAATGAGGGACAGAATGTCAATTAACCGATGTCGGTACTTCCTCACCCCCTGCACCAAACGTCAGCAAGTGCTTTATATGACCTCTAATTCTCCTAAGAACTCTTCAGAGTAAGCATCACTCTCCCCATGTTATGACTGAGGGCAATGAGTCTAGCAATGCAGTGACCTGCCCCTAACACAGGCTCTCAATAAGTCTCGATTGAATAATAAAGATGAAGCCAGTTAAGTGGAGACTACGACTTTAACCCAAGTACATGGCCCTCCTGCTCAGCCACTGCTGACTCCAGGGAGCCATCTTTAAACCTCTCTGGTTGCATTCTGGTGTTGCTCTTCCGTTTCCCATAACAACTGTGAAGATGACCCTCACCATGATCTTCGTCCCTGATGGCAAAAGAGAAATTATATGGGTGAAACTAATCAAATTATACGAGCCTTCAAAAGCAAGGAATTTTCTCTGGCTAGTGGTAGAGGAGGTATCAGAGATATGAAACACAAGAAGGACTTGACGCACCACTGCTGGCTTTGAAGATGATGGAAGCCCCTTGAGAAGGAATGTGGGGGTCCTGTAGAAACAGACTGTGGCCACCAGCTGACAACCAGCAAGGAAACAATACCTTCAGTCCTACAACCACAAGGGACTGGACTCAGCCAACTACCTGAATGAGCCTGGAAGGGGGTCTCTCCCAGACCCTCCAGACAAGAGCCAGGCTGATTCTTGGACTTGACCCTTGTTAGACCCTGAGCAGAGAACGCAGCCCAGCCTGCTCAGACTTAGGGTAACAGTGTACACAGCAAGAGAAAACCTGTATGTCAGTCTATGGATAACTCCATCATCATGTCACAAAGCATGACAATCACCTATTCATCGGAGTTCCTCATTATCAAAGCCTAGGAATTTACTCACATACCTGGTGTGACTTGCCCAAGGCTCATTACAGGTACAAGGCTGATGTTAAAGAGATGAATGAATTCACACACTAGTTCTTCGATAAAGGTTTAAGGACTGACAGCAATGACGACGAGGAAACCCACTAGCATCTAACCTGGGACCTGTATTAATAGTCATGGGCTGAACTCTGCCATTTGCATCCAGACATGCCATTGAAGGAACACACATGTTCAATGACCAGTTAGTGTCATAGCTATTATGTAAAGCTGGGATACTGACTTGGATGCATACTCAGCCACACTCTACAATCTATGAAGAACTACAGAAGTTTAGAAATAGGCTGGCTTTTTTTTGTGTCCTCCCACAAAGAAGGTACACAAAATATCCCTAATGTCACCACGTTCCTTACTTCTCTTGACTCAAACTGCCCTGTCTTGCAGCTTCTTTCCCGTATGTAACAACCAAAATCATAAACTCTGAAAAAACTTCCCTCAAAACTGCCTTTACCTGCTAAGACAGGCACATTCAGTAGACACCCCCGCCCAACACACACACACACACAAAAAAAAAAAACTGACATCACTGAATTAGATGCTTAATGTTGACCTCCATCCATAGCCCTAAACTCTGCAAAAAGAGGGAGCTGACGTGCACTGGGCACTTACTGATCTGTGAATCCCAAACACTCACCATAACACCCGGCAACATAGTAGATACTCAACACATGTTTACTGAACTGAAACAGCATTAAAATACGTGATGATTTTTGTTATTCTTAAACACATATGCTATCCTCTCCTCACAATAATGAATTCATTATTTATAATTCAGCAGGCTTAATATAAATGTTCTTTTCCAATATTCACCATTTCTTAACTGCTCCATTTCATTCAACGTACTTTCTTAACTGTATTTAAGTATGCATAATGACCACAGAAGTACTTTACAAATGGAAAGCACTATGAAGAAAATAAAGAAATGCTCTCTCAGAATAAAAGTTAAAAGATTTTTAAAGGAATTATTATATACTCGCCATTGCCTTTAATTGTCATAATTACATAAAACAGCCCCTAACATCTCCTAACAATGCTGGTATTAATATCCATCCATGCTTTGCAAGTCCCTTACAACAGGTTTTAGGGCAATTAATCCTATGTGGGTGATACCCAAGAAGCATTTTATGTTTTATCATATTCTAAACTCCACTGTTAGCTGGAGGTAGGTGCTAGAATATTTCAAATTGGAACTATAAAATTACATAATTGTGTGACCTACAGAAACACAGATTAAACCAGTATTTCCGCATGGCTGAAAACCTAAATTAGTCCTCATCTGCCTGCATAACTACTATATTCAATTGTTCACTGCGACTTAAAAGATCATGAGAACAAAAATGCAGAGAGGTATAGCTTTTCTTACATAAAACAGCAGCCAGAATTTAAAAAAAAAATCTTAAATAAGTCCCATTGAAACAAGTACTGTGACAAGATGCAAAAATCAATAGTAAAGCATGATATAATTTTGAACTTCCTTAACCGATACGATACAGCCAGAGCCAACTTGAAATTGCCTTTGGTATAGAAGGCAGGATAGTTTCTTAAATACATAAATAACTAATTCTGAAATTTAACACAAGCAAAACATTTTTAACAGTTCTGGGCGTCCAAAAATACCAGCCAAAATTGCTGTCAAATGAATGCCCCTCACCCCCTGCCCTAAACCTGTCAAAGCATCGCCCCTGATTGACATGAAAACGAGCAGGGGATGGGGAGGAGGTAATGAACAAGGAGGGAGGAAGAAGGGACAGCCCTCATGACTTACAAATTAGGTCAACTTCCTATTAATCAAGAATTGGCTCTATGCTGTTTTTGCATACATTAGCATAATCTAAGAACTAACACGGAGCCATTTAGCCATTTATGACATAAACCACTTTTTATAACCCAGAACCTTGCCAGCTGAACCCAGATTTGCTTTACTCGTTAGTTCCTGATGACACAGCATAACTGACTGTAGTATACACATAACTAAACTGTGTATCTGAGCCCTTACTTTTGCTAACTCTCACATTTGGTATTTTTCGTGGCATTACCAAACATACAGGGTGTTATTTATAGAGCCTAAAACTTTCAATAAATTGATAAATATGCACGCCAAGCATTCAAATGCAGGCCTCTGATGCCTAGAGTTTTGTTAAAAGCAAACAGCTATACATTTATAGCCAAAACTTCCCACTGTTCTAAAATTTGTAATATGGCCTATGAACTACTTCTCTCATAAATTATGTCCTGACAGCATGTTATTTCTACTTACTGAAAATATTACTGTACTCACTAACGTATAATTTTCTTTCTTTAAAAGATGAGGAAAAAACCCTGAACTTCTACATGCCAAGTCCTACCACCACCCGGCCAGACTCTCCGGAGCCCCACACGGGCAAACTCTGAAGCAACATGTGCTCCCTTCAACGATAAACCTGTGAGGTCACCCATCACAATCTTTTGTGCTGCACATTACACAGCACACTTGGGTGGTGACGACGATCAAGTGGTGTGCTTCGCAAGCTCCAAAACAATGCGCATTTGTAAAGGTAGCAGCCAACATTCGATAGATTTTTTTCATTCGCTGAATACATAAACACCGATAAATCTGGCATTTGATTCTAAATTCGCCAACTGTAATTACAAACACATGTGCACATTACATAGCTACAGATGCACTTAAAATAATTACCTTGTTGAAGATGTCTGCTTCTCCACACGCTACTAGAAATAGCTGCTAAGTACTCTCAATGCAATGGTTTTTCATGTGCAAACACATTAATCAGAACAACTTACAAACTTGGAAAGGCAGAATAGGTACCTATAGGCCTCAGTTCTTTACTTTACCTCCCCAAAATTGTATTCCAGTTCCCAAAGTAGATCTTGCTTTGCCAATGGGCCCGTCAGAACTTTACAGGAGAAACTGTCCATAATAATGTGGATGATACCGACCTACCTGGGTACAGCAGGGCTGGGCAAGATGTCCATCACAGTACACCAGTGAACCATCAAGCAATTCTAGGGTGACTGCCTGGATAATATAAATAGTGGACCACAACACTTGGAGAAAATTAGAAGGTCTTGCCCTGAAAAAGTCTGCCCAGGCCTGGGCTATACAGCTTTCTTTTCAGGTTGGCTCCGTTAAATTGATTTCCTCATGCCTTTTCTCATTCCTCGAGCGACTCCCTCTTAAATTAACGTTTCCACTAAAGAATACTTATGTGATGCATACCTGTACATAACAACATGCTAAAGGTGTTCATCTCCACCGGGGATGTGGGCTAAAGAGAATGGTTAAGAGTCACAAGCATTTACTGGAGACCTAAAAACCTGTCTCTGCAGAAGTCAACGCTGTTCAAAGTGGAAGGGAGTTGTAGGCTGGGTACCCACCACCGGTCCTTTCCTAAGGGCACACAGCTGATAGGGGGCCCTGGGGCTGCCCTCTTACTATTTCAATACACACAGACTCGCAGCAGGAGAAAATGATTATTTGGGGGAAGCACAACTCTGACAGAGTGGGTGAGGGTGGGCCTGCTTTTCATTAAAACCCTCACAGTGCTTTTGACTTTTGACATTAGAAGGATTACTTTTTAATCAAAACAAACTTTTTATAAAAATTAAGAAGGTTAAATAATCTCAAACCAATTTTAAGTAATAAAGCTCCCCCTATATAACAGGCTCTCTGGGTACACAAAACGAAATCGAGACGAAGACTGCACCTCTCTCACCGACGTGTTCACAACCAGAGGCCCAGCAGAGGGCCAGGCCCTCCAACAAGAACGACACCGGGGGCCTGGCATCCCGACTGCTCCAATGTGCGTGCTGCGGTCCTGGGCACGGCCCGGTACCCGCGGAGGAGCCGTCAACGCAGAGACGAAGACCAGGTCCTCAGCCCTGGCTCGGCCACTATTTGAAGGATTTCACACAGGCCCTCAAAACTCTGCCCCAAGAATGTTAAAAGGAGACACCAAAATGACAAACATGAGGGTGCTGCACAGCCACAACTTGTTTGGCCATTTAGTATGCTGTTTTGTTTTGTTTTTTTAATGTGTTGGACGAGCCTGCCTTTCAAGGGGAGCTGTGTTACAAAGTGAACTCTCTTCCTCCCATCCCTCAGGTTTCTGGGTGAAGGTCTGAATTAAAACTAGATGTTTTTTCAAGTTGTGGATCCCTTGTCTTAGGAAAGATGCCAGACATCTCTGGAGAATATTCATGCTCACCAACAGAAGAGAATCAAATTGAAAATCCAAAGGCCCAACAAGCAGAAGGCAAACGGCTGTACGTAGTGTTGTTTAATCTCAGTAGAAGAAATCAATCAAAACATGCGTGCAAAAGGATTAGGAGAGCACGTAAGAAAGGGGCATGACTGATTATATGCCTAAGGCGGCAGAATTACAATTTAATTCCCCTATCGTTTTCCTATTTTCTCTGATGAGCATGATAATGGGAGAAAAAAATAAATGTGAACAACTGTTCTTTCTTTTAACTACCTTAAGAAAGCCAAATCAAAAGATGAGATTTAGAAGGGGAATGAAGAAAACGTCAGACATTCATTCCCTTCTTTAACAGGTCCCTCATGGGTGCATCCGGACAGAAAAGGGACCTTCCTGAAGACACGCAGCAGTTCGAAGCAGGTTTGGTATCATGGGTGACAGGCACAGTAGGCTCTCCGTTAACCAGAACGCAAGCACCAGGCACTTGCAAGCCACCAGCAAAAAACATCGAAGAAATGATACCATGTGTATCCGGCATGGGTGCCGGTTAACAGAGAGTCTACTGTAATTGATTATAAGTATACTCTTGGAGTTCAAGTCCTGAGTTTGCCTTTTCCTAAGCAAAAAAAAAAAAAAAAGCCTCTGGGGGCTTCAGTTGCCTTATCTAAAACACAGATAACAACAGACCATTCCTGCAAGAGTCAAGGGTAAATCTAGGGAGAGGCGGAGTAGGTCAAGTGCCTGGGCCAATACCTGGCACATACAAATATTGAGAGAACTTTTTTCTCCCTAGGAAAAAGAACCCCAAATGTCATTACCATCGCACTCTCATAGGAGTGCTTCCTGACTACTCTTCAGCGGTCTACGGTGTCCCCATGTTTTGCACGTCAGTGTGTGCACACTATGAACAGTCTCGGGACCTCTTCCAGCCAGCACCAGAGACACAGGGTAGTTCTTCCTCACGTGGTGTCAAAGTCTTCATGGGAATACGAGCACTGTGAACAATTCACTCCTACTCACCCCAAAAATGCGATCTGTAAAATCATCATTTCAGTTTTCTACAGCAACCTGTCCAATAGAAAATGAGTATTCAGAACAAATAAATTCACAATTAATGAAAACACCACCAGGTATGAGGAAGCTGATAGAAAATAAAAAAAGGAAGTCTGGAATATTGGTGAAAAGCAAACTTGCTTTGATTACACCAATTAGTAAGAGTTTTAAAAAAATTTTTCTCCCCCTACCCCCACTTCCAAACCTGGATCCTTCTAAAAATATCCTCCACTGACGCTTAAAAAAAAAAAAAAAAAAAAAAAAAAAAAGACATTTTAGTAATACTTTTAGAAATGGAAGTCCTCTTTTCTAAACCTAGTTTATAATTTCCCTTCCTGCTCTCCTACCTCTCGAAAAGAATACTCTGAATTTCTAGCTAATTAATATTAGGAGCTCTCAAAAATTTGAGGTGATCAGCTTACAACTACCTTTCCCTTCCCTGACTTTCTGATGTTCTGTGGTTTGCATCTATCATCTCCACCAGAGGAGCAGAGAGGAGTTTATTTACAAGCCTGAGTATGATCAAAGGTCATGAAGTCACTCAACACTCTTCTTAGGGAAGTATAAATTGATACTACCTGTAAGAAAAAAATGGGGGACGACAACATCACTCAGTAACGGCCACATGTTCTCAGGGTCATAGCAGTCTCTCTCTACGAGGTTTATGATGGACTGTACGCCCGACAATTCATTAGCCGTCGCTTTCCAAGTTTCCATCTAACAATTTCATTTCCTTGGAGTCCAACAAGCAGTGTCACTGTTACGTTCCTCCTATTTAAGACTGATGGCTGAGAGTCTCTGACCAAAGCCAAACGCCCTCCATTCCTAATGACAGATTCTTAATGTGCCCCATGGCACTTTCACCGAAAACTCCAAAACTAATTGATTATTTCTGAATTTCTAGTCTCGCCTGCATCGTCTCAATGCCCTGGGCTTACTGAAATTTGAGCTATGTCAGAGGAAAACTACAAGATTTTCTTTCCTCAGGGCATTTAACCTATACTATCACTAATTATTATATGAACTATAATAATAATAACTTCTTTTAAGAAGTCCAGAAGGCCTCTGTACCCTCAGTTTCCTGGTGAGGAAGTCAGAACTCAGAGAAATTCAGTGACTCATCCCGGGCTACTGAGCTCTAAGTGACAACCAAAGGCGGCACCCTGGGGGTTAAGTGGCTGGAAGGACTCTCCTTGCAGCACGCGGAGCGGAGCGGGCTAGGCCTGTTCTCAGAAGTCCTAGGACGCTTTGTAACAAACACACTGTAATCCATGCTTTGGGGCTGTAATGAAGTCAAGGCTGTATTAGGTCCTATCTGTCAGAACGCCTGGCACAACCACGGCCAATCGGAAGCAGGAAACTGGAGCGGGGGTTCCTAAACTGAAACAAATGGAAACCTCCACTCCTGCAGCATTTCTCTCCCAGTCACACTCACACTCAAGCACTAGCACCAAACCGAAGACCTGAGTTCCAATCATTATTATAGGATTAACAATCTCTCTTTAACGCTGTGACTATGTAACTCCACATCAGACGACGAACAAATGAGTCCAAATTAACTCATTCAGCATAGATTTAATGAGCACCTACTATGTGTCAGCTCTGTGGGAGGTCCGACTTGGATACAATGAATAAATACCATTAAAAAACTCCCCTTACAGATGACTTGGATGGAGATTGTTAAATTTAAATATTGTAACATGAGGCAAAAAGGGGGGACCGCTGGTGAAACCCCATTTCTTAGGATGGATTTTATTGACAGTGAAATGGATGGGATGGGGGAGGGGAAAGAACTAAACATTTTTAATGTTATGAAGCCAGTTTTTCTTTAAAACTATCTCTGTTCCACAATTTAGTAAGTCCCATTCTGGAGGTGACAACATTCTATGAGGTTTCACATTAGTATTTAAATCATTCTTTCACAAACAATTTAAGGAGAAAAGAAAAGCATGTAAGAAGTAGTATGTTTCCATGTGAGAACACTCCTTAAATCCAAGTCCTTTGATTTTTCTTTTTTATGTCAATTGCTGATGCATAATTCATTAGGAGAGTCTTTGAGAAAGGCAGGAGTGGGAGAGCTGGTGCACAATTTGCAAAATACACAAAGAAAAAACCGTATAGCTCTTCCAGAAGCAATCCAGCAAAAAACCGAAACCGCCAGAGTGTAGGAGAAAAAGCAGTAAGACGTGAGGGGACCTGGACTCGAATCCTTGCTGTATCAGTGACCACAAGACAGATTTAGGTGGGTCACTGTCATCTCGACACCTCATTTTCTTCATCTCTAAAGTAAGGGGATTACAGTTTGCCCTGTTTATATACCACAGAGTTCTCATGAACAGGCAAACATAATCATGGTGGGAAAGCACACGAAAAAAATGTAACATCCTTTGAAATGGTCATATTTATCATTACAGAAATATTAGAAATCGAGTTAGGGCGAGGCATTGCCTTTTCTGTAACTATTTAAATAGCTTGCATGCTGTAAGCTCTACTTCTGTCCTGTCTCACTGAAATTACCTTGGAATTTTTTTTTAGGAGTTTGCTAAATTGGTCAGTTGTCCTCTTAACTCCACTATTTTTAGAAATTACCTCATAGTCAACTGTTGAGTGCAGAGGGGCCTTTTTTAGATAATAGGTTCGGTGCATATGTACAGACATAGTCCCTACTCACAAGGACACTATAATAAAGAAGTCTTATGTATTTTGAGGGCAAAAGAAAATGGAAAATCTTTTTTTCCCCTGCTCCTTTGTCAAAATGCCCATGTTTTCTGATGCATTTGAAAACAGAACAAGTGTGAGGATCATCCCTAACCCGGTGACATAACACTAGTGCATGTATCCATGCAGCTGCTACTCACAGACAGCAAGGGGACAAGGAGGCAGAAATGCCCTTCTGACCAGTTACTTTTATTTACTAGAAACTGGAGGGAGGGGAGAAGAAATTATAGCTATTTTACTGGAAGATGCACAGATTAAACCCAATGACTTGTCGGTCCTTCCAAATTAACTCTATTTACAAAACCTTTCATTAAATGTAATCTAATTTAAATGAGTACTGGAACTACTTATATTTGTTACTCCTCTCTTGATGAGCAATTAGTTCTATTCTTGCTTTCTTTTCCTGACCTACTTACAGCTAAAACACAGTGGAGGTGAGAAATGTTTATTAAATCATCTTCTGCTGTGCTTTCTAGATCCAAATAAATCCCTCAAAATCCTGGCCCCTGGGAATTGGAAAATATAAGTAATGCAACAATTAGAGCTTTTTGCTTTATTCAAGGGTCATAAAATGATATTACTCCACACCCACCAGAATGACAAGAATGAAAAAGATAGCATCAAGTGTTGATAAGGCTGTGGAGAAAATGGACTACTCACAGACTGCTAGGGGGAAGGTAAAAGGTCCACCGTGGAAAACAGTGGTACATTTTTGTCACTGGTTAAATGCAGAGTTATCACATGACCAGCATCTCTACGCCTACAAATATATCCAAGAGAACTGAAAATAGCTATTCAAGCAAAAACTTGTACAGGACTATGCCTAGCAGCACTATTCACAATAACTAAAAGGTGGAAACAACCCAAATATCCATCACCCAGTAAATGGCTAAACAAAATATGGGCCATTCATACAATGGAATCCATACAATGGAATTATTATTTGGCCAAAAAAAAAAAAAAAAAAAAGAAATGCTGATGCATGTTACAACATAAGCTTTGAAAACATTTTGCTAGGTGGAAGAGATAAGTCACAGAAAAGTTATATAATATAATTCCATTTATATGAATAGTCCAGAAGTGGCACATTTATATAAAAAAGAAAGACTAATGGTTGCCTAGGATGTGATGAAAATGTTCTAATCATTGCGGTGGTGACTGCACAGATGTATAAATGTATTAAAAACCCACTTCTGGGTATTTACCCCAAGGAAGTAAAATCAGCATCTCCAGGAGATACCTGCGCTCTCATGTTCACTGCAGCCTACTCAGAACAGCCAAGACATGTACACATCCATGGGCCTTTGACAGATGACTAGGTAAAGAAGATGTTTATAAATGCAACGGAGTATCATTCAGTCATAAGAAAGAAGTAAATCCTGCCTTTGCAAAAACATGGGCGGACCTTAAGGATATTTTGCTAAGTGAAATAAGCCAGACAGAGAAAGACAAATACCATATTCTCTCACTCATATGTGGAATCTAGAAATAAGAAAAAAATTGAACAATAGAAACAGAATGTAGAATAGTGGTTATCAGACACTGGAGTGAGGGAAAGGGAGAGACGTTGGTCAAAGGGTACAACGTTGCAGTCATGTAGGACAAACGAGTCTGGCGAGCCAACGTACACGATGACGACACTTACTATACTGAACACTGCACAAATGCTCAGAGAAAATTTCAAGCACACTCAACAGACACAAAAAAAGGTTCACTACATGAGGAGGATATGTTAACGAGCTTGAATGTAGTAATCATTTCACATCGCAAATCATCATCTACATCTTAAATACATCATTTTTGGTTAAAAAACATACATAAACCCACTGAATTATATGCTTTAAATGGATGAATTGTATATGAATTATAGCTCAATAAAGCTATTACCAAAAAAAAAAAAAAAAAAAAAGACAGGGAGAACAAAGATATGCAGGTTTAGAGACTGGGTAAACGATTCATTGTACTTCAATAGTGGAATCATTTTAATTACAAGTATTTCACTACAAAAATCATTTCAACAAACACAAACAACAGTAATAAAAACTACCATTTATCTAGCCTGTACCATTTGCCAGAAATTCTACAAACTTCATCTCAAACCTCCTTAGCGTGCAATGGTTGTTCGTTCCATTATGCAATTAAAGAAGAGTCTGAGAATGCATAACTTGCTTGTGGTCACACAGAAAATCAATGGCACCAAAAGATGTACCCGAGGTTACCTGAGCTCAAAGCTGTGTTCCTCAAAAAAAAAAAAAACACACAAAAAACAAACAGACAGACAAAAAACAATGAAATGCACCTAAGCCATCAACGAAAAAGAAAAAGAAAAAACCCAGAGCACACGTGCCCCTTCTCCTGCATGATGACATCATGACAAAAAAGAGACAGAATCACATTTTCTCTATCAGACACTTGCCCAAAGGAAGTAAGTACCTGAGCAATTCAGGTATAAAGAATGAAAAAGCATTCGCTCACGGTTGTTGCACCTACTATAGCATTTTCACTCATTGCTTAGATGCTTCCTGAGAGCCTACTATCTGCAAAACAGACACTTCTTTTTAAGTGAATGTTTTGTTTTTAGTTTTTGCTTTTTTTACCATGTTACTGCATTTTGTGATTCATGTTTATTTGAAATATAATGATGTAAAAGCCATACAAATGTAGCGAGCTCTCTATACCAGCACTCAGTGGTCTGAATATGTATCCTAAAATGGAGCAGAGCTGCTGCCATTTGTAATCCAGTGAGCAGATTAATAGGCTTCACCCGCTCACTGGATCCACACTTCTGTTTGTCTCTTAATAAACTTAAACTCCAAAACTTCCCATTTCCATTTTCCTATGAAAGGTTAAATCTCTATCAACATAAAGCAAAACCTATCAAACATAATGGTGAACAGATGAAAGTCTTTACAAGTGTTCACTAAACCACATGAAATTGCTGTTCTCTGACCATTCTTGACAGATAAAAAAGATACTGTCATAAGGTTCACTCTGCCCTTAACAATTACACATTCGCTGAGTTCGGGCTGAATATCCAGATGGTTAGCTAACCCTTGATCTTCACAGAGCATTCCAAAAGCGTCAGCACCAAAAGCCAGGGGCCAAGGTTCTACTATGGACACTGTCACTTGGGTTTGGGACCATGACTAAATGATGCCCAGAGCCCCAAAGCTTCCCTTCCTGAAACCTGGGACTCAAATCTCTGCCTGGCTCATCTGTTGGGATATACTGGCATAATTCAGGTTTCAGAGATTTAAAGCATTTCCATATACAGGAAATCGTCGTATCTTGCTTTGCTTTGCAACCTCTACTATACTTTGCAACGTGAAAGAGTAGGCAGGAGGGTTTTTGTTTTTTAATTGGATTGGATGGAGTTGGAAATCTAACTCCACAACAAGTCTGTATCTGTGGGGTCGCTGCCTAACTGTGTTCCTCAAGTCGCCTCATCTGTAAAACTGATCACGAAGGGGCACCCACTCTTTTTCACTCCTGCTAATTGGTTTCACGCAGGGAAATGATCCCACTGCTGTCAAATTCGTTTTCATTTCTTTTTAAATTAAGAAAGCTGTAAATAGGAATCAGAGAGTAAGTTTTTTTGGTGTCGGCTACAAACTTGTTTTTTATTCTGTTTTCCTTTGCTTTTTTTTTTATTTTGCAAAACAATTCAGGAAAACTAAAAAGCCAGGCTGCCCAATTTACAACATCAGATGTGCCTGACACACTGTCAGTGCTAAACCACTTACTGAATGAATGCCCTCTGCAGAATTCAAAGATTTCAAAGTATTTTATGTAGTTCATCTCCCACTTCGTATTTTCTGATTGTTTCTGTTTTTGTAAAGGCTGATTTTTATTTGTCCAAAGTAGGTGCCTAAAGTAGGCCTCTAAAAGTACACACCATAAACATGATCCTTCACCTTAACTCTTATGAGTAAAGTCAGCAAAGACATAACGAATCTGTCCTAGGAGGACGTTCACAATGTGATGGAGAATCTTATCACTGATCTGCTTGAAGGACCTCGGTTCCAGACCCACCACGGTGTACGTGACAGACTCCTCACAGACACACACAGCATGCGAGTCTAAATCACCCTCTCATCTTCCACCCTTAGATTTGTGATGCTTTAAAAGTGAGGATGTTTATTTTGGTTTTACAGGACCAGGTAAATGTTATCTCTTCTGTACATACATCTCCTTCCCTCTGCCCTGTCCCTCAACAAATCACATAAAGAGCAGTGCTTGTTGTGAGAAGCAGAAAAGGCTCATGGGCATTTCAGTCACCAAGTCTTGGTTTTATGTGCCAATCTTCTAATTTTCTAAGTAATGAATGATGCAACATAGGAACAGTCCTGCTGGGCCTTAAAAGACACTCTACTTAGACTCGGTGATAAACCCAGGCACCTGACATATGTCTGTCCCCATATTTAACTGGCATTCACAGAAAGAATTTAGCAAATATTCCAAACCATCCAAGTATGAGTACGCCACTAACACTTGACGAGTGTCCACTGATTCTGATAATAGCATCATCATCATTTTTAATTCTATGCCCCAATAAAAGCTTGCTGCTTAGAACACAGTATTTAAACCAATACATCAAGTTGATACTTTGCCCAAAGATTTTATCAGATTTGTTAAATATTTACCAGAAAAGTATCTATTGCATTAAAAATTGAATTTGGGGTTCCCTGGTGGTGCAGTGGCTAGGCTTCGGCGCTCTCAACGCCATAGCCTGGGTTCGATTCCCAGCCAGGGAACTACCTGAAAAAAAAACACAAAAAACTGAATTCACTTGACCAAAAAGAGGAGAAATTATTTGGACACCAAGTTTTTTAAAATAAATAAAGCATAAGAATCAAATCACCCATTATCCCTTTTCTATTAAATTATTGCATAATTTATCATACTACTTGATCATCAAAAATAAATAAGTGAGTAAGTAAATAAATTGACAGTATTTGGGGGTGGGCCTGAGCGAGGGGGAGAGAAGGAAGCAATAACTGCTTTTGTTTTTATTACCTGGCTTCTAGTAGTATCGGAGTCAATACCATCTCAAGGAACACTTTTCAATGACTATAATTAAGTGTGAACTTTACAAACAAGGTTGTGGCCTTACCTACATTCAAGTTCAAGTCCCATAAACCAAGATCAATGAACAGAAAAGCAATACCATAAACACCTTCCCTTGTCTCGATGAGAAGACGACTCAGGGCCACTGAATCATTTTCAATATTTAGAATGCCAGGTATTTGAGAATCTTTAAATTATCTCCTTTTTTTTTTCTAATCCTTAATCCCTAACAAAATTCCTGAAAACAGAAGGAAGTGAAGAACAAAGGAGAACAGGAGGGAGGCAGAAACAACCTCAGACATCACGGCCTTATCCGAACGGAGATTAGAAACAGGAGGTGACAAGAGGAGAATGACTCACAGATCGAAATCAAGCAACAGCTGAATTGGCATAAAAAGACCAAAACACCTTTTTTTTTTTTTTTTTAAATATACGCACAACTTTCAAGGCACATTTCTGAAGCACTCTTGACATGCTTTGATACCTTTAAGAGCATTTTTCCTCTACAGTCTAGCGCAAAAGGCTAAAATAAAATATTTATAATGCTCCGACTCCAACCACTTTTTCACAACCGTACTGAGTTTTATTTCAGATCATAAAATTCTCCTATTTCAAAGTATACCATCCAAGAACTGTTGATAAATGCAGTGAATGATGCAGCCATCACCATAAATCAGCGTGAGGGTATTTTCGTGACCCTAATCAGGTCCCTGATGCTCATACACAGCGGTTCAATCCCATTCTCACACAACCTTTTTCGGTTTTTGCCTCCTCCGGGCATTTCATGGAATCCCATGGATACAGCACCACTTCCGAAGTGTGTAACTTGGGGGGAGTCACTTAACTTGGCTCTGCCTCATTTTCCTCGCAATGATCACCCCCAGCCCTCACAAAGCTCCGCCAAGGAATAAATGATATGATTGTGAAATGCCTGGCAGGCCCATTATCAGGTGCACCAGACACGACGAGTAAAAGTGGTTAAGACTCTGCTAACTCTTGGCTTATAATTCCAGTTCCTGTTCGAGGAGGGCCCCCCAGTCACCCTGTCCAAGAACAAACTCTGTTACCTCTGTCTCCAAACCTGCTTTCCCTCCTGGGTCACACAGGGAACACTGCGAGTCTGCAGCTAGTCATCAGAAAAGGCCAAAACTCCCACAACGCTCCCATTCTCAGCCCATGCAGCCAGCAAATTTTCGAGTCCTCTTCGCTGACCTTGATTTGGCCTCTTTACCTTCCTTCCCTCTGCTTTGATGACAGCTCTGGAAATTTCCATTCCTGAGTTAGTGCAAAAGCTCCCGGCCCATTGTCTCTACTTCAATGGGCTCTTCTTCCATCCATCCTAATTCTCTCGGAGGGTTCGCCCTTCAAAGGTAGCTGATCATTTCTCTCTTCTCCAAGGGCTCCCCACTCTGGCTTATCACCCAGGACCCTCACCAACTGATGTCTGTCTACCTACTTCTGTATTTTTCCCTCTGGCCAATGGCCAGAATATGCCCCTGGTACCGGTCACCCCAAGAACCTGCAGTTTTCGGGAAGGTGTGAGGCCTAAGGGAAGCTCGTCACCCTCCAGCATCTCCAAGACCACCACGTGCCTTTCCTAAGTCTTAGCCCAAGTGTCACCTGATTAGATTCCCTGGACCATCTACCATGACTGGCAGGTGCCTCCTCTGTCCAGAGCTGAAGGAGATAATACAAAAAGGACACTCTCACAGAGTCACCACCTCAACAAGGTGTCCCTTCCTGAGCCCAAGTTCAGTATAACTTGGATAAAGGGTGGACAGAGGGAGGTGAGTGGGGGTGAGAAGAGAACAGAAAAGGACATGGGGAGAGTTAAAAGAGGTCCTAGAGGTTATCCAAATCAGTGGTTTCCAACACTTCTTTACTGACCCCCTTTAGGTACATCCACCCACACTCAACCCAAGGCCTGCTTCCAAACAGTTGCTTTGCCTAGTTTTTTTTCTTAACCATTTATTTTCCCATTTAGTCAAGGCTAACAATCAAGAGTGTTCTGATCCACATAAGCTACCCAGTGCTAACACCCTTAAATTTGTATAATTATTGATTAAAATCCAAGACAAAACAAACTCTCAGCGTTTTGTTAGCCTACGTGATCCTGTATCAGGTAACTGTGAGCTCCTGGGGTTTTAATGGAAGGTCAATGGAGGCCTTAGTCATGAACTTCAATGTCCCTTCAGGGCTTCATGATACTGACTGCAGCCAAACCCCTCAAGTTTTGAGAGGTGAAAGGTCAAGAAATCACACACCTCTATACTCTTGATGGCCCTGACTATCTGCCTTGTTTCTTCACAGGATCTTAATAAATGCCTTTTGTCCTACCGGGGTTCTCATCCTGCAAGGCACAGAGAGAATCTAAGGAATCCATGAACTTGGATGGAAGAAATACTACATCTTAATCTTCACTAGTCCTTCGAATTAAGGAAACTCAGCGTTGCCTTGAATTACAAATAAAGCTAAGAAACCATGGCAGTGACTTTACCACCAGGAATCACAGATGCTTTTCCAATCACAGTACAGTTGTTGCAAATTTCTTGATAAATCATTTACACTCATCACTATATTTCAGTACCACCACGGTGAATGGGTCTGCCAACTGGTTTTGTTATTAAATGGATCAATAAAGAAGGATATATACGGCTACATGATGGCTTGGAGTTTTAATATTTAGATAAATACATTTACATTTTTTTTTACTTCTGTATGTTCTGTTGTGCGCATTTAAGACAACTTTTCAGGAAGAAGTCCATAGGTTTTACTAAATGGCCAAATGAATGCATGACAAAAAACAAGCTGCTATGAAAACAAATTTAATTCAGCTTCTTCCTTGGGTACCCAGCAATAACAGGATAATACAAAATAAATATTTGCGGGAGTAAATTTGCAAGCTCACACAGTTAGTGGGGGAAAACAGGATGCAAACTCAGATCTCCTGAACTCTCGTCAATTCTAAAAATGCTTTTAACCAAGTGGCGTCAGGAGCCTGAGCTCCAGAGACAAAGATGTGTGGGTTCAAATCTGACTCATCATTCGTTCTATCACCTGATGACCTTGGGCAAGTTTCCCTGTTCATAATAACTGCCTTATTGGGTTGAGAGGGTTAACTGAAATAAAATACGAAAAGAACTTACTGATATTTTATGCATACTTATTGAAAGGACATAATAATCTACTTGATATCTGAAGAGTTTATGGAGTTTTTCATATTATCTGTATTTCTATAAAACTTAACCATTTTCTAAAACTCCCTCACTGCCAGGATGATGCTACTCCACATAACCCTCAAAATCAGAGCCTTCTTTTTTCTCAGACACATCTCATGGCCCAGGAAGATTTGAGGCTACCAGCCAGCATACCATCTCCCCACCTTTGCGTCCATCTTCAGACTACTACGTTAGAAGCTTCACTAAAAAGTCCATCCGGGAACCCTGCAACCTTAAGTCACACCCCCTGCTCCTGCCCTCATTATCTGCTAAGCCAGGGACCACCATCCTGGGCAATTTTTTTTCATCTACCATTATCCATGCTGAAGGCACAGGCAAAACTCTGCAGTCACAGTTGTGAGGTTTCCACCATTCTTAATAGCCTGACGTTTCCTACAAGAATCCTGTTCTAGTCTCTCCAAAGGTATCATCAACTCTTCTTTCACGCCCCACCGTATATTCTCATACTTCGGTAAAGTGGTCATTCACATAGGAAACCAAAATATGTCAAAACTGTCCGAGAGGTTTTTGAGATCCTTGAGACCAGATACCATGTAATTCACTATCTGTATGCCTACCACTGACATCGTGCCTGACAGATCTGATGGAATATTAAAGTCCATGAAGAGGAATTGGATTTCATGCTCACCATAACCCATAACCCTTCGAGCTCAGGAATTAATGTCCTCTTCATAAACCCAAGTTCTGACAAGTCCCTGATTTGATCTGCCCGAATGTTAAAAAAACTGAAGAATAAACCCAAGCATACCCATTAGTCCAAGATCCATCATACCTGATTTTTCTTCTCTTCGACAAAAAACATTTAGCCCATTTTCTCAATTTCTTGTTCCCCTGGAGAATTAAAACCCACAACTTCTAAATATTTATTTTTTTAAGGTATTATTCATGCATCGTGTTCATAATGACCATGATTTGATTCAGACACACGACAGGAGAACCGGAAATGACTTGAGATGAAAATTTCGGGCTACACAGAAGAGAAAGGAGCATGCTCCCAAGTGCGGGAGCCTACGTCTGTTTACAGCCGTCACCCACAAAAGAGAGAGACACTGACAGCCAGACCCAAGAAGAGCCACTAACAGGGACAGAGGGATGCAATCTGAACCTTTGCAGCCAAAAACACTGCAAAGTTGGAAGCCACAAGGTCCTTGACATTAGCCCCAAATGACCGCTGTGACCAGAACAGGGCCAAAGAGATGTCTAGATTAAGACATGAATCCCTGCCTGAGGACAGCTGTGCCTCAACTGAACACACAGCTCCGAGCAAAACCCTTAAACCTGAAACGTGAGTTGGGAGGGAATCTTCGGTGTAAACACTGGTTTTATGGGTATGATGTGAAATGCACACATTTTCCTATTACTCCCATAAAGTATTTCACTGACATCCAAGTACCTCCCAGCCCCATATGATGTAAGTGCTGCCTGGACACGTTCACATGTCACCATCACTTCGGCTCACAGCAACATCAGCGATTCACCACTTGCATATTGAAAACAACTACAGAATTACAACAGGCCGAGAACTGCTGCCAACAAATTTATTGCCTCCTTGTTATTTGTAAATTGACTGTTTCTTCTAGACTTATGGCAAGCAGAGAACTGCATATAAATGCATACATATTACATAGCTACTCATAAAACTTAACATTAGGATTGAACTTTCCCCAAACTCAGATTATATACCCTTTAAACAAGTATTACAATACAGGTTTGATTTCATGTGTCTCTCCTAGCTTCAATTTTTTTAATTGATTTCACTGGCTCCAGGTCAAAACCTTTCTACCTAAAGGTCTGCTTTTACAGAAATGGTTTACTACCTGGCTTACGAATTCAGAATTTTTAATAGGCTCTTATTGAAAATCAAAATAGCAGGTTGTTTGGGGTGCTATTTTTAAGTAGAACAAGTAGCTATTGGCCAAAATGTATTCCATTTATTTCTCACGTCTTACAATTTCATTTCACACGCATACATAATTACTTGTTTTTCAAAAACGCTATCAAAAATAATACCAAAGGTAGCATTTTCCACTCAATAAGGATTAATCCACGTATTACTTTAAATGTGCAAACCAACCTTCAGGCTACAAATTTTGAAAAGTCAGGTACTACTGTGGGAATGTTAAGTCTTTTCTTCCAAATAAGGGCAGAGCATCTCTACTTAGAAACCCCTTAGGAATCTACCTCAGAAAAGGCCCTATCTTCTCCCCCAACTCATCCTGTTTACACAAGGGTCACGTGATCTGCCTTGGAATTTCTTTGTCTCCACAATTCCCTTAGACCTTCCCCCTCATAGAACATCATAAAAATATAAAATAGCCAATCGGGTAAGGTTAAGAGGATGCCTTCGAAGCCCTAGCCCACAGGGTGAGACAGTTTTAATGAAGCCTGTATTAGGGATAAAAAGCGTGCAACTCTCTGTTCGGTGTGCATGCTGTGCACACTTCTGCAGAAGTAGGGGCTGCCTCGCCGAGATATTTGAATCTCTAAGTATTTATTTGCAGCACCAGAGTTTTATTTCCAATACTACTGGTCTGCAAAGCTCACACTTCCAGCTCCGTTAAGTCAAGGACAGTCCAGAAAAGTGGAAGAATCAGATTTTATCGTGCAGTGGGCAATCCTGGTCCCGACACCCATTTTCCTGCCTGAGGACAACCAGACCCAAAACTGTAAGCATCTGACAAATGGGGCCTCTCAAAGAGCGTTCAAAGCCGAAATACACACTTACCGCCTTTTTCCTGGCCAACAAGAAAAACACTCCTGTCACAGCCGCACATTATTTAACCAAGGGTGCCTCCTGGGGAGCCCAAGGAAGAAAAAAGCACCAAGATGAGGCTGTCAACAACCAAGCCGTGATGCAGAGTCACTTCGCAGGTGTCAAAACCTCAATCCCAGAAAATGAGGACCAGTGGGCAGACGACAGGAGAAAATGGATACCAGAAGAATACCAAACAGCTGCTCCGAGCAGAGCTGAAAGCAAGGCAGATACCCATGGGGAGGTCAAGCAAAACACTTGGAGAGCACGTTGAAGCCGAGCCTGAAACAATGTAACAGAGCAGCAGACAGCTGGACAACAACTGCTCAGAAATGCAGGCTTGAGGCTCCAGAAGCGGAGGGGGAGGGGGGGGGGCAGGTTCACAAACAGCTCCATAGGCATCCTGGAGGCAAGCACTCTGAGATGGAGCAGCAGGCACTTCCTGCAGGCCGACCCCGACAGCAGGGCCACGTGGCAGGGGCCAAGGACACCTGCACACAAAAACTTACTGTTGCAGGACACCCACTGCTCACCTACACACACACTCAGGACCCAGGGGCTAGTCAGGACCACATCTGAAATGGTGGCAGAGGTGTGGGGTCCGTGCCCACTAGTCACTTAGCGCTGTCCTAGACGCGCAGGCAGCACATGTGAGTTCTACAACCATCCCAGGAGAGTGTTCGCTGGACTGTCGTCCCCGAGAAAGGGAAGTTAGTGAAGTTTTACATCTCTAGGTCTGACCCTGGGCTCTATCTCATAACAATGACAGCAGACTCTCAGTGAACCGGCACCCATGGGGATTGGTAGAGGCCAGAGAAATGCAGTTTCTGGGTACTTGAGAGTTCGTATTAAAAATAGGCCTAATGCTGTACCAAGTACTGTACCATAAACTCTGTATTGCCTTCACATTAATACTGAAATAGAGTAATTAAAAGCAAATTAAGACAAAGGCAAACTTAATGTAACAGTTTATAATAAAAATAGCTTTGGGAATGCAGTGTGCAATTTTAGTTAAATGCCAGTCAATAAACTTTTCATCTTAATGAACGAACCTAATTTTTTTTAACTTCTAGTAACTTAGAAAAAAATAGACACATACACGCTTAAAACTGTTGGCGTAGGGGTAGAGCGTTTACGAGGTAGACATCGCATCAGGATCATCAGATGACATAGCTGGGACAGGATCTGCATCAGTAGATGATACTGAACTGGCAAACTTGCGTGCAGCTTTCTTAAAAAAAGGAACAAACACCAGCTTGCTTTGAGGCACTACGCCTTTCATGCCAACTTGGGTTTTTCATAATGTGCAGCTGCGTGACATGCTGAGATTTAATTTTTATTTTTATTTAAAGTATTGTTTGACTTTTTCTTTACTGGTTGCTTGAGTTCTGGTTAATAGAGAGTCTACTGGATATCTCAGACCTGTGTTTCTCTTCTAATGTCAGAAACCCCTCAGAGTACCCCCAATATGTTCTCAGCAAAATTGCTAGATTTCTAAAAGTACGTTTTTCCATTTAGATCGGGGGTGGCAAACTTTTTTGGCGATGGACCAAATAAATATTTTAGGCTTTGTGAGCCCCAAGGTCCCTGTTGGAATTACCCAACTCTGCCACTGTAGAAAGCAGCTACAGACAACACATACACAAACAATTATGGCTGCTTAAAAACCAGGCCACAGGGTGGATTTGGCCCACAGGGCGCAGTGCCCAATCCCACTGGAGATAATAATCCAAAATATACACACACTTACATAAATGTCATACCTCATATGGGTAACCACCTCATAACTGAGTGCGGCCACATAACTTCTGAGACTGCATTTAAGGTCAAGTTGGCACCAAAGAGTACTACCCAAATTGTCAAAGGTATTAAGAATAGACTGAATGACTGGATAAAGAAGCTGTGGTACATACACACAATGGAATATTACTCAGCTATAAGGAAAGATGAAATATTGCCATTTGCAACACAATGGGTGGACCTCGAGATCATCATGCTTAGTGAAATAAGCCAGACAGAAAAAAACCAAGAGCCTTATGACTTCGCTCATATGCGGAATATAAAACTGAAAACAACAAAGAAACAACAAACAAAAAAAAATTCATGGACACAATCAACAGTTTAAGGGTTATTTGGTGGGGGGAGGGAGGGGGCGCCAAATATGTGGTGATGGAAAGAAACCTCACACTGGGTGGTGAACACATAATGGAATACACAGACGGTGCACAGCAGAATTGTGCACCTGGAACCTATGTAACTCTTGATGACCAATGTTGCCCCACTAAGTCTAGCAATAAAAATATTAAAAAAAAAAAAGAAGAGACTGGAAGTAGACATCATGGGTTCCATGCACATCAGTGTCCTGTCTCCCCAGAATATTTTGCTTCCTCTTCTAACAGAGCCTTTCTTTCCCATGCTGAACTTATTGCACAAAGTGTGGGACAAGCAAACCCACCTGTTTTCCACTCAAATGCCAAGCCATAGGTGCAGGTGCATGGCCCAGGCCTGGCCAAAGCACCCCACTATTCCCCTAGCCAGTGACTGTGACTCATGGATGAGCCCATAACCTAAGGCAGGACAACAAAGGGCCTCTCTGCAGGACTTCTCAGAGCTAGTGAAGAATTCAGCATGACCACAGTGACCATGATGGCCAGGTCAAGAGACAGAGAGCAAAACCAAGTCCTGGTCGCATCAGAGCTCTTGCATTCAAACAAGCAAGAGGCTCTACCTTCCCTGACCTGGGCTTACGTCACTTACAGCCAAGAATCCTTATTATTAAAATAAATAATATGCTAGCAAAAATAAAGGCCAGTGACAACGTGTTAGCAACAGTTCACAGCAGCAACACAAGCACACCAAACTCCAAGCCCCACACGACATAAAAGCTGTGAGCAGAGGTATTCTGACATCTCACCTTCCCGCTTCACTGAGGAAGGCAGCCACACCCATCCCACGCCCTTCACCCAGAACTGACCCACCTGTGTGCGTCCTTTTTTGCCCACGGGCCTCACACAGAAATCTGGAAGTAGTCCCGAAATCCTCTGGCCTCCAACCCGCCACATTCAGCTAGTCCGAAAGTGATTTCCACTTTACTTCACCCCTCCATGTCTAATACGCTCCAACTCCTTCCTCACTTCTGCTCCTACCTTATTTTAACCCTCCTCACCACCAGGAATACAAATCCTGGAATCCTAAATAGCCAATATCATCCCACCAAGGGCACCCTTCTGGTCCCTCCGCTTTGGAGTTTCCCGTTTCACAGAGTGGCCCAAATCGTATCACAGAACACAAGGCCATCCATGTCACGGCTCTCACCGGCCTCGCCAAGTCACCGTCTCTCCCTCCCCCCCGCACTCCCTCCTCCAGATTTATGCCTTGGCTCTTTAGACACCAGGCTCTTCTCTTCCTGCACAGCTTCCCCAAATATTCCTCCCACTCTCATCTTCATGAAACTAAATCTGATTTGTTTTTCAGGAGTCAGTTCTCCTAAGTGCCTCCCTCCCCTCCCCCTCCCAGCAGGCATCAGGTGCCCTCTTAGGGACTCACTTAGAAGCATAAGCATGTCTCTGTCTTACATAGACCGCCTGTGTTATGTCCTATCCCTACCAGATTCTAAGCTCCTTGTGATTATGGTCTACGACACCTTCTTCAGGGTGGGTGCCCCAATATTTAACATGGCTTCTGACCCAGCTAAGCTTTTACAAGCGCTTGCTAAAGGATAGCTCCTAACACATGAGCTAGAAGCATCCCACACGGATGCTGTCCTGGGAGACAGCACATCTCTAGATAAGAATGACTTAACACTTTCAAATCAAAGGCCAGTAACTATTTGAGCTGATTTCCTGAATTTAAAATAAACCATATTCAAATCTTTCTCCCAAACTTTGAATAGAATTAGCATATTTTTACACTATAATTTGCAGAAATCAGACTACTTAAATGGTAAACATACCTTTGCTTTTCCTTTCTTCCCATCACTTCCAATAAAGATCATTTTTGGCCTCCGCGATACACATAAATACTCAGAATACACAACAAAGCCATTTACAATGTCATTACTAAATACTATTAAAACTTTTGGCTGACATGTTTCCAAGGACAACTAGCTCCTTATTAACATTTTTGTTGCTTTCTTGATTTCTGTTCATGTCCCTCTTTCTCTAGTATCAAAGATGACACAAAACAGAAGTAGTTTGTGAAGAGTGCTAATGAATTAGCAGCAACTGACATGATTTTCTGGGGGGAAATCCTTAAAATACAAATCATTTTTCTTTAACTGAATGAAAACCAATAGTATTTTGTGGAAGAAATCCTTCATTAGTTTCCATATACTTCAGATTTTGAAAGAGAACACTATTACCGTTTTCAGTTACAGCTGTAGTGTTACTTTGGGTTATTCTAGAAAATTTCAGTCTATTCTGGAAAACCCTCACTGAACACAAACAGCTTGTAGACATACAGAAAAGAATCTCTTCAAATGCAGCAGGTAAGTTGCACGTAAAACATTTACACTATTTTTATACAGACTTCTAAAGATGCTTCAAGAAAAAACATTCAGGCAATTTGTGTTTTAAATTCTTATTCAGGCTGAGAGAAAAGGTTTAAATAACGTTCTTGTCCAAACTACAGATTTGTAGGAAATCTCTGAACTTTCAACTAGGTTGCATACACAATGATGAGACAAAAAGAAATAAAAACGAGAATTTTAACCTAAGATTATGCTTATTAAAAACAATGTTAACTTTCAACCCTCATCCCTGGTCTACCTTAAATCTATAAGGTTTGTGGTATATGAATAAATGGTCCAATTTAACATTAAATGTATTCTTTCAGGCTTCAGTTTGAAAAATAAGCCCAACTCCCCTCCCCAAAATAATAAATTCTCAGAAATCAACTTCCAAGTACACAAAGATGAGCATATGGGTATTTATTATGACAGCTTTTTTTTAATATAAGCAAGCTGCTATTTTATAATACACACCAAAAATTCAGCGTGCAATCAAATATATTGAATAATTTTTTAAAAATACTGAAGAGCTACTATCACCAACAGTTGAATTCAGCAGACTCCCATTGTAACAACCTGTCTTGATTTAACCTGAAGAAGCTGCCAATCACCAGCTGCTCCGGTTCTGACTCTCGAAGATGTCAATCAAAACTGTTCACGTTTCCACGGCAGTGCCTGTTTCCCCCCTCCAAAAATGTTCATCCAAATTTCTGCATAATCATCCCTGCTCTGTACTATGAACGGAAAGCACGCTTCCTAAGCAAGAAAGGAGCAAACTCCTCCTTAAGTCAACTTCTCCCCATTTCACAGAAGTTCACTTTGTCATGGCAGACTCACCCTTCCCATTCAACCCCTCACCTGGAGAAACCCAAGTGCCAGTCTTTTTGGTTCGTCCTCAAAATCAAGGCAGTGGCATGTTTCATCAGGTCTTACATTATTGGTTTCTTCTACCAATTTAAATTAATTCCAGAGAGTTGAGAGTCATCCTGCAAAAACCATTTGTTGTCTTCTTTTACTAAAAACAGTAGGGCTGATTTTTTTTTTAACCCATCAGCAACAGAATCAGGTTTATTAAAATATGGGGCGAATTTTTACCTGAATATTCTCAAAATGTTCCAAGGAACAGATGTGCCCTAGAGAAAATGAGGCTACTATCCAGCAAGAACCAAAAGTGTTCTCCTTTTTTAAAAACAGGAGCTTGCGAGCTGCTAGTAGATTTAGTTATCAACAGGAAGAGAGTAAACACTCCAACTGAGAATAAGGTAACACACAAGAAATAAAACGGTGATCGTGGCTGAGGGAAAACATCTTTAGTTGATAGAATTAGTTGTGTTACTGGACCTCTTTTTCCATTGTATGTTTGGCAATATGGCTGCTGTTTGTTCTAAACATTATTAATTGCCCCCAGAATGGCCAATTTCAAATATATTTCTTAAGCAAATAAATCCAAACCCATTTCCCTAGAACTGTGACCTCTTTTAAACTGGAAGGGACCCAGGGGAAATCACTAGAGCCAAGTTCTGACTTGAAAGAGAAAGCTATGTTATCAGCATGGTAGGGCTTCAACACACTTAGCTTACCTGTGCTCTGCTGTGGGGGCGGGGTAGTGATTTTCTTCTCCTGGGGGCAGAGTGGAAAGCAAGCAGCATTAAGTGTTATGGGAAGGTTATATGTTCTCCTTATACAGGAAATCCTAGAAAAAATGCTAACATGTGAAAGATCTGTTTTAATTGGGAGATCAACCTTCTCAAATGCAGAACTACCCGTAAGTAAATTAATGTAAGTGCAGGTTCTGGTGAGAATGATGAGAGTGCAAGTTAGTGAAAAAAAATAAGCTCCCCAGAAAAGGTTTCAAAGAATAAAGAGAGCTTTTATATTCAATTCTGATCACTGTGAAACAAGGTACACAAAAGCATTCCTGGGATTTGGGCTAACTCTTACTTTAACATACCCTTCCGCAATATAACCGAAAACAATTGCGGATTTTCACTGTTTAAGATTTTTGTTGTCAAAGACACACATCAGAGTGGAACAATTCTTACAAGGTACTAAGAAAAATAATTTTGCATACGCTCCTCCTATATGCAATATCATCTAATTTAAGGAAGAAAGTCAATTATGGAAAAGAAGATGAATGACATCCCAATTCTGCTTTTCATACATACTTTGAATTGAGTACACACCACAGATATTTTATCTGCAAAATTTATGTCTGTGTGCACGTGCCTGTGTGTATAACGGTTAAGTTTCAACATCATTTCTCCAAAGTTAGAATCCAAGATGAAAAATTAAATTCCAAAATTAGTACTTTTTTAAATTTAGTTCAATGAACCCTTTCAGTTACCATAAATCTATCTGAAATAGTAAGTTAAATATTATTAAAAGTTTCAATTTTGAATAGTAGCTTTTAAAAGAAATCCCTAAGTGTTCTCCAACACTTTCAGACATCACTGTATAGTGAATTTAAACTATCATCAATGAAGTTAATGAATAATTTCTTAATTAAGACAAGTATTTAATAATTATCCTAGGTACCAGACACTATACCAAACACTTTGTAAAATATATCTCATTCAATTTTCCCAGCAACTCTATTAAAGTAGTTGTCACTAGCCTCATACAGAACAGGGACCAGAAGCTAAAAGAGTTTCAGTATCAGTCAAAAATTACACAATTAGCAAGTAATGGTTCTGCGATTAGAACGCTGAATTATCTGATTCCAAAGTTCTTGTGGTCTTCTTCCTTTTTGCCATTCTGTTGCATGAAAAAGTCTAAAATTAAGAACTATTTTCTAATTAATTACAAAAATGTATCACCAGGTTCAGATGCTAGATGTTACCATCTAGTACATGTGTAATTAAGCATACTTACTGCAAATTCTCAACAGAGGACTGATTAACACAAACACTTCAAGGCAGAAAAAACACAGCCTTCTGACATACGAGTATCGCTTTCATAATTACCAGGCCACCAGACTGCTCTGAATCTGAACATCCTCCATAAGAAAGAGATGTCACTGCAGAGGGGGACAATGAGTACACCCCGCCAAAGAGAACCGGGGTACCAAAGGTAATTTCTACCCTGTGCACTGTAACTGGTGCATTTACAATGTAGAAGGTAAGATGCACTCGGGTAGGAGAGAACGTCTATTCAAAATAAGCTTCATACAGAAACCAGAAACTCAGGAAAAACAACAGAAAGGAAACAGAGGAGAGCTGGGGAGGTGAGACGAGGGAGATTAGAGGTAGAGATGGGGCACGGAGGTTGCAGGAGACAACGGGACAGCAGGAATTCAACCACTGTGGACTCCAAGTGACAAAGTTAGCTCTGTCCTCAGGGTGGAACAGTCAGATGCTAGTGTACAGTGATAACTGGGCCATTCATCCTCTGCTCTGACCCTCTATACCTCTAAACGTATAGCCATGATGCTTCTTAAACCACGCAGAGAACACTGGTCCCACTATTTCACTTGATCCTCACTCTGTGGTCAGCAGTTATTATTACTTTCACTCCCTAACCAATTTCGGAGACCAAGCTTCAGAGATGAGTGGCTTGAGCACTTAGCTAGTGAAGCGGTAATGCCAAGACTAAAATTCCTGTCCTCTCTCTTGGTCCAATGTTAATTTAGGACCTGCCTCTAGTATACAGCACAGTGTTTTAAAAATTACAACAAAATTTCTAACTCATTTTAGAATGAGTTCTTTAAAAATATTTCTATTAAGTAGGAATATAAAAACTTCAGCTATTTAGAGCATTCACCTACTCAGAAATTCCCCCAAAGTGCTCAAAGACTCAGGTTTAGTGGACCAGGTTTAAAAAAGTATGGGTCCATGCATTTCTAATCCTCTGTCGATACCTTCACCTGATAGCATCACCCAGCGCCTGAATATCATTAATAAATTTCTACCTTCCCTACTCTCAGCTCCCTAAACAGCGATTTTTGCTGTAAAGTCTTCAGAGCCAAATTTCCTTATTAAAAGATTGTTCAACAAAAGTACAGACCAAGAAAGGCATTGACGATAGAGACTCAGTTTAAGCATTAAGCTTTTGTATCTATTCAAGTCATAAGCCTCAAGCAACCACGTGGTTTGTCAAAATCAGAATCTAACACCTGTCTCCACAGGAATGTTACCAAGAAGGTGATATGGTAATACAAGATGGTGACAGATATTTTAATAACGATCATCTCCTAGAATTTCAACAGGCTGTCTACCTTTTCAAAATCTACACAGTAACTCAAACCCATATGATCAGTTTAAAGATGCTGTGATTAAACAAATACGAAAACAAAATAGAGAGATGAAATAAAATGGCTAAACAAAACAGAGGTACCTTATCCTCAATCATTTTTTAATCCAGGAATTCAGGGTGACTTTCCAAACGTCCGGAAAGCACACTGAGCCCGTGTGCAAAACACAAAAATGCAACAGAGCCTTATTACTCTCATTGCAATGCGGTCAATGAACCAGCAGCACCTCTTGCCCCTGGGAATGACAGAAATGCAGACGCTCAGCCCTCCTCCAGGCAAAAACCTTCATTTCAACAATCCCAGCGGGTTTACAGGTAGAATGAACTTTGGGAAGTCTTGACCTAGAAATATATACAAGGGTGGGCTGATAAATTCTGCCTCCACTGTAATTTTTGTTGTTGTTACATTAGATATATCTGGATGTAACCAGTCTGTGTAGTCACATGGTCTCTCCCCTCCATCATTCCTGACCCTGCACACACAGATGCTCACAGTTTTCGCCCAGGGCACATCGAAATGGAAGAGCGTTCAGACGTGTGGTTCAAACAGCAGGGTGTTCCTGAATTCTTAACAGTGGAAAAGGTTCCTCCAATTCAAAGTCACAGATGAATGCAAGCCATTTGTGGTGATCAGTGTGCTGATGTGAGGGCAGTCAGACGCGGGTGAGGGGGTTCACAGGTGGGGAAGTGGGCACGCAGATCTGAGACGACGTGGGAGGCCTGTGACTGCACATGATCAGCCTCATCAAGATCGTGTTGAAGAAATGATCCGTGAAAAATCACCACGTCGAACACAAAGAAACTGCAGGTAAATTAGGAATTTCTAAGGAGAGCATGGGATACACTATTATGAAAACAAATGATATAGGTAGATTTCTCTTTTTTTTAAATTTCATTATAATATCATTTTCTATTTTAAGTGGAGGCAAAATTTATAGCCCGCTCAGGTGCACATACACAAATGGAAAGAGCTCCAACAGGAGGCTTAGCTCATAATGTCCCTTTTACAAGAGACACAGAGGGTTCTAGCTGGTTCAAAGAAACTGAGGACTTAGACTTCATTGTAAACGATACTTTAAATGGCAATCGTCAATATCAAAGGATGAAGGCAGGGGGGCAGATGATGAGAATCAAGTCCAAAGCAACCCCATGCCTGCCACAGGCATCCTCAATACCATTTCAGGTGTGAATTTAAAAGTAGCTACTAAATACTCTCAAGAGAAATGGTGTACATTATGTTGATGACATACAAGAGGCTTGAAAACAATATTTCATTTTGTGTTCAACGTGGAACAAAAGCAAAGCACATCATTATTTTTAAAAGAAAAAATATAGAGACTCACGTATAGAGAGAGAGGAAGCAAACCTTACGAGATCATTGTTAATGGAATCTTTCATGTCAGGGGTGTCCAATCTTTGGCTTCCCTGGGCCACGTTGGAAGAAGGAGAATTGTCTTGGCCACACATAAAATACACTAACACCAATGACAGCTGATGAGCTAAAAAAAAGTCACAAAAACATCTCATAATATTTTAAGAAAGTTTCCGAATTTGTGTTGAGCCATGTTCAAAGCCATCCTGGGCCGCATGTGGCCCCCGGGCCGTGGGCTGGACAAGCTTATTTTAAATATAAGATGACATACCTGTGGCAAACTACAGTTAGTATTTTCAGACTGCACAGTAGTGTCTATTAGATTTTTATTCAAATCTCAATCAAATTCATTTTCTTTGGTTAGATCAGTACATATTCCTAGAAGAGTGTGTTAAAGTATAAAAGCTTATTTCTTTAACATACATTCAGTGACAATTGAGCACCATTTTTCCCCCTTTCAACAGAATAACAAGAAAAACCTCCCTATTCACCAAATGAATTCAGGTATACCAGTTTCTCACATCAGCTATAAATAATTGCCTCCCTTAAAAGGACCTACTTCTGCAAATAAAAATGTCTTTTTGCCTGATTAAACTTCTTCATCATCTGAGAACTTTTCTTCTGCAATTCTGTAGTTGGAAAATTTGTCAGTAGAAGCTCTCTGTGTCAAAATGAGCTCTTCCCAGTAGCTTTCCTGTCGTTTATTATTGGAGGAGGAGGGAAACTTCCTGTTCTGAAAGAAGCATACCTGACAAAGTATCTGGACCCACATATTCTATCTCAAGACGTCGTTTACAATCCAAGGCAACAGCCTCAGTATTTGTAATACCTTTAACAGCCTAAAGACAGGAAGGCAGAAGTAGCCAAGAGACAGTTTATAAAACAATGAGCAAGACCCCCAGAGGATCACTGCAGCTGCTAGCCCTACCTCAAGAACCCTTTCTTCCAAACGGCTGTCTCATGACAAGCATCCTTTCCAAACTGAGAATTAGTAGTCAAACCTGTGAATGTAATCTCTAGAGCCGTCACCGAAGGCGCCCTCTGATGAGAACACAAATTGCAGGGATGTCACTTGAACATGCACTGACCTTGTAAAGAGTTAAAACTATTGACTCTTGTTTTCCATCCAAGAGATACCACTAACCAAAAAGCAAGCAGGGTACACATGATTTCATTATTGAACAGACTGGAAATTAACAAAAACTAGACGTTTATTTTTCCCCAAGTGTTTTCATCTGTCTGCCTCTCTCAAAGACTAGTTTTATTATTCTGGATTTATAAAACAGTATGCTTCCAAATAACGTCCTAAACACTGACATATAACCCGACTGAGAGATTAAAAAAAACAAAAACCAAGGCCATGGTCTACATCCTTTCAGTCTCTTTATAGAACACGTATAAGCAACTGTAAAAAGAAAACAAAATTTCATAAGATACAGCTGTAAAAGTTTTACTGGTCTTATTCATCTTTTGAAAAAAACTTACTTTGTAAGAAGCAAACTTGTGAACTGCATTTAAAATTAACGCCCAGAGAATTCCAAGTATGCGTGGTTATATGGATTGCCATTCTTCCCACCGGATTTTTAAACAGTGCTGAAACACGGCTGTTTGAAATACTTCAGTTTCGTCATTTAACACTATTCAAAATGGCAAGAGCCATATTGCGCCCCAGTGGCCACTCTTCAACAAATAACACATCCTTTGACATTAAAATACTCCTAAATGATGCCAAGTAAGAATTTCTAGGCCAGGACAGTCAAAATTGTCTACGTCTAAAGAAATCAATAACCTCTGGAACCACAATTTGGGAAAATAAAACCATCACTAGCAAAAGTTATGAATTTCTCAGTTTCAAATGTGAGTAAACTCTTGTACCTCATGGAGATATTATTACAGATTGTTTCCTAATTAAACCCAAATCATAAGCCTATAGTGAACTTGCTTTTCTTTTTTAATTTAAATCTCCTAAGGAATAATAACACATTTCTTCATAAATTCCACCGAAATGAAGGGTAATCATCACAGGCAAAGGAATCTGACAGAAATATTTCATTCGGCCACAACACCTAGCTCACAGCTGCTATTCCAAGGGTACTGATGTGTGTTTCATTTAACAAATCATGTAATTGAGCCAGTCTCTTTGACTATAACTACATGCTGCACCACACTTCATACCCTGCCTCACTGTGATATCACAGAATACCCCAGCAAAGAAATCAAGAAACAAAAGCTTACACCAAATTACCATAAGCAAATAGCATCTCCTCTACCAAATATGACTGCATTTTTAAACTATACAGTAGCATTGCTCTCAAGCAAAGTGGCATGTGAATAGCCTTGGAATGAATAAATGTATACATAATTTCATTTAATTCCACAATAAAATGAAATCTAAAGGCAGAGTTAGAATTTTCAATTCTAATCACTTTTCCTATTAAGTTTTTAGACACAAGCAAATTAAGATACCTCTTTCCATCTCATCTTTAAAATCATTTTTAGTTGTCTAAATTAAATGCCCAAAATAAACTACTCTAAAAACGATACCAATTTTTTAATGTAGCATCTTAAAAACAAACATTTCAGTGTTCCTGCCTTCTTCAAAAATCTCCTGAGTAGATAGACTCATTCAATTATTTCTCATTTACCTGTAAAGAAAAATGGTCATAGTTGAACCCAAAACTAGAATCCTAAAAAGTTCTTAAAAGACTGAAATGAACTTTTATACCTTTTATTCTAAGAAACCTTGGGTACCAGAGAAACTGACAAATGTGACTGAAAAGCTAAACTGTCAGGGAGGAGGGAAAGAGATCAATAGAAATTTAATAGTGGTGCATCTTGTTAGAATTAACTGCCTAGAAAACACAGCCCAAAAAATCTCTCAGGCAAAAATCTTCAATCCCTATGACCAGTAGAGGCAAATCGAGTTAATTGAGAGAGAGAGAGAGTTTGGCCTCTGCAGAGCTCTAAGGAAAACAACTGACCTGGATGTTTACGAAGGAGCCATTTGGAATAGGTATTCTAAAGCTTCCTCACGTCCGAATCAAGTGCCAATGAGCAACAGGCCAAGAACAAGGCCAAGTTTAACCGTCTACCACGGATCCTAGGCACGGATGTCCTGGGAAAGAAGCTGAGTCCCAATAAAAGTTATAAAATGAGCATCAATCAAAACACACAAGAGTAAATGCAAGTGAAATTCTGCTAAAGGACAAGCTAGCGGCATTTTTAGAAGTCTGTCATCATTCTCAGATTCATACACTTTCCTGTTCCTGCTGGAGGACAGGTAGGAAAGGACAAGACAGGTATGGGTGCTTGTTGACAAGAGCGCACAGGTGCTGTCTGTATCATGCACCGTGTGTTTAAGAAGCCTCTATCGAGCAGCATTCACAATCAGTGAATTACTGAATGTAATCGTTTATTCCTCAAAAGTACATACAAATTCAATCTCCAAAGAAACCATTTAGTGCTGTGCATAATGACACCTGTAATTATTCAAAATGTTATGCCTTTTCCATACTCTGAAAACCAGAAATATAGGCAGTTCCTGGTGCTATGATGCTACACATTTTTTTCAAATCGGCTCCACAGAGGACAGCTTTGGCAGAGGAGAGGTCTTTACGTGCAACAACCCACTTGTCTTTCCCATCAAGGCTGCCACACTCTGTCACTTTTGCAAAGTCATTAAAGTACCCAAAGCTGGGAGAATATTCAGCTTCCAAGATAGAATAAAAAAATGTAAGAGATGAATGTTACTACGTTAAAAGCACCTTGGGTGAGGATAATCAAGTTGTAAGGAAGTAGGGTTGTCAGCCACAGATCTCAGAGTGTCTTCAGGGTAAACTGTGTCCTTTCCTGATATTAGGACAGTAGCTGTGTTGGAGAAAATGTCCCTTCGCCCACAATAAACAGCTGCACCCTCACGGGCATTTAAAACAAGTGCTGCTAGTGTGCTGAAAAGCAACAGGAGATTAGAAAGACAAACTGTGCTCCTAAATCATGCTGGAACCCTAGAGCTTGCAGCTATTTCAGAATTACAGCAGCGGGAAAGTCAGTGGTACCATAGGGGCACAATAATATGGAAAAACTAAGTGCACATGACAAAACAATGTAAATTAATAATATATATAATAATACAGCCAGAATATAGATAGGTAGATAGATGGATAGATACACACACCTATGTATGCAAACAACTAAGGGACAGATGGCTGGCAATCAATTTTCCCTATGGCATTTGTAAATGTCCATTCAGTGCTTGGATTTGGGTCATTTTCTAGGATAAACCCCATGTGACAGTCTCAATGGCAGTAAGGCGTAGCCTAGACTGGCTTTGCATAATTTAAATTTACGCTGGAGATGTACTTATTCAAACAGCAAAATGAACCTTTTCCACATAGATAGGACTAAATAATCAAAACAGCTAGAAAATAAAATCTCACATAAAACATTTTGGCAACTATAAATTGTATCCCCTTGCATTCTTCTTCAGGGTCTTATAAAGTGGGAAGGAAATCAGAGTAAAAAAACAGCCTGAACACACTGGCTTCTTCCAAGAAAGACCTGATGAGACAACCTTTGCTACAAGGCAAACTTCTCTCTCATTTACTTGATTTTATGAATAATTCTTTCTAAACATACTGTTAAACAGCAGACATGCCTTCAATGGTTGAACATAAAAGAATTTGTATGAATTTGAATTCTTAAAAATTCACAAACTTGCACTGGCAAGATTATGACACTTACTGAGGTTGTCTGTACAATCTAAGCGCCTGGTGGCAAGTTCACAAACTTAACTGTCAGATTTTGGGGACAACAACAGCTCTAATGGCCATTCCAGAAGGAGTTCCAAAACTGCTTTGAAGGGTGGACTAGGCGCTGGCATCGGTGCACAGCTTCCCGAGAGTACTTCGAAGGTGACCGTAGTGATATTCAGCAATGAGGTATGCAGCACATTTTCTAGAATGAGTTTTCGAAATTAACTTTCTGACCTCGTATGTTGAGTATTACAATTTTAACACAGCTTTTTCCTTTCTTAAAAATGTGTATACATATTTTTGGCACCCTCTGCATATAGCTTATAAAGTAAACTTGATCACTATATTTAAAAGAAATGATAACTTGGAGAAATACCACAGCAATAAGTTTTAAGCTGATGCAATATGAAGCACTGCTACAGTAAATGCCAGATTCTTCTGCTAAGAAACACAGTCTTGATTTAGTTCCACAAGTCAAGCCTAAGAAAGCCACCTCCCTGGCTGGGTGTTGCTGGTCCCCTTCTGTCACTAGCCTCTCCTTACAGAACTGTATTTCACCAAAGTTCCAGGCGGGGCAGCAGAATCCACAGATGAAGTTTAAAGAAAGTTTTAAACTTGTGTCTTTGCAGTCTGGAATGGAGTGGCGGAAATAAACCTATTATCATCATCCTACAGTTTCCACTTGACTCCCCAGCTCTCTTCCCCTTCACAGTAAGATGAGAAGTCGGATAGAAAGTACTGCATCTGAGGCCACACCCGACCATGTAGCCTGGCCCTGAGTCACCTGAACATGCCAGGCTGACACCAAGTCTCATGTTACTTCAATATGTATTTCATAATTTCCAGGATACATAAAAGCCAAGTTTGACATTTTTAAGATTACATACTCTTTGGAGTATGTGATTGCATATGCAGTTTCACCCTAAAAAAATTAGAGTCAAGTACACTTTTCAAACTGTAGCAAAGTATGATGTATATATACAGATCCTCAACATCATATTTAATATCTGTAGAGCACACAGTAAACATGCTATCAACTAGACGCTACGGTAAATCGCCCCATTAAATCCATCTACGCAGCTAGGCAGAAGTCAGGAATTTTAACTCTCCATTCAGGCCACAGCAGGTAAAGTACTTAGGGCAACTGTCAACCCTCAAAGCACAACTTATTTATCATCACACCTCCGTAAATTATAGTCTTAACCCTTCCGACTAATGGCTAAAGAGCACAAAATAAGCATTAAATCCACAGAAAAATGTACATGTAAATTTGGTTTACTTTTAGCCTTATCTTTACAGGATCGTTTCTTCTGACATGCAGTTTTTAAAGGACTGGAGGGCAATAAACAATAGCATGCACTAGGAAGGCTTGACTTAACACAGGGCTCTACAATAGTTACAGTATTGCAGTAAGCTGACTTGTTTCCTCAGCTGTATATTCTTGGTTTAAATGCTTACTATTCAGTGTTCCCAACAGAGTCAGTACCTGCCCCCATTTGTCCCTGAGCTTATGCTGGGAAAAGTCACCCACCTTCGGAAGCAAGAGCTTTTGCTTCCATACCTTAGAAATAGCAGGTGCACTGCAACCCCAGATCGGAGGGAAGAGAAGCAGCTCCTCTCACAGACCATTTAGGTCTCAGCGCATGTAGCCTAATTGCAAAGATCTGTACACTGCTTCAAAGTTGAGGGAAAGTTTATGTCTAACAGTGGCTTCCTAGCAACTAGTCTCTGACAGACACTACATAAAAATACATCAAGAACAGGTTTCCCGGATGCGGCTGCACCTCCTCTCAGGGCATTTCACAACCGACGTGCAGGGTGAACCAAGAGGCGCTGACTTAAGGCAGCCATCCACGAACGTGCTTTTAGCCAGAGAAAGGGCACACCAGAGAATAGAGAGCATGTCTAATTACCTCCAGGAGATTCTGCTTTCACCTCCCCTCACTATCAAACACGTCTCGGAAGTTCACTGCCTTGCCCTGACCCTGGGGATCCATTTGCTTTCCAACACCAGGAGAGGCTGCTGAAAAGCTGTCAAAGTAAATCTGCGCTCACTTTTTGGATAGTTTAATTTCAATGGAGCATGAAACACCCCAGGACGGTTAATAAGTTTAGCCAGGCGTACTGTTCTCCCTAATATATTTTAATTATGCATCTGTTTTAATTGTAATCAGATTAAGTCACCCAAAAGACACAAATTGGAATTTCCCCTAATGACTACTGGAGTTTTTCATCAGTTTCTAAACACTAACAACGTTTAAAAAATAGGTAGAGACACGACCACCGCTGTGACATTTCCCAGAAGTCGGTGCAGTTTCTTTGACAACACTGCTCAGGTCTCATTAGCTACCCAAACTAACCCAAATGCAGAAGACAACTTCAATCTCTAGGGGCGTCTTCTCCTATTAGCACAAAAGAATCGCTAATGTCTAATGCAAAACTCCCCAACAGAAATGAAAGCCCAGGCTTCTACAAAGTGCTATGCCATCGATCGGTGAAAGAGGCGAGGCGGGGGCCGGGTGGGGGGGACAGAAGCGACCACCAGCAGCATTATCTTGGCTCCAAGTAAAGTACACTACAGGTCCAGAGGGAAAGTTGAAGCAGAGTACGCGCCTCTTCTCTTTGCATCATTTTGGCAACTGTCACACGTGTGTTTAACCTCGGGAAATAAAAGTGTCCCATCAATAAATGGAAACGTTACAGGGAAGATCTATTAGGGGGCGAGGAAGGGCTTCCTTCCAGCCCAGACGTAAAATCGCTCAATGTGCTTTTGGGGCACGAAGGAATGCCTAAGACCTTTTTTAAAAAAAATACGTTCATTAAACAGTTTCCGAAATTGCTGCGATTTCCGCTAAGAAACTTAAGCCTCTGCCAACAGCCGAGAGAACCTGCTGTAAACTGGGAACCCCAAGTCCACCAGCCCGCCCAGCGCGCTCGCCTCCCGGGGGGTGCTGCGTTAGGTGTGTGTTTACGCGTCTCCTAGCCATCAGGTGCTACACCAGTTCCTCCAAGACGCACTTCCAGCCTTAAAGCGGTAAGCTTCGGGGCCACCACGGAGTCCCCCCGCAGCCCGTCAGCCCGTCCTCTCACCCCCTTACCTGTCATCATAGCAGAAATCCGCACTTAGGGTGTTGAGGTACAAGGCGAGCCCCAGCGCGCCGCTCACTAACTCTGCAATCATCTCTCCACCGCCTTCCCTCCGGCTCGGCTCCCAGCGCGAGGGCAGCAGCGGCAACAAAAAACAGAAGCATCAATCCCCACCTTCCGCCGCCTTCTCCTCCCAGCTCCACTTTTCCCTCGCTTCCCCACCCTCCGTTCTCTCCCTCCCTTGGGTCCTTCCAATCCACCGCTCTCTTCCTCCTCCTCAGCCCGTCTCAGCGGCTCCTGCGTCCTCCCCGGGTTCGGGCTCACACCACGCTCCCCATGCCCGCGCCCGCGAGCGGCGAGCGGTGTTCGGGCTCCTCGCCCTCCGGCGGATGCACTGGGCTGGTCCTTCCCGCGGCTCGAGGCCCCCGCCCTAACCCATGGCAATTCGGGGTGCCCTAGGTGAGGAGTGGGACGCAGAGGAGGTGGAAGAGTGCGGGATGGGGGAAGAGGGACCGGACGGAGCCGGGCTCTGGGACCAGCTGGAGGAAGAGAGAGAAAGACGGGCGGGTGGGAGGGACAAGGGGAACCGCCTCCCCTCGCCGCCTCCCGGGCGCACGGCTCGGGGGCCGCTCGGGCTGACTCCAGCCGCCGAGCGGCTGCAGCTCATTCACTCTTTATTAGCTCCCTGCCGGCCCCAGCCCCTTCTCCAGTGAAGTGAGAAGCGGTGGTTGGAGACTCCAGAAGCTCCCGCGTGGGGTTCTCGGCGCTGCCCCCCGCGCCTGCGTGGCCCACCCTCCATCCTGGGTTTGCCCGGCCCCTTTCTCCACCCAGATCCTCCCCTAAGGCTCCGCCCACGCCGCCCTCCGCCCGCCGGCTGGAGGCTCCTCCCACCCGGCCCCGAAGCTCCGCCTACCCGCCCGGCTCCTGTCTTTTCACCTTCTTTTTCACTCCCGAGAGCCCCCCCGGAGCTTAGGTGGACTGCTGGGAGACAGCCTGGGAGGGGCAGCTGGGGGAGAAACCACCCCGGGGAGGATGCGGTCGCTCGCCCGGCTGCTCCTCGGCGGCGCCTGGCACCGGCTGGTTCTCAAGCCCAGCGCGGTGTGTGCCAAGCGCTGCCAGGCGCAAGTCCGGTCCGCTGGAGACTTTTGGGGAGCCGGAGAGGAAAAACAGGTTTGGCGAGCGCTGCAGCCTCGGTTGCCACAAACACACACGCGACCTCTCACACACGCACACAGTGCGTGAGCCGAAATGGGGAGCGGGGCGCATTGGAGAGCGTGGGGAGGGGGCATCTTAAGAGAAAGAGATTTCAGCTCTGAGCCTACCCTCCCGAAAGACGTGTGGGGAGGGAAATGTGCCCGCAGTAGGTTAAAAAGAAAGGACGTACACACCCCTCAGTTGCGGGGGCCTTTCGTGGTTTCAGGGGGACTGTCAGGCTGACCCTGAGAACAAACAGGAGAGACGCCTCTGCCGCCCAGCACAGATCTCTAACTTAGGAAGGCAGAAAGCTAATGTCTTTTCCGCCCGGATTCAGGACTGGATGGAAGGCGTCCAGCATGTGAAATAAGGTGTAGAAGAATGGCCTGCGTAGAACGAGCTCTGGGTACTAAAGTTGCAAGACCAAAGAGGTCCGCGGGCTGCCCGCCACACCTCCTGGCTTGGCACCTTTCTGCGCGACTATTGGCTCTGGCGGACCACGATGAACACGACCGCGGCGCCCCCTGCTGCACGGCAACCACAATGCATGGAAAACCGGAGGGCTGACTTCTCCGGCACCTGCCCCGTCGGAAGGCAGCTCCTAACCAGGGAGCTCTCCCAAACTGCGGCGGCCAGAGAAATGGAGTCCCGGGATGTCTGGCAGTGGCCAGAAAAGCACAAACACTGTGGTTTGGGTGTGTACAAAACTTTTCCTGATTTCACAAGGAAATCTACATAGACACAGTGAAAATGATGAGTATTCATTAAACCTATTATGCCATGAACCATAGGCCCATTTCTGGAAAGACTGTAAGTAAATATAATAAAATGGAACTATATCTTGAGCTTTTATTTTTATTTTCCCACTGTTGAAAAGTTTTAAAACTCCTCTATCTATTGTCCCATCAAGGTCCTCCCAATGTATTTACACATTGATAATGGGTCCTAGTATACTGCAGAAAAAGCACCCTAGGAGTTTGAGTCCCCACTCTGCTATTAATCTTATTATCGGGGTGCATTTTGGCCAGTCACCGAACTCTTTGGACCTCAGTGTTCTCACCTATGAAACAGTGATGATAATATCTGCCAGTAGGTAGTATGAAGATTAAAATAGTTTACTTGTGAAGCACCCAGAAGAGTCTTAAGTGCAATGGAAATGTTAGCTATTATTATTATTCACTCCAACTTCCTCCTTTCTTTTTAGGCATTAACTAAAACCTAGATGTTTACCTCCAAAACATAGACCATCACGTGCACACTGCTCCAGTCCTAGTGCAGGGTACCCTCACTTCCGGCATGGATTAAGGCAGTAGCTTTCTAAGTAAGTGGTCTTCTCTTTTGTCAATGCACCCTCCATCCCTGGTCTTAACTTCAGGCATTTGAAGATTCTTTGGAAGTCTCCAGTTTCCCTACTTTAAAATGTTCAGTGACTTCCTGTCACACATCGAATAGAACTGATATTTACCAGGACCAGCCAGGCCCTCATTTGACTCTGATGACCTCGGTCCCTCCACAGCATGCTCCAGTGCTCTAGCATCACAGGTAGCCTCTGGAGTTGACCACTGTCTCTTCTTCCCACAGGGAATGCTTTCTGCCCACACCTCCAGCTCCTCAGCATTCAAATCTCAGTTCAGATGTCACCCCCTCAGAAAGCCTTTCCTAGCTCATACTTCATAGCGTAGCCTCCCCACTCCCACCCCAGCAATCCCTGTCCCTTCATCCTACATCAGGCCCAGGCAGACTCTTTCAGGGCAAACACTACTTCTAATTGTGTGTCCTGGTCCACTCACTAGCTATTTTCTCTTGCTCGAGTACATCCAGCCGCCTCCATTGTGAAGTCATTGATGACCCGATTCTCGCCTCTAGCAGCTGTACGTGTGCGTGTGAAAAAAATGTTTCTTCTACATTTAGCTGCCTCACTGCTAGTCCCTGGTGTAATGTGGCATCCGCTACAACACGTTTTTCTTCATTCAGGCGATCACCCCAAAATTGCTTGGTGGGCCACCAGTGGACTGTGATCAACGTCTTGCCCAGCCCTGTCCTACATTATTTTCTTCACAGCATGCATTGTATCTGGAATCACCACTAGAATGGCAGCTCCAAGAGGGCAAGGACTTCATCAATCTTGGTTTCCATGTAATACCCAGAGCCTTTAACCTCTGGCAGGTAGAAGAAACTAATAACAAAGCAAACCAAAAATTGACACATGAACAAATGTTGCTCTGAAGAAACTATAACAACTGGAAAGTCACAAATTTTCATTATGAAAGAATAGGATAAACTGATTTGTTGTTGATGTTAAGGATAGTGAAGAATTAAGGAAAAGGAGAGGGAGGAAGTAGGTTAAAATTTTTTACGAATGCATCAGTTCTGCAGGAAAACCTGTGGTGGGAAGTCACACAGAGACAGCTCTGTTCAATAATTAAGAGAACTCTAGAAGCATAAAAGCATGAGAGAGGTTTGGGTTCAGTATGCTAAAAGCTTATGAAGAGCATTTCCCAGAGCTGTCTCCATTTTTCAAGGTTCCAATGGTTTTAAATAAATATTTTATCCATTTCTCCTCCCCCTCCTCCTTTCTTGTTTTCCCAGCCCCACCACTAAAGTGGAAGCCTAGAAGACTGAGAAATGCCACAAACTGGCACATCTTGCTGTCCCTGATGAATAAAAGGCTGAAAATTCAGCTGTGTTTGAGAAATCTGGTTGCTTTTAGCAAATTTTCCTACTACGATTTAATGTGAGTTTCAATACCCTTCTAGTGCATTAAGCCTTGCCCGCTTTCAGAATGTTCTCCAGGGCTGAGAAGCAGCTGATGCATGCATTTTCTCCCTTCCTTGATCAACTTTGGGGTAGGGAATCAAATTAAAGAGGTTATCACTATCCTTGGAATCATACCAAATCTGGAGACACCACTTTTTTTTTAGTTTAGTAAGGTGGACTTACCCATTGTGAGACCATTGCCTTGTTTTTGAATATATATATATATATATTTATATATATAACTATAAATAATATACTCTCAATTCACCAGCACCCATGCCAGATAAATGTAGTAGCATTTCTTCTGAGGTTTTTGCCAGTTGCTTGAATTCTGGTTAACAAAGGGTCTACTGTATTATTCTATTGAAACTACATTTGCTCTCCACAAATGAGGGAAATTAGGCTGGTAGGCTTGAGTTTTCTACCTTAGACACAAGATGGGCCAAAAAAGTGCTAAGCCCTATTTTCCTGAAGTAGATTCCACACATCTGCTACCTCACCACTTCCTCAATGAATTCTTTTTTTTTACAGTTGCCCTGACCTACCCTGCATTTGTTCTGCATTCCCAGTCCTTTGTTGTATAATTCATACCTTTGCAGCACTAGTTCCTCAGGGTAAAGATTTCCTTATTTGCCTAAGACATTTTTAGTTTATTGTGCAATACCATCTTCCCTGTGGGTGTTGCATAAATATTAACTGAAAATCCACATCTGGTCTCAGTCGTCATTTCTGTTTGTCCTAATATAACTTCTCTTTGAACCATTCATTTGAAAAGTGTGCCAAGGGTGAAATGTGGCACATAAATTCTCCCGCTACACAGGATGCCTTTTAAAATGCCCACAGCTTTGGTTATTTATGAGCAGAAGATTTGCACCTCTTCCTTGCTCTCTCAATTCTAAGAGGGTACCAGGCCAAAGTAATTACAATTTCCCATATGTTTTGTGAAAAGGTATCCAAAAATCTCCTGCTAAAATCTTAACAGATTGACTGGGAAGCCGGAAAACACTAGCCCAGCAGGTGGAATTGCCTGTTCAGGGAGGTCAGAACAGAGCACTCTGCTGGGAGACTAGTAAGCTCTGGGCTTTATTCAGGAAATAACCCTGCAGGAGAAAAACAGCAGAGCGTGGATGAAATGTGGGTCAGGAGCTGAAAGAGGAACACGGACTGCTTGGTTAACGAGTGACAGCAAATGCATTGGCTCCACGTTAGATTGAGATGTGTCCCAGCGACCCAGAAAATGCTGCCCTGCAGACACTACAATATGTAATGTCACTTTATCCCAAAACTTATGATCCATTAGGAATATAATTAGGACAATGCAGCCGTGGAAGCAGATCCTGTCACCTCTGTCACAAACCCGGGCTGCTAAGAACCAGCTGCTACTAAAATAATGATCACTTTGAGAATCTCACAGTCTCCCAGCTTCCATTTCAGAGGCTATGGGGGTGGGGGAGGAGGAGAGGAGGGGTGTAGAAATAACATGTTAATAACCAGATACGGATAATTGCAGAGATGGTGAGCTAATGATAGAACTCAGAAACTCAATCAAGAAAAGCCAGCACGGCCTCCTTCGTCAAATCTCGCTGAATGTATTCACATGCAGTGGTATAAACAGTGATCAAAAATAATCTAACAGCTTGAAAAATTGCACAGAATCTTGGGTAACAGTTTTGATAAGCCTCCAATTCTGTAAAATTCAAGAGTAGAGAGAAGATTAGTTTTGATGTGGACATTAGTTAACAAGTTATTCATGAATGTTGCCTTGATGTTCAGCCCAACATGAACTCTTCCAGGCAGCTCTGTTCAACAGAACTGTCTGCAAAGGTGGTTTTGTATTTGCCCTCTCCACTGTGGTAGTCATCAGCTAGCTCCTGTGGCTATGGAGCACTTAAAATATGGCTCGTGTGACTGAGGAACTGGATTTTAGATTTTAATTGTAATGAATTAAAATGTAAATAGGGACATTGGCTAGTGGCTGCTCTATTGGACGCCATTGTTTAAACTATCTGTGCCTCCTAGCTGACTCCCAGCCCCTGTGCCTTACAGGAGAGTTCATATAAAAGCCAGTTACCTGCACCTCCCACTGGTCAAAGCTTCAGTCCCAAACCTCTTTCTCTGACCTGCTCTGCACCCATGTGTGACTTCCTTTTATTCATAAAATAGCTACGAGCTATTGAACACTTTTTAGGTATTGGCATTTTACTGAGCACCTTATGTTCATGGTTTCATTTAATCCTCACAACAGCCCTGGACGAGAGGTACCATTGCTACCTCTGTGTCACAGACAAGGAGATGGAGGCTCACAGGTTGAGTAAACTGTCCAGTCTTACAGCTTTTAAGTGGCAGAGCTAACATTTGAACTCGTATCTTTTAAAACTTGTGCCTTTTAACTTCAAAAGCCTATGCTTTCACCACTACTCAGTAGAGTCTTATTGTACCTTCTCCCATTCAAAAGGCCACAGCCCCATTAGGATCCACTTCAGGAAAGGAAATTCCTGGCTACATCCAAGATGATTTCATTAAATTCATGTTTTTCCTCCACTATCCTTCCTCAGATGAGTCAGGACAAAATTCTGTGCAAGTCTCCCTTTGTCTACCACTTCTGTCTAATTTTCCCCAAATTGGGTATAGAAGCTACAAAGACTATAATCTACAATAGAAACCCTCCTCCACAAAATAAACGTGCACACACCATATATGCTTAAGAAGAAATGTATTCAAATCATGCATAGACATTTTTTTCTAACATAATCTACATCATCTATTAGAACAATAGTTGGGATAAGTAATCTAACCCAAACTCTAACACAATAATGAAAGTACTAATGTAAAGTACAATTTGGAAAACCAAATATAACATTTGGTGATAATATTATTATGTTAAAAACCACACTATAAATTTGCACCTCATAAAGCATATTTACTTCATGTATTAGCCCAATAAAATGATTAGAAAGTCTATTTGCAGTTTGGTCTATTAATCTAATAATAAGTGATAGAAATCAATGTATTCAAAGGTTTTGCAATAGACTTAATTAAGCTTCCTATTTAAGTGAATAGTTTCTCATGTGTACTGCTTTACTTAATAATTGTAAGTGAATGACATATTAAAGGCTTCCCTCTAGACTTCCACCACTCTATATTTTTCTTTCCAAATACTCTTCATTTATCTTCTTTTATTCTTTTCCGTCTACTGGTTCATTTTTGCATATTTTACTCTGACCAAAAGCATTTAAATCTTAATACAAATAAACAGGAAAATCATGTCTAGCATGTGAGAAGATCTGCCCTGAGATACACATACAAACTAATAAGAAGCCAGGTTGTCCGTAATGGTAGATTTGAAGCTGAAATATTTATTTTCTGGGCAATCAGTTCCCCTTGGACTGAAGGGGACAAATGATGAAGAAGACATTGAATTCATCAATTCCAAGCTGAGCACCGATCAGAAACTGGGTCATCTTCCTGAGTCTTAACCTCTTCCCTGAAGTTCGCCACCTGCCAACACTAGGCCAGAAGGTTATGATCCATTATCTGTGACAATTTTAACAAAGTGTCTCCGCCGATTTATACTGCAAACATGTGACACAGGCCACCACGAATCTGCTTTCTATAACTATCAATGAATTTGCATTTTCTAGAATTTGACATAAATGGAAGTAATACTAATTTGGGGACGGGGGGGAGTTGGCTTCTTTCACTAAGCACAATTATTCTGAGATTCTTTCACGTTTTTGTGTATATTAATAGTTTGTTCTTATCTCTGAGTAATATTCTGTGTATATGGCTATACCCCAATTTGTTTATCCGTGTTCTGTTGATAAACAATCACATTGTTTCTAGTGTTTTACTTCTGCAACCAAAGCTTCTATGAACAGTCATTTGCGTGTACGTAGGCTTTCAGATCTCTTGGATACATACTTAGTCGTATGGCGGAGTCACTCGGTCTATAGTGTTTAATATTTCTTAAAACTACTAAATTGTTTTCCAGACTGGTTGTACCATTTTACCATCCCACCAGCAGCTTAGGAGAGTTCCATTTATTCCACATCTTTGCCAACACTTGGTAGGATCAATCTTTAAAATTTGAAACATCGTGTAGTAGGTATGCAGTGGCATCTCATTGTAGTTTTAATTTGCCTTTTCCTGACACATTACTGTGGGGCTTCTTTTTATTTGCTTATTTTCAATCCATACTTCTTTGGTGACATGTTTGTTCAAATCATTTTCCCTTTTTACTTTCATTGTGAGCTGCTTAAACCAACACACACTTATAGCTCACAGTTCTGTTGTCAGAAGTCCAGCATGACTCAATTGGGTCCTCAGTCTCTAAGGTCTCACTTGATGGGAATTTAGGGGTTTACACAACTGGGCTCTCATCTGGAGGCTCTGGAGAAGAAACTACTTAAAAACTTATTCAGGTGTTGGTAGAACCCGGTTCTTTGTAGTTGTAGGACCATTTCTTAGCCTTTTAAATCTTAACTTGAGCTGCCCACCTTCCTTCTCACGAGGCTCTTCCATTTGCAAATCAACAGTGCTTGCAATCTTTATAGAATGCTTCCGTCTTGGACTTGGCCCTGTTTAAAAATCTCATTGTTTTCTTATTGAATTTTCAGAGTTCTTTATTCAAAATAGAACTTCTTTGGTAAATATATAGTTTACAAACATTTTCTTTCCACTGTAGCTTGTTATGTCACTCTCTTAACTATTTTTCAAAGAGCACAAGTTCTTAAATTTGATTAAGTCCAATTTATCCTTTTTTTCTTTTTAGACTAATCATGTTTTTGGTGTGGTGCTAAGAATGTTTGCCTCACCCAAGGTCACAAAGATTTTCCCCTGTTTTACTCTAGAAGTATTACAGATTTGTGTTTTAGAGTTAATCTATGATGCATGTTGACTTAGTTTTTATATGTGGTTGAAGTATGGGACGAATTACAGCACAAAGTTCTTTTCTTTTTCTTTTTTTGTCCTTGGATATCCAAATGTTCCAGCACAATGAGTTAAAGAGCTTTTTTGTTTTTTGTTTTTTCTTTTGTTTTGTTTTTTGTTTGTCCACTGCCCTGCCTTTGCATTTGTATCGGTTGACATGTAGGTAGTAGGTCTATTTCTGGACGTATATTCTGTCCATTAAGCCTACATTTTGCCGATGTTAAACTATCTTGATTACTGAAGTTTGTAAGCCTTAAGTTGGATAGCATAATTTTTACAACTTTGTTTTTCTTTTCAAAGTCGTTCCCTACCTCTATTTAATTACAGTATTTTTAAATACATTCTTTCTTGCTATTAGGAGCCCGCGTCATTTGGGTCTTTTTTTCTTCCATCTCTTCTGGATTTATTTGTTTCTGTAGTGTATTTATATGTAAGTGCATGATTATGTATGTGTGAGCATTTAGGTTTGTAAACGTGATTGTTTCTATTCTCTGGGTGAGCTTCTCTGAGTGAGAACTAGAGTGAGCATTTATGGACTCAGATACTGGTTAATAAAATGGACAGGGCAGGATTAAGATATGTGGATACCACCCCTTCTAACCAATATACTTAAAATATTTTTTCAACAAGTATTTCTCTTTATGTTCAAAATGAGAAATTTATTTTAGGCATTGCAGGCAACACAGGACTTTAACTTAACTGGTATTATAACTCATGTCTGAACTGTTACATGGATAACATTATCACTAGCATTCACAGGAGATAAATAATTTTAATGGATATAGTTACAAGTTCCTTCGTAGTATTTAAAATTTCTCCTCTTTCTCACTCTCTCAATCTCTCCCTCTCCTGCATGCTTGCAGCAAAGCATTTCCCATTTTTCTGTGCTTCCTATTTTATTGTCAGTTTTACTTCTGTGATGTTTCAGAACAAGAAGGCATCTTTAGAAACATCTTACAATGTTTAAATTTTTGTTATAAATCACTGGTTCTCAGCAAACAGCACATATCATGTGTTCTAGTCAGTTTTCACAGTTCATCGGACAATAACTACAGCCCTCAGTCTTGGGGCTGATAGCCCGGCCAGTTATCATTGCACTGCGACATCTACTTCACAGAAGCATGCCACAAAAATACCCAGTGGACATAGACTGGTTCTGACCCAGAGTGATTTTTGAGTTGCAATCCCAGGAACTGACCATCTTGACATCGTGCCAGTGATAAAAGAAGTCAAATATGCACTATCTTTCCAATTAACCCCAGTTGTGATTTGGCATTCCCAGTGGATCAGAGCATCCTTTCACCTGGCTCTAGGTACAGGTGCCAGTTCCTTCACCCAAATAATACCACTAACAGACAGCACTATGGCCTTCTGCACATAGGAGGGCTGTCCAGAAAGTATCCATCCATATAATACGAAAAATAGAGGCAGATACAGCTGGATTTTTTCCAGACAGCCCTCGTATGTGTGCTTATACCTTATTTGAGTGCAGTGTTTCTCCTATCTCATCTCCCTGTTTCTCTTACCCACTGCCAAATTAAGTAGGGTTTCTGAAGAAGAGACAGTGAAAGAAAGGTGTTTGTATTTGTTGTGCACCTACTATATCTGAGGTATGTTAAATATCCTATATAATTTAATTCCGCAGTAGTCTGTCCAGATGAATTAGTATCTTCTCACAAATGACAAAATTGAGGGTCAAAGACTTTATGTAACTTGCTCTAGATGGCATATATGGTTAAGTGATGATTCAGGATTCTATACCATGTCTACCTTGTTCCAAGGTCTTATCTTTTATTTTAAATCTCATACAATGTCCATCTTATTAACAGTATTGAGAACCATTTTCAGAAGGAGGTGACTTTTTTATATTCTCTCCTTCTTTATGGCCTTTGTAAAGTGATAAAGAAATAGCTTTTGGAAGAACTTCAAGGAGTCTTCTGTTTTGTTCAGGTGAGATTTTTGTGGGATAATGGAATAGAAAGACATAGAATCCTGGGCCATACAAGCACCTCCATGTTTGCATTTCACATAAATAAAAATGGAGGCAAAGTTCAGACAGCTACTGGATTTTTGGAGACTATGATTTGGAATGTAGAAGACAAAGATACTAGTGGCAGTGAATTCCTGCAGAGAACACTAGGAAGCTAACACTCAGGCAGGGAATGGACTCACGCCCACTGCTGGAAATTTTATCTCCCAATCGAGTGTTGAGAGACAAGCCAAGGGATGCCACCCTGCACAGACAGACATCAAGGAGCACTGTTCTTCAATTATTATGTAGATAGAGAAAAAGCAGACTTTACCGTGAGCCCAGATGCAGAGAATAAAGAATACAACATATACGCAAAGACACATAAATTACATTTCCTATCTCTTCCCCTTATTAAAATTGCCTCTTAAAATTTATGTTTCATAACAGATAAACCAGATAACAAAGAAGTAAAAATTGGATATTCATTCCTGGAAAGCTTTCAAAGGTGCTGGAAACAATTACTCAGTAAAAGCAATGCAAAACAAAAAATATTCCTTACTAATGTGTATAGATTCCTTTGAAGAATTCTAGAACTATATGATAGTACACAAAGGGCCATTCATTAAAAGTGATGTCGGGCATGCTGGCCTGGGCCTGGGGGAAGAAGAAGTGGGAGCTGTTGTTCAATGGATACAGAGTTTTGGTCATGCAAAGTGAAAAACTTCTAGAGGTCTGCTGTACAACACTGTGCATATCATGAACAGTACTGTATGTACTGTGCAGTTAAAAAGTGTTAAAAGGTTAGTATAATAGATTTCACATTATGTGTTTTTTATCACAGTTTTTAAAAACTGTGATGCTGGGACATCAACTTGAAGTGATAATTAATGGGTAATTGCAGAGTGCCCCTTTTTATGCCATCTCAGGTTGTCAGATATCATTGATATTAACAATTATTATTCATTTGGGTATGTTTTTTCAAGTTACCCTACTAAATATATTTTTAAAATATACACTAAGGTATATCTCTGTAATACTTGTTTCAATAAACTGACTGTTGGTAGAATAATTACAGTAAAGCAGGAACATGTCCTTAAAGGCAGATTGATCTGTTGGCTATTTTTCTAACAGTTATGAGCAGAAAAAATATGAAACTACAGTTAAAATCAAAGTGTTTTCCTGAGTATCAGCAAAATAAATCTTTCACCAAAGCATTGTCTTAGGAGAGGTTATTTCCTAGCTCAGATCAGTTAGGGAAGCTAAAATATTATTTAAGATAGGAAGTTTTAAAGAAAAGAGTCAATAAAAATTACTTCTACTTCCTATAATTCACAGATTGCCACTTATTATTAAAGTATAGGGCCCCCCAAACTAAGTGGCTACTTGGCTATTCGATTATGGTTCTTCTGTGTCATATAAATACTAAATCTTTGGCATGTAATAATGAGTAAGAACATAATATTACATTATTCTTGCCAGTCCCTTAATATCTAAATTCCGAATCCAAAACTTTTTTCTTTGAAATCTCATTCAACCTAAGTCATACTGACAGTATTAAAAGCCATCTTTAGAATATAAAAGAAATCTACGATTATTTTTCAGGACTTGAGACAAATACCTTATCTTTTAAGATCTTGTGTTTAGAAATTTGCATTTTCACAGACAGAGCCAATTTATGAATCGGCGTAGGTAAGACTGATGTTTTTACCCTTGATGCTAAAGAACAAGTACACAATATTAGCCATTTAGCATTGTCACAAAAACTCTTCATGTTAATTAAGGTAATTGCAGGGTCAAAAGGTTACAGCCAGACTGACTCATAGGGAATAGTAACTTCAAGAGTCTTAAGATGTATAATAAAATTTTTCCAAAACTGATTTATATGTACATTTATCTGAAATAAATTAATGAAAACTTGTATAATGTTTTAATGCAAAATCGACCCATAAATATCAGATTAAAATGTCATCATAGTTAAAATGAAAGTAAGGTTCACCAGTATATTGGACCTGCAGATTAAAACCATAATAAATCATTTCCCCAAGCATCCCATAGACTCACTTAGAAAAATAGATCCCATACCGTGGCACTATTTTAAATTTATTCAGCCCTGTCTTCTTGAACTGCACTCAACCATAATCACAAATCACCTTTCCATTCAGCTTCAACCTCAACCAAAACTAGAAACAGTTCTCAGCGTGGCTGAAATACAGTGCATCGCACCACCAGCCAGTGGAAGGGAACCTGGGACCAAACACTTCCTGTTTTACCCCCACCCTCTCCCTACTGAGTCAGGGCTCTCCTCCTCACCCCGGTTGTGTTTATCTCCAGACATCTGCTTCAGTTTTCTCGCATCATTTTAAAACCCATCTGGATGCAGAGCTTTTCCCTGCACCCAAGCCCACTTGGCCTGGGTCCTGACATGCTGCCTCGTTCTGACAAGCTTGTCAATGAAGGCTGAACTCTCTTACCTGGACCCTCCCCGCTACGCAGGGAGGTTCTGCTATTTATCACTCGAAACCACAGTTCCATCCCGCTCTTGACTTTCAGTATAGCCCGATGCCTATGGGCCCCTTTGGCTGTGTGCCCACCCAGCAGATTGAATCTCCTTGGATAGCCATACCTGCTGGAACCAAGCCCAAGTTCATCAAACATCTCTGGACTCTGTATGTTGGACTATAAGAGAATTCCCTCATGAAGTCACCCAACAGCTGGGGTAGTTTTTCGTTCCACCATGACCACTTTCTGACCACCCTCAACCTTCTTGTGCTGCTTCTGTCCCAGTGTGCCTTATTTCCTTACGTGTTCACGACTGTAAACACTCACAAATTTAGTGTGATATTCTCAACTGTCGCACATGGCAGCGGACGAATATGAAATATTAAACAATTCATTTCTTTTGCATTTGTAGGTCGAGTATTAAAATGTGATACTAATGCTTTCATATGAGATTTCTCTTCATGGGTAGGTCTTGAGTGGTAGGATTATTAATTGATTTATTTTTATAAAATTAAGAAAATTTATTTGAATAATTTGGATTTAAAGCATTTATATTTACTAATTATAATTTCTATTTTTCTTATAATGAGAATTTTAGAAGAAATATAATTTACTTTGGAAATAAAATAATTTAAATATATTATACATAAAATTTATATTTTTGATAAAAGCATATTTAAATTTTGTACACTTTAAATACAATTATTTATTTAGTACCTTTAGATCATTACCATTACCAGAAAGCAAATTACATTAAAATCTTGATTTCAAACACATAATCAGGAGTTCCCTGGTGGTGTAATGGTTAGGCTTCAGCGCTCTCAACACCGTGGCCTGGGTTCAATTCCCAACCAGGGAGCTACCCAAAAAAAAAAACAAACCCAAAAAAACATAATCAATGTGTTTGCTGAGATGGAGTCAAAAAAATAAATTTTGTAGAAAACATATAATAATGTATTATAGTGGTTTGTTTTATGACTTATCAAGACATCACTAAACCCATCAACTGAAACACCCAACAATAGTAATTAAATTCATTCAACTTCAGTATTTTGCCAAATCGTCATATGAAAAACACATAGCTTTACACGTGTTTTCTGATTTTGTTGTTATGAAAGCATATCTGTCACAGTAGAAGGAAAGAACCGTTTGTGTGACTTAAAACATAAATGGTACATAGGCCTCCATTTGTACACTTGCCTTGGGCTCTGTAAGGGTTGGGGCGGGCCTAAGTGCATTTTTTTTTTAATCACAAGAGCTAAAAATGAATGTGTGGTTAAAGTAGAGTAATAGAACTTTGCCCCTAATTTCTTAACTTTGGTTGTTGTTATTATTTGTCCATGTTAATGGAGGTGAAAATGGAATTCTACTTTGTAGACGAGCATTGATGTGAACCTCTGATGACTCATGTTGAGGTATTTTGAACCTTACCTAAAGAGTGTCACAGAAATGCTCATTTGTTTCGTTTGACTCTCCCATGGAATACATTATTTTATAGGAGAAGACTTCTCTTCCTGGGTAGGTCTCCTGCACTTGAATCAAAGAAATGCTGTGACTGTCAGAATGTGATGCAGGTGGAGGGGTTATGTGTGTATCATAATCTGTGTATCTTCATTTCTTGACAGCTTTGTTGTCCAGTAGAGGAAAAACTTAGGAACAGCTGAAATCTGTTTTTTATCATCATATTTCCCAGAGAATGGAGCAAGTCCTCTTGTCATCTGTTGGCTCAGTACCCATCTATGCCGTTCGTTCTATGAGATTTCCCTCGAGATAAAAATGTTGAAAGACGGCTTCATTCCTTTCGTGCTCCAGTTCTTTGCAGAAGACCTGCTCCGTAAATGCACATCACTCGAGTGGGACTGCAAGTTGTCCAATTCTCAAGTGACCTGTTTAAAAGTTTTAATTTGTAAAATAAAAATATTTAATCCTTTGACCATAGTATAACTCAGCTATTTTATCTGTCCTGAGATCTATCTTTCCTTGTGTGTTCTGTATAAATCCTGTTTTATAAACCATGAAAATTGCTGTAAGAAAAGTATAAAACATGTATTTCACAAAGATGGCATTCAGATATCATACCGGGCACTTTTGATCAAGCCCAAGTCACTATGAGGAGAGACAGAGGACTGCCTGGGAGCAAAGGACTTCAGTAGAGTTGATGGTATGTATGGTTTTGTGCAGAGGCATATCCCTTTTCTTGAAAAGAAGTGTTAGCTGCAATATCCCGGCCACATTCCCAGTTGGTTAATGGAATGCCACTTCTCTAAGTTCTGCCACTTCAATTGCATTCACTGTCCTGATGCACTTTCTAGCAGGAATGGGTGCGTTGACGGGCCAGCTAGAACAGCTGTTGCAGCTGACGTCTGAGAAGCTGTGATCGGGAGAGCAAAGAGATTCTCCGATAGCATTGCCAATGTAGAAGTAAGAGATTTGCCAGGTAAATAAATAAATAAATAAAATTTTCTTTTGAAGTGTTCCCAACTGCTTCTCATTTATTTTAATATATTCCTTTAACCTACCACGACTTGTTTATTAATTTTCAAAAGGCAACCTGGTTACACTTACTCTGAGCTTTCAAGATTTCCCAGACATTGCAATTAGAAAAGACAGACTGACTCCTCTCAGTGATTACACTAAAGACTCATTTCTTTTGTCAATTGTGTTGTGTCTATAAAAACAGTACCACAAAAGCCAAAAACTGAACCCTTTTGTTAGTGTCACGCTATTTTACCTAATACATGCTTCTTGCCTTTAGGAACACCACAATTTTGTTCCCCAATAGGTATTTTGATCACAAAATAATCTTTACTTCTGTTCTTTAAATAATATCTATCTAGTTTTGCATTTCTAGACAGAAAGGAAATAAGAACCACGTTCTGACCACAATTAAGTATGCATACTGCTTGGTGTTTTCTTCCTCTTTCATACTGAGCATAAAGATTTTTAAAAATTCAAACAGCCTGAAAATATCCGAATGGATTAAATAAAACCCAGACATTTGCTCCTCTTCTTACGGTTAAAGGCAAATTCCCAAAAGTGCCAGAATCCAGTGGTGGCATAATAAGTGCTTAAGAGACTGAATTATTCTACCCTTTCCCTGCATTTATCTCTACAAGGGGCAGTTTAAGATAAAGACTCAATTTGAGCACTGATTAAAAAAAAAAAAAAAACTTGGCCTCTGTGATAATGTCCAACTTAATAGCACGTGTTAAGTCATTAACTGTATTAGAATGTGATGAGTCCCAACAGTGGAGAAAAATACGCTACCATTATTTACATACACAGTCTTCATATATATATATATATATTAGTTACTAAAATAGAACCATATATATATATATATATATATATATATATATTCATATATATATATATATATATATTAGTTACTAAAATAGAACCATAAACCAGAGGGCAACATGTCCTTTTTCTCTACCACCAAATGTGCATAATAGAACTATTGCTTGCAAGGACACTTGTCATTTCATCTGTGATTGTTAAAAAACACATGGGAAGTGATTACGTGGTCTACGTCCTGCTGACCTGTTTTAAAGCAAATAAATGTTACTCTATATTCTCTGAGTTTTGCTTTGCAAACAGTGACCACATAGAATGAGTAAGACAGCTTCCTGAAGGTTATGATTATCATAGATCTAAAATGGTATTGGGAGGTTGTGCCCATTCTGTTCTGTTACACAAACCTTGGTGGAAGTAATTGGAACAAAGTTTAATGTGCAGTGACGTATCCAGAGATGTCCTAAAGACTTTGTATAAAGTAGAATTCATCAGATTATTCAGTTCACCATGTAGTTACAGAAGTTCTATTGAGTATATTTTACTTACAGGATGTTAGGTGTATACAGATGAGTACGACGTAGCATAATTCCTATCATTAAGAAATGCAGAAATGAGGTGACTGTCATTACCCCTCTGCTAGTTCACCATGGATGGCACAGCTTAAGCCAAGTTCCTGAGAACAAAGGCTCTTCGTCAATAGTTGTCCAGTTGGTGGCTATTACACAGAAGTTGTGGTGCCCCTCCTCACGATGGTTAACAAGACGAGTACCAATTTATGACTTCTGCCCTTTGGCATTTAAACACATAATTTTCTTACTCTTCTTTCACATTCTGGTATAATTCCCCATGGGAAGACTACTCGCCTTTTTTAATAATTTATTATATCTGGCGTAAATCTCTCTTGCTCCTCTCCTCTCTCTCCTTCTCATGCTATCTTAGGGGATACATATCCTAGCCCCCCAAATAAGGTAAGTAAGGAACATCACATTGTTTAATTAATTTAAATGTAAAAGAAATGTACCTGGAGTGTTATTGCACTGGGTTGTTTGGAAATCAAAACTCTGTCATTGGTGGCCCACTGCTTTCTTTCTCTGGGCTGTCTCGAGTATCCCATGGCTTACGTGGAAGGGAGCCCTTTGTGCTCAGCCTGTCCCAGTGTTTGGATACTTCTCATTGCCTAGATAAGTCCTTGAAAGTTGGCAGGATTTCTGTCATGCCTGGGACCCAAGAATGTCACTGGTGCCAAAATCTCAAGGCCAAATGTTCCGACATGCAAGGCCCACCAAGCTTTCTTTAGAGATCTTGTCGTTTCCTCCAGGTACTACAAGGGAGTCAGAGGTAAATGATTGAGAGCCCCACTAGTCCCATGACTTATATATAGGACTTTAGTCTTAGATATAAAATAGATTTTAAGCTATGAGTTGGGACAGGAAGAGGGAGTTGTCTTCATATACTTTAGTTTCAGCTGTGCTCCACAAGTTCTTCTTACAACAAGGGGGTCCACAGGCCCAGGATAACTTCTGAGATCTCGAGAGGGGATAGGAAATTATAAAGAACACAACATAATGTCTCATAATCATCTTGTTTCGCTCTTTTCAAGGACATGAACATCTGCTTCTTCTGGTTTCTCTTCCTTTGTTTGATTGTGATAATTGACTGTTTGCTAGGGGCCAACCTCACAGAAATCCTTAGAGGTCACTATTATTAACTCGCTCTGAGGTTGAAGAAACCGAAGGACAGCCAACACAAAGGAAGTAGCAGCTCTGAAATCTGAAGTGGTGTCGCTTACCAATGTCAAAGGAAGTGCGGTTCAAATGGAAGGAAATATCCAGGGCCTAGAACTTCGGTACTGACCCCATGCTCCCACAAAGTGGGCAGTCGTGTCAAAGTTGCCTAACCTCCCGGCTCCCCAATTTGCTTATCCAGAAATTGAGGTACTTGTTCATAGAGCTCATTAGGACATTAAATGAGACAATGGACGACAAATTACTTGGTGAAGTTGAGAGCATTCAACTTCAAGACAAATACAAGACACCTAGGTCATTCTATACTATTATGACCCCACAAGTTACACATCCAAGGTGAGCAATGTTTGGCAATGATTAGTTAGCAAATGAGCTGACTGGGATATTCCCAGGAAGTCAGCAAGAGAGAATCTTGTATAGAATAATAGAGACCTGATTCTAAGTTAGGAAGAAATAAGGTAGACCACCCAGAGCATCAGAAGGGTGGTCACAGAAGAAAGTAACAGACTTCCCTGGAAGATCAAACGTTATATTAATTCTTAGCAGAGTAAAAACAGTATTAAAAATCATACTCAGTGATCCCAGGCCTATGATACAAGCAATAGTCTCTAAGAGATAGCCATCATCTTAATTGATAGCTGAACATCAATCAAGAAACAGAGGCCAAGTCAAGAGTCATCGCTGAGGAATCTATGTACATTAAATTCAAATTAAAAAAAAAAACTAAGCATCCTGACAGAGCAAGTTAGAGACTACTATGAGACAAGAATGGCAGTGTGTGTTATAACTAAAGACAAAACAAAACATAAACAGCAAAGATAATAACTAGAAAACCTGTAATATTTTCTATTTTTATCATGTCTAGCAGGTACCAGGTATACACGAAGGTAAGTGTTAGATGATCATGTGCCTGGACTTCCTTTACATTCAGTCCAATTGATACATTATTATAGACAGAAGTCAGAGAGATTGAAACCAGATGTTTTTCCTAGTAATAATAATTATTTGTTTTTATTGAGCATTTACTAAGTGTTTTACAGGAATTAATTAAACTATCTAATAATGCTTTGAGGTATGCTCTTTCATTATCCCCATTTCACAGATGCAAAGGACATACAGTAAGTGGCAAACCAGTGTTTGAACCCCAGAAGTCTGGCTTCAGGACATGGCACTTAACCAGTCTGCAGAAGAGTCCTCCTAAATAAAACAGCCCAGATATACAGAGGGTGCCAAAAGATGTATACAGATTTTAAGAAAGAAAAAAAAAACTGTAATAAAATTGTACTCCTCAATATATACCGATAATAAAAGGTGAATACAAGTCACATTTGACTTCTGCAATTACAAGAGGTGCTCAAAGTGGTTACCACCAGTACTTACGTAATATGTAGATAAAAGTTTTTAAAATGCATGTACATTTTTTTTGGCACCCTCAGTGGATCTCTGGATTGACACTTCATGAGTTCAATCTAACAGAGCATTATGGAGAATTATTACCTGTCTCAAACCACAGCAAGCACAGAGGGGCTCAAAGGCCAAAATGCTGACTAACTACCGGGTTTTCACCCAAATCTCTGATGTGTGCCATTCTGAACCAAGGTTTCTAAGAAGGGGTTTTGTCCCTCCACGCTATCTTCCCCTTCATCCTGTAGGATGCAGATAACTACAGGCTGGCAGACAACACAATCGCAAATGAAAGGATGCACCACCTCTGAATCTCGTGTTAGAAATGCAGCCACCAACCAGGAACACCTGCCTTGAACTGCTACAGCGAGAGAAAGAAACATTAATTGTAATTGAGCCATCACACACATGGGGGGGGGGAGTCTATTTGTTATTGCACCGAGCCTTATCCTAACCAAATTAGAGTAGGAAAAGGAAGGCCATCTGTGTACACCAAGCTTTAACACATGATTTCTACCCAATAGAGAAATGTGGCTTAATGGGTGTCACACTCTCTTCATTTCAACAATTGTACAAATTGCTTCTCATTCCGTGGTGATGAGCCAGTGAGAATGGTGGAGAGAAAAATAAGATCAGAAAACTTTAATCCACGATCTCTAAGAGGAAAATGTTTCTATTTGGGGACAGAAATGTGTGGAGAGTGACAAAAATTTTTTTCCCCTTCTGTAGATATTATCGCCCTTGTGTGAGAGATGAGAAAATTGAGGTACAAAGAGGTTAAGTAACTTGTCTACATTTGCTTCTATTTATACTTTTATTTGTAAGACATAACTTGATTACATGACAGCAGAACAAGAGGTCTGAGAAGCAAAATGTGTCAAATGTGAATATCATTATGGAGATGTGAACAGACGTTCATTTACTAAAGGCCAAAATCAGGAAAAAAAATGTTATAAACAAAATGCTGATAAAAGTATAAACCAAAATGCAATAGACTGGCTCATTATACCCCCTTACTATAAACAGTAACCTCCATTGAGCATTTAACTATGAACTGCTTTCCTCTTAGAAAAAGAATATATAAGAGTAAGAGAAGAAATGAGGGCTCGATGCCTTTGTTTTGAGAAACAAGATCTTGCACAATAGCAGAGCAGTCCGGGTTTCCCACAAATTCAATCTCTGCCTTCAGTTGGGTCTTGGCTGCGAGGAAATTATTAACTAATACCGGGTTGCTTCCCTAGAACTCCACATCGTGCTCATTCTGCGTGTGTCCTTCTTCCTCAAGACCTTGGTCTCTCCAGGGTCTCTCAGTAGCAGAATCTTGCTTTTTGCTCCATGGAAATTGGAAGTTCAGATGGGAAAATCAGTGAGGAGTATGAGGGCTGGAATTGGGGTGTGAAGGGAGATGTGGCCCTCTGAAAGAGACACAGCTCTGAGACTCTCTCTTGTGAGGTTCTGAGAGACTGACTCACCCTATCTAAACTGATGCAAGGGACCTGGCAGCAGAATGCTGTTTATTCGTGTAAAATATAAACTGTAACTGGTGCATTCCCAGGATCTGCACAGTCTCTCCCCACGCGCACCTGTCTATGAGAATCCACGTCAGCATCAGAGACACCTGAACTGATTTTGTGACAGGGCTGGTACAGGAACAGGGGACCCTCACTATCCCCAGGATGAGAGCTTTCTCTCCCTGCCATCAGGTTGCCCGAGCCTGAATGTTGTGGTACACAGAAACCAGGGAGAGGGCATTGTGGATAAATGTTGAACCTTCCCCAGCACTCCTGCTGGGCCCTCTTTTCCTCATTGTCTGGCCCTTCCCTGGGCTCTCTCACCCACGCACGACTTATGTCACAGGATAGAAGCAGATGACTCACAGACTTGCATGTCCTGGGCTCAACCTCTTCCCTGAATTCTAACCTATCTATTTAACTGCCTCCTTGACCTTTTCACTCTAGTGTCTCAAACGCATCTCAAAATAAACTTACTCCCCAAACCAACTCATGAGGTTCCCCCTCCAAACTGTCCCTGCTGTTCTGTCTCAGTGAATGACATTGCTTTCATCTGGCCACAGGAGTCATCCTTGATAGTATCCTCTCTCACCACCCCCGTAACGATTATTTCCCAAGTCCTGTTGATTCTAACTTCTAAAAATAATCCCACCCATGTCTATACTTCAATCCATCACCATCAACCAAATTGTCTTGCAATTACCCTCATCTCTCACCTGGCCAGCTACAACAGCCTTCAATTTTGATCTCCATGTTTCCGTTCTGCAATTCATCCTTCATATTTTGACCATAATGGCTTGTTGAAAACAGGTATTGCTACCCTCCACCCCCAGCAGCGATGATTTCTCACTGCCATTAGGACAAATAAATACAAATCTCCCAAATGCCATTTGATGGTCTCAATGCTTTCATCTCCCTCCGCCTCCCTTCACCCCCACAGCTCCAAGCACCCCGACTTTCAGTCTCTCACATTCGCTATCCCTCTCCTGGACACAGCGACTTGGCAGGTAATGTCCCTCCTGTCTAGCACACTCTGGTCCCCATCCTCTCTTCATGGAGTTACTGCTGCCTGTTTTCAGATCTTGGTTCAAACAGCACATCCTCTAGGAATCCTGCACTGGCCTCACTGACTTGGACAAACTGCCCTCAGAGCCCCACTGACCTACTTCACAGCATGTGTCACCACTGCCGTTTTATATTTGTGAGCTCCATGACAGAAAGGACTGTATCTGTTTTTACTCATGATTTTGTGTCCCACAGCTTTGAGTGTTGCCTGTAACAGAGACTCAATAGTATTTGGCAAGTGAGGACATAAAAAATGAGTGAAATATATACTGGTGACATCACGGTGGGATTGCTTCATGTGCTTCTCTCACTCCAACAATGAGCAAACATTTGAGGTCATATGTCTTTGTCTCTTGTCCCAGGATGCCCCAGATCTCATGAGCCCTGCAGCCAGACTGGATTAGGACTCACACTCCAGCACTTAGCTGTGTGGCCAGGGTAAGATATTTAACTGCTCTAGGCTGCCGTTTTCTCATCTATAAAATGGGAATAATTTGGTACTTACATACACGGATACTATGAGAATTGAGTAATATTGAAGATATGCACACTAAATTCTCAATAAATGTTAGCTATTATTAATATCTTAAGTTTTTCTATGTCTGTACTTCTATGTCTGGTCAGTGGTTTCATACTGGAAGTGAGTTAGTCTTTTTATAGTTACGTTAGTATTTAAAGTCAGTATCTCCTGGCTTTTGAGAGATGAAGGTCAATAAGCAGAACAATGTAAAAGGGTAAAGACTGCACCCCCACCCCTAAAAGGCAAAATCATAATTCTCATGAACAGGGATACACACCTGTGATCTATGCAACTTTTAATCCGATCTTTCTTATGACCCCTTGTCTGAAGGGACAGTCCTCCTGCAGAGGGCTGTGATAACTTCCTAAATCTTCTCTTCTCTCCAACTGAGCTATCCCAGTTCATACCCATGTAACACTGTTTCTAAAATCTTAACTCAGTTCACATCCAAGTTCAATTACGTTCCCTCTCATAAACAGTGTCCTCAGAACTTAGTACAGCACATGAAATACGGCCTAGTGAAGTGCCTTGATCACCACTGGTTCGTAATAAATAACTTGCATGTTTACAGATATAGCTCCACGAATGCAGCTTATTTTAAATTGCGAGTCAGCAAAGGTGTTTGGGTTGATAGTGTCTCCTCAAAGTTCATGTCCTTCCCATAATCTCAGAATGTGATCTTGTTGGCAATAGGGCCATTGAAGATGTAATTAGTCAATATGAGATCATGCTAGAGTACGATGGGCCCTTAATACAATGCAACTGGTGTGCTTACAGGAGAGAAGAGACACCGAGGCAGAGACAGATGGGAAGATGCCATGTAAAGACACAGATTCAAAAACAAAAACAAAAACAAACAAAAAAAGATGGCCACACGACAGCGGGAGGAGACAGGAATTCCACAGCCCCAAGCCAAGGAATGCCAAGGGTTGCCCGCCACCCCCAGAAGCTGGGTGAGGGGCCTCTAACAGATTCGCCCTGTGAGCTTTTAGAAAGGTAGCAATCAGGCCAACACCTTGATTTTCAGCTTCTGGCCTCCAGAACTGTGAGAAAATAAATCTGTGTTATTTTAAGCCTCAAAAAATACTAAAAATAAAAAAATAAAGTCAGTACCCCCTGTTAGGATGTCCCCCTCCTCCATGTGGACCTTGAAGGAACAGACTTCTCTAGGTGACCTGCCCTGTCTGTGCTTGGATCTACTATGTGTCGGCCTCAGAATTCTTCAGTATTCACCTTCTCAGGACAACCTTGCCACAGCCCTCAGAACCAACCAAAAAGGAAACTGTGGCTGGATCTGTATTTGATTCTTGCCACAGGTGTGCACATTAATACTGTATTTGTCTTGACAACAAGTCTAAAGGCTTTTGAAAAATGAGACAGCTTTGTTTATATTCCTCTTGTATTATTCAAAAAACATATAGTTAAGAAAAGCTGCAAATATGGACAGATTTGACAATTCTATACTGTGCCTCCTTTCGGGTTATTATAGTTAGGTGGTAAAATGAAAATTGGGCACATTATTTGCACGTGGTCGAGAGCACCGCGTTTTGGCTTACTGTGTTTTCTCTCTCACCCTGAGAATCATTCTTGCACCGCTGTTATCATGAACTCTACTTACCAATTCTGCTCATCTTTCCCCTCTTTGCAAAGGTTGGGCCTTGAAAACACTGCAATCTTCACTTTCATTTCACACCCAGGGCTATCGCTCTAAGGAAGCACTTTTACAAAGCTCACCAGTCTCACCAGCTCAATGCTTCTCAAAGTGCTGCCCTTCAGACTGCATGAGAGTCAGGCTGCTGTGGTGTTCCGAGTCAGACATTCTACCATCACTAAGCCACACTTGGCTTCCTCAGTGGCAGCAATTATTTACTCAGGGCTTGCTGTGTGCCCAGCATGGGTCATGGTGATAGAACTCTCCTTCACTTGGGCCCTGGGACCAGTGGTCAGCACAGGACTGACCCTGAGTAAAGCAAGTCCAACTACACGCACATCTTGAAGAATCATCTACATCTACAGTAACATGGCAGCTAGAAAACCAACATACATCCAGTGTATTGCTGTAAAATGAAATGCCGAAAGCTAAAACCCACAAGAAAAACCAGTAACTTTGCAGTCTCAGTAAGGGACTGTCAGAAGGAAGAATTGTTGCTATTAAAAAATTATGGGAAAAGCAGAGGCATTAATTTTACATGTCTTATATTACTGTGTTTACAATCTGTTATGTTTTAGATAAAGGTCTAGAAAAGATTTCTCATACTTTGTTTCAGTGTACTCCTCCAGGGGAAAATAATAAGGAAAAATCAAATAAATATGTTTGTGCATAAGGAAAAAATAATTTGGTTGCCAAAGGAAAATTTATCAGGTTGAAAGTTGCTCTCTAGGGACAGTTTTTGTGAAATCAAGGTTTGCTTTTTTTCTTCTTCAAATTTTCTTTGATCTTACATTTTGTCATTTGTGGAAAAGCTCAATGTCATGACAAGTATCAAAATATATAATCATTAAAAGCCATGAGTTCTGAAACAAAACATATGTAAAATATCAGGAATCCAAGTCCTTAAAAAAATACCTAATGGATCCAAAATCAAACCAGTCTGTTATATTATTAAAATTAAGATAAAAATAGCAAAACACTCTTTCTGTGTTTCTTTAGAGCAGTAGAACAGGAGGGTTTAATCTCTCATCTCTGAGGAATCTGTGGTTGGAAGACGGACTTCAGGGACTACCTGAGCCTCGTGAATTTGATTACAAAATTTTAAATGGGGTCACACTCACGTTCTTCTGAGACAACACTCTACGCTTTCATCAGATTCTCAAAGGTCCATCTCAAAATTAAGATCTGCTGCAAAGGAAACCTCATTCTTTTTTAATATAAAAATTTGGAATTTTATTACTAAGGTGATAATTAAATACTAGCAAATGTCAATATGTATGTTCTTTGGAATACCAGAAAAAAATTAAGTTCTTTTTTTGGAGGGGGGGCGTATTTTCTTTCAACAACGTAAGGAGCAGAAAAAGAGGCATAGAACATGTCTTATTAGGAAAGGGTAGTGTAACTACAAAGAGTCAAGAAATCTTAAAACATTCAGTAAATTTTCCTAATAATATGATATTTCATTGAATACCTTCTGGATTAATCACAATGCCTACTTCTATTAATCTCTAAATTTCTTGAACATCATCTTTTATTCTCATTCTATTTTCTCCTCCTTATTCAGATGGTCTGCCACTATCTGTTGTCTAATGATCCTAATACTTCCTCTGTTCAGCTCTCCCTTCAAAGAAGCAGGGACTTTGGGTTTCTCAAGTTTGTTATTCAACTGGTTCGGTATCCAGTCTAAAAACTGTATCATTTTTTTGCACATGGTTGTCCATTTTCCCAACATCATTTGTTGAAGAGACTAGCCATTCTCCATTGTGTATTCCTGGCTCCCTTGTTGAAGTTTAGTTGACTGTATACACATGGGTTTATTTCTGGGGCCTCTGTTCTATTCCATTGGTCTCTGTGTTCATTTTCATAGCAGTGCCACAATATGTTTTATTACTGCAGCAGTGTAACATATCTTGAAATCAGGAAGGGTGATGCTTCCAACTTTGTTCTTTCTCAGGATTGCTTTGGCTAGTTGTGGTCTTTTGTGGTCCCACATGATTTTTAGGATTTTTTTTTCTGTACAATGTCATTTGTATAATTAGTAATTTTGCATTGTACACTTAAAAATTTGTGATGAGAGTCGACCTCATGTGAAATGTTTTTATCACAATAAAAAACAAATGAAGTGAAAGCCAAATCAAAGCATCACGTCTTCAACTAAACATGTGCTGCTCTTCCCTCTCAGCCTGGAGTTCCTCCAACGGTCCTTGTCTCAATGAAGACCTCATCGAGCTGCACAAACTGGAAATTGACACTTTCTTGACACTTTCCTCTCTTTTATTCTCATTTCCTATTTTTCACAAATTCCTGTCAGTCTTAAACATCTCTCAAACTTGTTCCCTTGTCTCTATCTCTACTATATCCATCCTGCTGCAGGCTACCCTCATCGTTTGCCTGAATGAGAAATATGAGTATTCATCCTGCTAGCTTCCTGTCTTGCTGCTTTCTTCCAAACCATCTTTTCTGTGGCAGCCAGAGTTATGATTCAGAAATGAAAACCTTGTCATCACTCATGGATACAAAATCCTGAGTAATGTTGCTCCTGACTTGTTTGCCATATAATCTTTCACCTTGCTCTCTACAATCCAGTTTTACTGGTTCTTAGATTTCTCAAAACTATTAAGTCCTATGTCCATTCAAGGACTTTGTACATCTCATGCATCACTAGAGACTTTTGTACAACCACATGGCATGGTTTCCCTAGCTCCACATCTACTCTTAGTCACTACTCCCTTCCTTCAAACCTCAGCACGTATGTCACTTCCGTTGACCCTCTTACAGGTGTGTTAGCCTCCCTACTTCCATGCTCACAGTCCCCTTTTTTTCTTTTATAACAGGGAAGATAGTTTGTAATTTTATGTTTATTTGAAAACTATCTCCCTCCACCAAGTGTCAATAGTGTAATAAAATCACTATTTCATTACAGATAAATATTGAATAATGAATGAATAAATGAATAAATGGGTAGTTTTGATCTCTGTGAAGACACTACACAATAATGAGAATGAAAGCTGAAACACATAAGGAAAGAAAGTGCAGAAAAAAATCTTACTGGCTTCTTCCTTCCTTCATGGCCATTTTTATATATCATCAAAGCAGATCTTTCGGCTCCACTGAGCTGAAGATTTGTTTGTTTTACCATTAAAAAATGGTAAGAATGCCCCTTTAAAAAAATTTTGCTTGGGGATATTGCTTCAGAGCTCCAGCAGAAAATAGGATTTATTTCAAATGGAGAGACTTGTTGAAAAACTTCTTATTAAAGTACAGGCAAGAGAAGGGAAAAAATAAGGCACGGTAAAGCTCCAGAGACCAGTTTTAGTAGAAAACTATTACTACCCTTAGTACCAAAGAGAAAGAGGAGGAATAGTTATGCCAAGCCTCAGTGGGAGCAGGGGACTCCCAATGGTAGCTATGGAGGTGGAGGGACGGGGAGTTGGCCCTAGGTAAACATAGTGCCAAAGCAGGGAGAAATCCTCTATGCTCTCTCCTTCCCTCCTTATGTCCTATTGGTTGAACCCATTTAAAAGCCAGATGTAAGCAAGCCTGGGATCTGTGGTCCTCAGGGGCCTACCTCTTCTGCAAACAATACAAGGCAGACAAGAGCAGAGTGGATTTGTGGCAGTGTGAACACAGGCACATATTTTCTATTAATACCATAGGGGAAAATGTCTCCATTGGGAGCGGAGACTTTTATTTTACTGCAAGAAAGAAGTGTTTTAATTGTCAAAAGTTCTGAAAGCCTGAAGAAATCTGGTTGAAAGTATTTGTGTACCAATCAAATCTGGGTCACAAAAATGGGTCAGATATATAGGGAGACTGTAATAAATGTTTAAATTCTTTTAAAATGAAGAAGTCTTTGCTAAAAATAAAAGATTTATCTTGGCTTCCGGTCAAGATGGCAGAATAGATAAACATTGTGCTTGCCTCCTCTCACAACCACATTAAAATGACAACTAAAGAACAACCATCACCGAGAATCACCTGAGAACTAGCTGAACACAAGTCCTGTAACCAAGGACGCACAGAAAAAGCCACGTTGAGACTGGTAGGAGAGGCAGAGATGTGGAACAAGCTGATCCCACACCCACTTGTGATGATTGAGAATCAGGAGAGATATCTTAGCTTTGGAAGTCCCCCCTGAAAAGTGGGGGGTCCCAGTCCTATGTGCTAGGCTGCCCACGCTGGAGTTCTAGCACCAGGAAGAGAAGTCCTCATAACTTCCGGCTGTGAGAACCAGTGGAAATTGTGGCTGAGTAGACAAAGGGCAGCTGCAGTCCCAGGTGCTCCTCTTAAAGGACCCACACATGGATGTACCCTCTGATGAACTCATCTGCTCTGGGGCAGCACTGGGCCAGCAGCTTGAAAGGCACCAGGGACATATAGGGGAGGAACCAAATTGTCTGGCTTTAGGAAGAGAGCTGGAGGGGTAGCTTTCTCCCAGACAGAATTGATGGCAGAAACCATTTCTTATTTGTTAAGCCTTCCCCCATCCAGCATTCAGAGGCAGGTGGGTGCTAGAGCTGAGTCTCCACCAACCTGGCTAACACCATTTGCCCTGTCCTGGTGATTCCCTGCCCCACCCAACTTTTGGGTCCACCCACAAATAAGTCTTCCAATGCCTTTTCCATTCAAATGGCCTGTCTTGGTTCATACTGTGGACTTTTCTCAAAGATTTCCAAACCCCATACAAGAAGCATCTGGCCTCAGCATGACCTGTATCTCTTGCTAAGCAGCTCCAAGTCCAGCACAAGTGGCAGCCAGACTTGGTTTGTAGCTTAGCCTTTCCCAGGCACCTCCAAACCCAGCACAAACGACGACCATCTGCATATCACTTAGTAGCTCATACAAAGTGTCCCCAGGCAGAGTATAGAAAGTGGCTAACCTTGGTCTGTAACAGAGCACCTCCCAAGAGGCCCCAGAACCAACTGCCTGGTGGCCAGCTTCAGACCATACCAGAATGCCACCCAATCACCTCCACAAAAGACACACCCAAAAGGCAGACTGGGCAGACAGCAGAGCCCTGCTAAAGCGAATCCTGCTCCTTAGGGTCAGTCCCTGCACTACAGCTCCTCCACTGTAGTCACAGCCAGTTCTCCCAACCAATCAGCCAGGGGGTCAATCCTTTCCATTGATGTTCAAACAGCAACCAAGGCTCAACTGCAGCAAAAGGCCACACATAGCCCACACAAAGGACACACCTGGAGCACCAGGCCCAGGTGACCAGGGAGACTATGCCACTGTGTCCCACAGGACACCTACTATACAAGATCACTAAGACTGGGAGACATAGCAGTTCTAATTACTACATAGAGAGAAACACAAGGAGGAAGCCAAATGGGGAGACAATGAATTATATCCCAAATTAAAGAACAGAACAAAGCTCCAGATAAAAAAATTAAATAAAATGGAGACAAGCAATCTATCAGATGCAGAGTTCAAACACTGGTTAGAAGGATGCTCAATGATCTCAGCAAGAACTTCAACAAAGAGAAAAACAACTAAAAATGGAGATGAAAAGAACCAGTCAGAAATGAAGAATACAATTACTGAAATCAAAATAAAACTCATTAGAGGGAATCAACAGTAGAATGAATAAAGCAGAGGACAGAATCACCAATTTGGAAGATGAGGTAGCAGAAAACACCCAATCATAATAGCAAAAAGAAAAAAGGAATCCAATAAAGTAGCTTAAGGGGTCTCTGGGACAACATCAAGCACACTAACATTTATATCATAGGGGTACAAGAAGGACAAGAGAGAGAGAAAGGGATTGAAAACCTATTTAAGCAAATAATGACAGAAAATTTCCCTAACCTGGCAAAGGAAATATACAAGCCCAGGAAACACAGAGATCCCCAGACAAGATGAACCCCCAAAAAACCCACACCAAGACACATTATAATTAAAATGCCCAAGTTTAAAGATGAAGAGAGAATCTTAAAAGCAGCACAAAGAGAGCAGTTAGTTACCTACAAGGGGGCTCCCATAAGACTGTCAGCTGATTTCTCAACAGAAACTTTGTAGGCCAGAGGGACTGGCACAAAATATTCAACTTGATGAAAAGTAAGGACCTACATCCAAGATTACTCTACCCAGCAAAGCCATAATTTAGAATCTAAGGACAGAGTAAGAGCTTCCCAGACAAGAAAAACTAATGAGTTCATCACTTCCCAACCAGTATTACAAGAAATGTTGAAGGGACTTCTCTAAGAAGAAGAAGAAAAAAAAAAAATATCAAAAATATGAATTAAAAAAATGGCTATCATTGCATGTCTATCAACAATTACTTTAAATGTAAGTCATTAAATGCTCCAATCAAAAGACATAAGGGGGCTGAATGGATAAGAAAACAAAACCCTTACATATGCCACCTACAAGAGACCCACTTCAGAGTGAAAGACACACACACACAGACTGAAAGTAAAGGGATGGAAAAAGATACGTCATGAAAATGGAAACAACAAGCAGCAAGAAAGCTGGGGTAGAAACACTGAACCATACAAAACGACTGAAAACAACAGCTGTAACAGGAAACAAAGAAAGGCCCACGAATCCCACTTCAGGGAATTTGTTCGCAGAAACTCAAAACACTACTTTGAAGGGACATGTGAATCCCTATGTTCATTGCAGCATTATTTACGATAGCCAAGATATGGATCCTACCTCACTGTTCATTCATTAATGGATAAAGAGGGAGTGGCACATGTATGCAATGGAATATTGTCATCTGCAACAACATGGACGGACCTAAAGGGTATTATGCGAAGTGGAGTAAGTCAGACACAGATAGACAGATGTCATATGATCTCACTTATCTATAGAATCTAAAAGCCAAAATAAATGAACAAACAAAATAACCAAAACAGACTCATAAGATGCAGAGAACATTTTGATTGTTGCCAGATTGGAGTGGGTTTGAGGGGGCTGGGTGCCAAAGGGGAGGGATTAAGAAGTATAAATGGGTAGTAACAAAATAGTCATGGGGATGTAAATAACAGCATAGGGAATATAGGCAATAATATTGGAATAATTATGTATGGTGTCTGATGAGTACTCACTTTAGTGGGGTGATCACTTTCTAAGTTATATAAATGTCTAGTCACTACTTTGTACACCTGAAATTAATATAATATTGTATCTCAACCGTAACTGAACAATAAAGAAGTATTTTTACAACTGGTTTACTTTAGCAATAAGAGACAGAGGAATGAATTTAATCAGCAATGAAGAGCTGAAGACTAAGTAGTCAAGATTCGAATAGAGCCATGGAATGAATTAAAGCACTGGTGGTGCCGATGCAACATCTGTTAGTCTCGGTTTCTTCTGTAGGCAGAACATGGCCTTCCAAGATGTTTAAGTCCTAATCCCTTGAACCTGTGAGTAAGTTAGGTTACATGGCAAAGACAAATTTAGTTTGTAGATAGAATTAAGTTTGCCCATCAGCTGCCCTCAAAATAGGATGATGATCCTTGACGATCAGGGTGGGCCGAATGTAATCACAAATTTCCTTAAAAGTGGGAGAAGAAGGCCGGAAATGATGCTGTGTAAGAAGGACTTCAAAGCGGCTATCTCTGGCTTTAAAAATGGAGAGAGACCGTGAGGAGACAAGAAATGTAAGCAGCCTCTAGAAGCCGGAAAAGGGAAGGAAATAGATTCCCTCCTAGAGCCTTTAGAAAGGAATGCACGCCCATAGACACACTGACTCAGCCCAGTGAAACTCACGTCAGACTTAGGACCTGCAGAACTGTAAGATCCCACATTTCTGCCATTTGAAGCTACTTAGTATATAGCATTTTTTTTATACCAGCATGAACATAAAACTAATACAGTCTCTTCATTGGTGAAATAAGGGCTAATTATACCACCATTGAGAAGAAATTCAGAATATAACTAGTTCTTTCCAAAAAAGTAAATGTTTTAAGGGTAAGAACTGAGGCTTATGAAATGCTAGACTGCTTGGTAAAGACTCTTCATCTCCAGTGCAGAAGATTTCTCTAACAGGCTAGCTGGCTTCATCATAGAGAAGACAGTTAAAAATTTCCCCCGTTTGTGAAGCACAACTGCTCTAAATAAGTCAGACACGATCCTATTTTTAAAAATTAATTATCATGTATCTATTGCTATTCCAGAACAAAAATTACATATGTTCATAATTATAAAATATAATGTAAACCTCTAATGTGTTTTATTACTCAGGGTAGAGTAACCTGTAGTAACGATTCAAGTTTGAAATGTCATGTTATAGCCCAGGGTAAGTAGCCAAAGTAACTCTCCTGTGGTCTCTATCTATCTCTGGGCTGCCTTGTCCTATGACTTGTCACTGGCTGGATGCAGACAGGAGGAGCAAAGAGCTTGGAGCAGACATGGGGAAGGTTTGAGGGCAGGGTCTGGAATACGCACGTCGCCCGTACCACAGATTAACTCAATCCTTAGATAGGTCTTAGAACAGGGGCACCCAACATTTTGGCTCCCCTTGGGCCACACTGGAAGAAGATGAATTGTCTTGGGCCACACATAAGATACACCAACATAAATGATAGCTGATGGGCAAAAAAAAAAAAAAAAAAAAAAGTCGGTGCATAATTTTCATAATGTTTTAAGAAAGTTTACGAATTAGTGTTGGGCTGCGTTCAAAGCCCTCCTGGGCCCATGAGACCTGTGGGTTGCAGGTTGGACCTGTCTTAGAACAAGGATACTTAGAAATGTCCTGTAACTTCGTGTGAGTCCACAAACAAGAGAGACCAGATTTGGTGAATAACCAGAGGTATTCGCTTAACGTATAATGCAACAAAAGCTAAAAATGTGGCACTATCTATAAAAATCATGTCTTGTTAATTCAAATTTGTGACTTTAATAATCATTAGGTTTTAATAGTAAAGTCATTGTTTTGATGACTAATTACCAGTGGAAACTGTTTTCTTTCTAGTTTTACTCCAAAGTCTATCTCAAACTTGGTGGAGGTTTCAAAGGTGTTATATACAAGCCACTTATACAACTTGGCACATAGTAAATGTTCCATTAAAATTAAATCTAATACATTATTAAAATTATTGCAACAGTTATAATTGTCATTATTTAATTTGTGATAGAAAGTGGAACAGAACTCGGTAAATTGAGACCAAAAGTAATATTTTTTAAAACAACTAATTAATAAGGATAAAGAGAAACTGCCCAATAATATCTGATTCGTTACAAGGAGAGAAATGAAAAGCAAATCCGGCCTGAACCAGAAAGTTGTTCCTCCTAAGATATTTTTAAGTGAATCTTATGGGAAAAGTCCCTTTTCCTTTCTGGTTGTGAAACCTTAAGGATGTGACCCCAAAGTTGTTGCAACCATGTCGTTTGCCCAGGGACAGAACCTGAAGGAACCAGGCCAATATCCAGGGGAAAAAAAAAAAGGCAAAAAGACAGAGCTGCCATAGTAGAGTCTTCTTTCCACCCTGAAGCTTCCCTGTTTGTTTTAGTTATTTTCATTTTGGGAGATACGTGAGTATCTTTCCAAGAAATCAACCCTTTGCATCGTAAGTGGTTCAAGTTACGTTGTGTTACTTGCATCTAATACAATATAGAATTATAGACTCAGTGTTTTGAGGGCTTGGTTAAAAGTTTAAGAGAAATACTAAAAATCCTTGTTGCACAAGAATGAAGATCTACTCTTCTAAAGAGAGAAAAATTGGAGATAAATAACTAAATAAGCGTATCTACACAGCAGAGAATTACTTATAAAGAAAGGAACCAGAAAATTGGAAATTGCCTCGGGACAATTCCAAACTGCTGGGTTGCTTATCAGCGTTCAGACAGCCCTCGATTCTCCATGCTAATAATGTGTAGGCGCTGCACAGAAAAATCTTATTTTAGCCATTTGTTTCCGTCTCAACTTTATGAGAGTTCCTAATAAACGGCAAAACTGATTTAATTTCTTTTCCCCACTCCCCACTAGATCTTTGAAATCATTAATCAGGTACTGAAACAGCAAAGGACACAAAAGCAGAAGAGAAAAACAAAAGAAACTGGAATCCACACCAGGTAACTGTGAGGTGACTGACTGGCCATAGACCTAATGGATGGAGGTCTTGGAAGGAGGTCTCATGAGGGAGTAGTCTGGAGAAAAAAAAAAAAAAGAAAAAGAAAAGAAAAGCAGAAATTGAGCTTAACATTTTTGTGTATAATCAGGCATAGGGGAGGAAAAAATTCACCTGGACCTTCTTTAGGTGTTTGGCTGGCTCTGAAGAATTAAACTGACCAAGATAGATTAGTAGGAGAAAAGCATAAAAATTTATAAATTTTTACAGAAGGTAGGACCTGAAGAAAGAGACCTGAGTACAGTTCTGCTAGATTTAATGAAGGGTAGACAGTCACAGAGGTACATACATTAAAGAGTATGAGGTAAGTGTGGTAAACTGAGGAAATTTACCAAGTCCTGTTGGTTGACATTCTTCTACAAGTCCCTTTGTCTTCAGAGATAAGGACGTTTCCTCCCGGGGTAAGAGGGGTACCTCTCAGGAGCATTTTATCACCTGTTTTAGGGGAGATGTAGTGGGGAAGGTCAGAGTGACTTTCCTGTTTCTGCTCTTTTCTCAAACTCCTTCAGCTTAAAATGTTTAATATGCAAAGGTGCCATGTTTGGGGGTAGTATGTCCTGAACCCCATTTCAGGTACCATAACATGTATTTAAAATAATAATGAAGAACATTCTAGAACCTTCTAAAATTATCATGTGGATGGTCCGTCCAACTCAAAATGGAAACCTCATTTTTAAGTGTTACCTAGTCATGCTGCCCACCAGCATGATAATTTGTTGCCAAGTTAAAGCTTTTCGAAACTGACTTTGGATTAAACCTTCTCCGGCCATTACTGTTTGCAACTATGTCATGAGCAGGGAGGTTGTGGCCCCATGCTGGCTTCTACTTGAAATACAGATCTGAGTGCCCCAAGACAGAATTGTGAGTGTAGCAGACAGTACATGTGCTCAGTGCTTGATTAAGTGCCGGGTCAGGCAACTCACATCAAACTAGGCCCACCTTTTCGCCTTTTTTTCAGTGGTAATACTCAGCTGTGACCATTACAATGAAGCCCCACCATGCTGTTAAATGTATCAAAAATAATCCCAGTGTTTATTTTAGGTTCGGGCTGTTTCAAAGGAAGAAGCAATCGGTACTTATGGCAAGTTATTACATTCTGAAATAAGCAGACTTTGTGTATTCTATTTTGAATTAAAAGGATGGGCTGAAACAGAACTTTAAGATCTTTAAAAAACTGTAACTAAAGAGAGATTAGGAAAAAAAGAACTACCAAACAGTATTACACATTTTTGTTTTTTAAATTTTGGACACTTTGAGCTATACCACCTATTTATTTTTAAGAAAAGAAAAAAAGCAAGCCCAAAACACCACAATGGGCGTTTTTAGTGATGAAATTGTAGAACTCGACCCCACATTATCCTGAAGAAAGACAGAGAAATTAATTGAATGCCGACATTTCAGATCTAAGAAATCGTTTGTTCTGTCTGGAAATGTAAATTGAAAACCTTTTAGCAGAACCTGGCCGCCATGGCATGGGTTGTCTCTGGGAGAAATGTTAATTTTTTAACAATGTTCCAGTTCTGTGGATTATTGCTTACTCCCAGAGAGCAGTGCGTGTTGCCCTTCAGGCAACGGTTTACAGGAAATCTGTAACTGAGATCAGAGGAGTGCTAGAAACACCGGCGGGTACAAAGCTCACTCAGGAGGAGACCCTGACATAGGCACGCCATGCTCCGTGTGTGGCTCCTCTCATATTGCATAACACGGCTGCAGGGCTGGTGGACTGTTTTGTTCTGCTGAGTCATAGAACCACACCCTTGAGAGTGGCGTTTCCCTAACAATTCCTTGATGAATGTTTCCACTGTCCTTCACGGAGGGAAAGGTTAGACTGCGGACAGGAAATGAGGCAAGCCTTAGCGTGAAACGCTGTCCGCGAAAAGCATTTCTCCCTGGAGCCTATTGGCAGTTTGGTCTAGATTTCTGGAGTGTGGAAGGAAGTCTTGTTGCTGGAGTTCAGAACAAAGGCTTTGTAAAACAAAATTCATTTGGGAGTGTAATAAAGAACAGTAAGCATTAAGTTGAGCAAAAGGGACTCCGGCCCAAGGGACAATAGGTTCAGGTAGTACCCTAAACGGTTCCACAGTGACAGAGGGGAGGCCTCCTTTTAGAGTGGAAGTTCCTGCCCAGGTTCTCAATTAGATCTGTTTTAGGTAAATAAGGTATCCAAATTGTACAGTTCTGATTGGTCAGGGCAGGCCTCAGTTCATTAGTGGAAAGATGAAACCAGGGTTTCCTTTTAGTGGTGGATTCAGACAGGTAAACACATGGGACATAGTAAGGTTAGCCAAGAGTTGAGTCTGATGTTTCTCCTGGTTCACAGAGGACGTGAGGAGCCGCTGTTGGCCAATGGCCACTAGACTCCGATGATTTATAAAATTTTGGCCTTCCATTGACCATGCGGAGTCCACTGAAGCAGATAAATTCTTTCTCGGCGTTGACATCTAATGAATCTTTCTTCTCTAGGTTCATACCATGGAGTTAAAAGAATCTTGATCTGTTACTTGGAAACAAGTTGCTGAACAGTGCTGCTCAAAATACCATCCATGCATCAGAGCTAGTGCAAGAAATGTGTGCTATCAGCTATTGATGAGAAAGTATACAAATGTAGAATTAGAAACCTTTACAGCAGAATGAATAATTTTATGTCTTTTCAATCTAGTAATAAATAAATTGGGATTGTACTTTTATAGCTTTTTAAATTTCATGGGTTTAGTTATTTATTGTTATTATATTTTATAAAAGTTTGGTTAATGATGGATTGGAAATAAAAATAAAATGTTCCTTTGCCATGGAGAGTTTGAGAGCATTTGTATAAACCAATTTATTGAATTTACTTATCTAGAAAATACCATGGAGTTATTGTAAATAATAAATGAGATGATATTTGCAAAGTGCTTCACATGATACCTGGCACTTAGCAGCCATATAATAGACAGAAACTAATTTTAACATGTATTTTTTGTTGTTATTTAAGTTGTGATTTTAAAAATGAGGAGGAATTCCTCAGATGAAGACATTAAAGGTGAAGTGAGTGAGATTAGGTAAACAAAAATAGGAATTTATGAAGGGGTACGTCGATCTGGCTGAAACACTGAAAGTACAGGTCAAAGCTCTAAGAACTAAAATGAAGGCTGTCTAGAAAGTCTCCAGCCATGTAATATGAAAAATAGAGGCATTTATGGCCGGATGTTTTCTGGACAGGCCTTGTACATGTGTGGCCATTACATAATCTGGGATTTGGTGAATAGTCTTCATCAATAGTCAGGCCTAGTCTCCTTCAAAATTATTTTTAAAATTCCAATCTGTATGACTTGTACTTGTCCTAATTTTAGTTCTTGAAATATAGCTACTCAAAATATTGGTATTTGACATTCTCATATTGATGCCTTCTTCTGGGTAGGAGTTGCTACTTCCTGCTTCTGGAATTTATTTTTGTATGATGCTAAATGTATGCAAATACAAAACCAAATGTGTTAAAAGATTACCAAGGAACTATTGTATGCATTTAAGAAGATTAAATTTTCAGAAGGACTCGATGACACTTTTCACATAATCAATGCTCTTAATTGCAAACACACTTCAATGATAGACCCTTGTATAACCTCTGCTTGGAATAACTTTATTATTCATTACATGAAGTGAGAATATGTCCTTGAAAGTGATAAAGATATGTCTTAATATATACCCCTTAATTACTTTTCTTAATTGAACCATACTATTGAGGAGTAAGTGTAGTAGAAAGTGACCCAATAATATTTCACTTTTCATTTTCCATGTGTGACACAACACACCTACAATGTAGAGAATACGCTCTCATGCTCTGCACTCATAATACTGTCAAATGAGAAGTACAAATAATAACAAGTTAATACTAGAAATTGCATGGAAGCTTTTGATTCTTCATTCTTTGTTGTTTTTCCTTTTGCTGCTGAGACAGCTTGTCTAAAATTGTGGAAGGTAGGTTTCAGTTGTTATTTGCATTCTCCCCCTTCTAACTTAATCTTTCATCCCTTCCAAACACATTCTTATCTCTTTTTAACTAAAAACAAATGAGTCTCTCATTCTTGTTAATGAGTTATGATCTCTGGCTTTAACTTTCAAAAGTGATCTCTCTTAAGAAAAATTCTAACATCAGTACAAAGGATTGATTAGCAATTGTTGGGGGTATGATCTCCCTTCCACGACTGTCACGGTTATGTTGTTTGATGTTGTGGAGTTGGCATTGTTTTCTGATAAAATGCATGCTGCAGATGGTGGGCAGCCAAATCTTGTTGAAATAGGCAATTGTAAGATGGCCTGAATCCTAAACAGCCCTCAGCCAGTGCAGTGAAGTGGTTATATTATTTCACTAAGTGGGGAAAAGATTGTGACTTGGACCCTGAAAGACTTGAATGATAAATCAGAAGCTTTTCCTCATCTGGACATGGTATTTGACAGGGAGATTTTGCTGGGCACAACATGGCGAATTGTCTGCTGAATTAAAGGGTATGAAAATGACAATCACTGTCCTCAGGACAGGTAGTGACTGACCTTGTAGGTAATTCGTGCTTTGATGAGTATAACAGCATTTCCCTTTTAATTCAAAATGGAATTCAAACAGACATCATAAGCGATGATTTGTTTAGTGAACTGGCCAGCTCTCTGCTGGCCCCGACACTTGCTTCTTTTCTAGTTTTGTGTGGCTGTTTCCTTCTCAACATTTTCGTTTCTGCCCAAATGTCTCCCCTTGGAAAAAGACTTTGCTCTCCACCTTATCTAAAATAGCATCCATCCCCTACCCATTATCCTATGCTCTTTTATTTTAGTCATAACTCCTACCACCCTGTGATATTATCTTATTTATAAATTTGATTACTTGCTATTGTCCGTCTTTCTAGATGGAAAACGTATTTATGAGAGTAGGGACCACATTTGTGTTTTCACAGTCTCCAATCTCTGGCTCAGGAAATGGTCAATAAATTTGTATAAATAAATGAAACTAAATTTTAAAAGGGTGTGTGTGAGATATCTCTTTAAAACAAAAACTATATCTTGTTAGTTTTAACTAGGCGCACACACACACACACACACACACACACACACACAAAGCCATTGATTATTTTAGAAAGCTTTTTCTTAGAACCATAGGAGTTCTACGACCTTGGTCTTTTTCTACCAGTTTTTGAAATGTAAAAAACTATGTATAATTTTTTTGGTGGAAATTTGGTTTAAAAGAGTTATTTTCAGGAAAAAAAAGTGCTTTCTATAAAAAGGCACACAGAAATAAAACTGTTAACCATAATGCATACGATATGGTTGTTTTTCATTTGTTGTTTCCTCTAGTTGGGAATTTCAGCATAGAAAAGTATCATTATTGTCAAATTGGGGGTGTTTGGGGGTATCATTACCATATTATACAACTTTTCTATAATATTCATTTTCTCAGTAGCTACTATTTGTTCTGAGCCAGTTCCCATTATTCAATCTATTTAGCCTGTACTGAATCATTATTGATCTTTTTTTCATAAAAAACAAAAAAAAATCAATTTTCTATTATGTTTGTTAAACAGGTGGAGTAAGACTGCGGTGGCTCTGACAAATGAAGCAATGGATAATTATTTGCTGAGATGTTCAATTTACTATATTAAAGGGAAACTATGAAGAAGATAATAAATCACCACTTATTCTTTGTTAGGTCTTTTGTGTATCTAGAATATCCCAACACATGTGTGTGTGGATTCCAATATTAAAAAATTAAAAATCCTTTTTAGAGAGGAAACAGACCTTAACAACATCAATGATTTAAATTTCTAATTTTAATTTGTCTCCCATGGAAAACAAAATGAGGGTAGGCACTGAAAGATATCATCCCACGGAGTCTGGCATACGAGCTGAGATTAACTACCTCTGCCCACCACTTGAATGTAGTTGCCCACTGCCAAGGCAACTACATTTAAGGTTCTGTCATTCTTATGCTTTTGATTTACTTAGAAGCTGAAGCTTATATGATTTTCATGTTCGAGGATTTACACTGTTCATTACTACTATATTCTGGAAAACACCATGATGCAGGAAAGGATCTGGTCCATAGTCCTGCCATTCTATAACTAGACTTTCCTTTTTCTAACAGGGAAAAACTGCCTATCTACAAGGGGAAATTAGGCAGAGGACATTTGCATGCATTTTTTTATGCACCTGTTAAACATCCATTAGGGGCAGATTACTGTATTAGTCACTGGAATACAAGGAGTTATGAAAAACAGATCACTGTGTTCGGAGCCTAAAGTCAAAAGGGGATGATGACATATCTGTGAACCCTTTGATGACACATGTGATGATTAGCAAAACGTTCCTTAGGTTTTTTTCACAGGAGAGGAAACTTTATGGAAATGTGAAGTTCCTATAAGAGAGTGTCTGCCAGCATTAAGTTAAGTAGGACAGGGCAAGACTTTGCACATGGAAGTCATTTTAAAGCAACAGTGAACTTGGTTTATAATGACATCTTGCCTATTATTAAAACACGCACAGCATTAAACACAATTATTAGGTTGGTGCAAAAGTAATTGCGGTTTTGGGTCATAAATTTTAAATCATGATAATTAGGCTCAAGCACATCTTTATTAATAAAAGTAGAAACCATTACAATCAACACATTGAGAAATAAATTTGTTTATTCCTGTAGCATAAAAATCCGTGCTTTGGGATCCGATGATTGGAAAGCACTTTCTGCAGCCTGCTGGATGTGGAAGCGTTTTCCCTGCAAAAAGTTGTTGAGAAGCTTGAAGACGTGGAGTCGGTTGGCGAGAGGTCAGGTGACTATGGCGGATGAGGCCAAACCTCGTAGCCCAGTTTGGTCAACTTTGGAAGCGTTGGCTGTGTGACGTGCGGTCAGGCGTTGTCATGGAGAAGCATTGGGCCCGTTCTGCTGGCCGAGGCCGGCTGCAGGTGCTGCATCTCATCAATTTGCTGAGTGTACTTCTCAGACGTAATGGTTTCCCTCAGATTCAGAAAGCTGTAGTAGAGCAGACCGGCAGCAGAGCACCAAACAGTGACCATGACCTTTTTTTGGTTCAAGTTTGGCTTTGGGAAGTGCTTTGGAGCTTCCTCGCAGTCCAACTACTGAGCTGGTCATCACTGGTTGTCATATAAAGTCCACTTTTCATCACACGTCACAATCTGCGAAATGGTTTGTTATTGTGTAGACTGAGAAGACACTTCAAAATGATGACTTTTTTGATTTCCGGTCAGCTCACAAGGCACCCACTTCTCAAGCTTTTTCACCTTTCCAATTTGCTTCAAATGCCATCAGCAACTTCTCATGTAGCTATAGGAGGATCAACTTTGATGATGGCTCTCAGTGGGTCATTGTCAACTTGCAATGGCCGGCCACTCCGCTCCTCATCTTCAAGGCTCTCGTCTCCTTTGCAAAACTTCTTGAACCCCCACCGCACTGTGGGTTCAGATGCATTGTTGACGTTGTGAGTTGTCTCTGTTGCTTTATGACCCATTTTGAACTCAAGTAAGAAAATCGCTTAAATTTTCTTTTTGTCTTAACATCATTTCCATAGTCTAAAATAAATATAAACAGCAAGTTACAAGTCATTAGGAAAAAAAAGTGAGAAATGCGCATTAAAATGATGTATAACCACATTTATTTAAGAGTGTATTCCAGCATCAAACGGCAAATTTCAACCATGCAAAAGCTGCAATTACATTTGCACCAACTTAATACTTGTCAAATGTGACTGAGTCTAACACAGGCTACCACTATTATTATCGTTGTCCTCAGCCTGTAAATAAAAAGGTACTCTGTCCTCTCAGTAACTTTACCCACAAGAGCTGGGGGGGAAGTAAAGGCAAAAATGTGTACCAGTAAAATGTACACAGTCCTAATACACCGGAAATGCCTGCAAACTGTTTAAAACCACTGATGGCTGAGCTCCATTCCAAAGGTTCTGAATCAATTTAATTGCTTCAAAGTTGGACCTGGGACATTGGCACTAGCTTCTCAGGTGATTCTAATAAGCTTGTAAGATGGTCCATCGCTGTTCTAGGCAAAGAAATAGGACACCTTCCCAAGTAAAGGGGTTGGGCCAAGGCTTGTTCTTTTGAAAATCCTTTCAAGCTAGCATTTTGTGCCTTTCCCTCCTGAATGCTATCTTTGATATTTATTAAACTCTGATTTCCTGTAAGTAAAGGGGTTCGAGGCATTGGGAGAAGAGACAGTGGAGTATATGCGTGTCATTCACACCAGACTCCTCAACCTAGTGGGAAAATCCACTTTTGATCAAAGTACTCAACTTGGAACAAATCAGGACATTAGTTATTTAATGTTGGAAAGTGATAAAAAAAAAACAAAACAAAACAATACCAAACCCACATAAAACTGAATATATTTCAGAGATTGCAAATTTTCATATTTATGAAATAGATGAATAACCAGCAAAAAATTTTGGTGTGCACCCTTACTTTGGCCTGTCAGAGAGAAAGAATGTCTTTATTATCAGACAGGCCTTTGTATTAAGTGTTTTGGAGTCCATGGGACTGTTCTAGATATAAGAAGTCTTCAGGAAAATCACAAATGAGAAACACATTTTAACACACAGAGTCTGGATGTTCCAAGCACATGTGTCTATAATCTTGACCAAATCCTTGGAAAGAAAAGCCTGCAACTAGATTTTCAAGATGCCTAGATTTGGGGGTCTGGAAAGTATTAGTGGGAGGGGAATGAATAAAAGAAGTTGTATGTAGTAACCGTTGGATCTCACGGCTGCCTAGCTAGCCACCATAGCTGCACGTTGTGTCAGCCAGGCACACACATTCTAAACTTTGAGAAACATCAGGAAGTCTCAACCTCATCTCTCTCTCTATCTTTGCCTTGCTGCAGGGTTCAAAATTCCCAGCAATGTACAACAGAAGGGACCACATCAGAAGACATGGGTTTGGGTCCAGGTGAGGAAACTTGGACAAGTTCTTTAAACTCTGAGTGGCTATTTCTCAAATGTAAGATAAAGTTAATTTTAAAAAGCTTGGCCATGGCTAACTCCCAAGTTTATTATAAGATAGGTTATAATTTGGGAGAAATTTAGTGTGTATAACTTACAAAGTACTATGAGATGTGGCAATATCAGCATTATCAAGGCATGAACTTTGCAAACTCCCTTTTGAACATCTATCAGAAAAATAATAAGTAACATACCTGTTACCTAATGCTATATAACAAATTACCCCTCAAACTTCATTATATTTATACAACCTCAGAATCAGGAATTTGGAAAAGGCTCAGTCAAGCACTTCTTGCTTATAATTTCTCCTGTTTGCAATCAGACTGTGGCTAGAACTTCTTTAGTCATCCAAAGGCACGGAGAGAGTACCATCAAGGAAATTCATTCCATGGCCAGAAAGTTGGTGTGGGCTGTTGGCCTTAGCCCTCTCCATATGGGCCATGGGGCTGCTTCAGTGTCCTGACAGTATGACAGCTGGAATCCACGACAGTAAGCAACCCAAGAGACCATGGTGAAATTTCATCACCACGCATGATGTAACCTTGGAAATGACACACAGTCACTTCCACTTCAAGCTCTGATTCAAAGCAGAAGGTACTACACAAGAGTGTGAGTTCCAGTAGGCGAGAAGCATTGCAGGCCGTGTAGGCTGCTCACTAACCAACACCCAGCTATTCATGCTTTTCTACAAAGTAGATTATCAAGTGCTCTCAGATGGAGTTTGGTAGGGAAATGAAATCTGCCTCAAGTAGGGCTTGTGGGCACTGCCCTAGCAAGTGACCCAAGACAAGAGGATACCTAGAAGAGAACAAACCAGATTATAAAAAACGTTGAAAAAGAAGACTGAGGAATAGAAAAAATTACCAAACTATATATTACATGATTTTTGTGTGAGACTACTCATAGTCTAGCTCACAAATAGCACAAAAGTGGTCTATGTTCAAAGGCCTTATAACCAAATTTAGCTTCTAATTGAATAAAATACTTGCAAACTACACAGTTAACTATCATTGGAAGGTAGCATATGCAGCATATTTTTGATTAAGCAGGTTGTGCCAATGATTTCTACTCTTCCTTGGCTTTGCTCTGTTTTACAGGTATTATAACTGACCTTTGCCAATCATATTTCTCAAACTCCCTTGCCAGTTGTTCCTGGCAGCTGTCTGCCAATGGGGAGGCACTAACTGGAGACTGGAGTATCAGACAGAGAAGCCAGGGTCTGTTTTCCCTTTTCTCTCTACTTCAGGTAGCTTCTCCAGTAATAACTACCGATAACTATAGCTTCTCCATATTTCCAACTTACACCAGACAGCTGTTCTTCCATGGTCCTAGCTCTGTCAAGGTCTGGGTTTCATGATGAGACATTGACTTTTATGTATAAGTAACCTTACCTCTACTCCTGGGCTTCTTGCCCTTGTCATCTCCTGTAACCCTTTTAGCTCTTCTAACACTCACTATTAAGCTATCTGATGGGAATTCCATTTTCTTGACTGATAATGGTAATGAATAGATCATAGATGACCCCAAGTCTTTCTTTTAAGAATTTGCAAATATTTTCTCACAGAGTATGGCTTGTCTTCTTTTTTATGGATAGACTTATTAGGACGACATTGGTTAACAACAGTTACATAGTTACAGGTGTACAATTCTACAGTGCATTGTCTATGTGTTGCATTATGTGTGCACCACCCAGTGTCAACTCTTTCCATCACCATATATTTTAAATCATGTCATAAAATATCAATCTAATTAAAATTACTCGTATGTAAAATAATTAGGTCATCCAGGATCTAGACTGGTGTGTAAAGATTATGCTATATCTGCCAAAGAATAGGACCACCCTACCTGACTCTCAGTGATTATGTAGGGTTTGCTGGACATTTAGGGGGACAGGAGAAAGAGAAGAGTGATGGGTGTTGACCTTAAGTAGAAAGTCAGCTAGATAGTCCTCCAACAAAATGACTTATTCAGGAAGAAGAGAGAATTGTAATCGGGAACATGCAGCCACAGTGAGCCACATGCAAGTCCACCAGCTCAAAAAGGAGTAACTTCTTCTGTAGATAGGAGGAGGAAGTTAGGAGGCCTGTTAGAACCAATGAGTTCTTCCTGTAGGGCTTTGTGATTGATATAGGAGTGAAAGCTCCCCCTACAGGTCCTCCCAATGGAAAATTTCAAGATGGGGATGACAATATTTCAGAAGGAGGAGCAGCTGCAAAAACTCAACAGTAAAAGAAGAAGAGAAATTTACTTTTTATAACAAAATGTCTAGTTTGACTGGAATATTAGAAGAAAAATGGAATAGTAGGCTGGGTCTAAAAATTTGTGGGGCATAAGTGATCATTTAAGAGTCCCAGTTCCTATTTTTCATATATCCACAGCTTACAACTAGTACAGATGTGACACTTTTGGTTTATGTGCAACAGTGTGATAGTAGGAACTTTGTTTTGTTGACTGCCCAATCTGAGGTGCCTAATAATGTACGTGGCATAGTAGGTGCTCAGTAAATACTTGTTGAATGAATTAATGAGGCACAGCCTTCATATCATAGTTCACAGTAACTATAAAACCATTTACTTATTCAGAAAAGGATCCAGCACACACTAAGAAAAGAACATTATTTAAATATCTTCTCCAAACATTTAACAGAACAAAGCACAGCATTAAAAAACAACAACAAAAAAACACCAAAAAAAAAAAAAAACCACCACACTCTAACTGCGTTATCAAGATAACTGCCAACACCTCTCAAAATGTGAGTTTCGAAGCACATGAGTCTGTGAGACCTCGAAGATTATTGAGTACAATTCTTTTTTAGCACAGTCTGGGCTTGGGTTCAACAGGATTCAACACTTATTTATCCCTTAAAAAATGTTCCTACTAAAATATGCCCCTAAGCAGGGGTTAATGGATCTTCAAACTGGAATGTCATTCCAAACTTACACAGCTGCTCTGAGTAAAAACACCCGACTCCCAGATGCCAGGCTTGTGTGACAGAGCTCTGGCACCAGCTGAGTTTGCTCTTCCTTATCCCATTGTCTCACAGCACACCCCAGAAACAAAGCTCTGTACATAGTTGGTCAGTTTCCTGGCTCACAAAAGAGCAAGGGCCTGTGGGGCAATGCTTGGAAGTAATCCACGTGCGGGTACGGACTTCTAATTGAAACCTCCAATACACTTTAGAGCGCTGGAATGCCACTTCATAGAGCTATTGCTATTCCGCTCCCATTGGTCACATCCTGACTTCTGTAAGGATGAGAGGCCGTTCCATATGTGCTGTAGCTTGGTAAATGTGGCCACAGTGAGACATGAACAAATCCTGCCTTTGGGAAAACTGACCACGGACACTTGCTCTGGGTCCATCCATTTCAATTAGTGAGATTCAGCTTTGTCTCCTTTAGTTTCTAATGGAGTTCACTTTTAACAAGTGGCTAAAGCCCTCACAACAATGCACATGAAGGAAGTTTGCAGTCTTTATTTGGAGTGGAAATGTCCATTTATCAAATGGTGTTTCAAACAGGTGTCTTTTTTTAACACAAGTTTTCATCATAAGAGAATGTGATCTTTAGATTGCCCTTAACTTTCTGTAGAGAGAGAGAAAAAAAAGGTTACTTTTCCTTCCATGTGTCTGGAAGGAAGAGAGAAAGAAAAGTTTGTATGCTGGTAGCTTATGAAATGATGGCTGGAGTTCTATATTATAGTACTTGGAAAACAAAGGTTTATTTGTTTGCTTATTAATGAGTGAATATCTTAGGTGGAAAATAGTTATACTCTAGGGATAGAACTGAAGAGATATTTTTACTTCTTACTCTTGCCTATGACCAAACTGTTGTATTTGCCAATGGCAGTGTTTGGCTTAGAAGTAAAGAAAATACTCAGAAGATGTCATGCTAAGAATAGATCATGGTTGGATTGAGACAATAGCAATTGACAAAGAGTCTGGAAATCCAGGACACAAAAATGTTCTAGAAACTGTGGTCATGGCCAAGAGGTTCTTCTCATCATCCCTTATCACATATTAATCTAATTAAAACTTTAAACATCTGAGAATTGTCTCAAGAAGACTTCTACAATATATAATCATCATATCTATTTCTGTTCACCTTCTTGCCTTAATATGGGGGGATAATTAGAAGCTGAAAAATTATTGCCTGTTTAAGCAAACAAAGCCCAAAGTGAGTACAAGGAAGAAAATAATAAAGATCAGGGCAGAAATAAATAAAATAGAGACTAAACAAACAAACAAACAAAATGAAACCAAGGGCTGGCTGGTGTTTTGAAAAGATAAACAAAACTGACAAACCTTTAACCAGACTCATCAAGAAAAACAGAGAGGACCCAAATAAATAATATCTTCCAAGGGTGAGTCAAGAAGAAACAGAAAGTCTGAATAGACTGATTACTACCAATGAAATTGAATTGGTAATCAACAAGCATCCAACAAACATAAGTCCTGGACAAGATGCCTCCACAGATGAATTTTACCAAACATTCAAAAAAGAATTAACACCTACTCTTTTCAAACTCCAAAAAGTCCAAGAGGAGGAAAGTCTACCAAGCTCATTTTACAAGGTCACCATTACCCAGATCCAAAATCAGAGACATTATAACAATCAAGCAAGCAAGCATGCAAGCAAACAAATAAAAACACCTCACTAAATAAAAACCAACCAAACACACACAAAAATATAGGCTGATATCCCTAATAAACATGGATACAAAAATCCTTAACAAGATGTTAGCAAACTAAATTGAGCAATACATTAAAAACCTCATACACCATAATCAAGTGGGATTCATTCCTGGTCCGCAAGATGGGTTCAATATCTGCAAATCAATTAACATAATAATCACTTAAATAAAATGAAAAATAAAAATCTTATGGTCATATTACTAGATGCAGAAAGGATTTGACAAAATCCAGTATCCATTTATGATAAAAACTCTTGGCAAATGGGGAATAGAGGGAACATATCTCAACATAATAAAGGCCATATATGACAAACCCATACCTAATATGATACTTAATAGGGAAAAGCTAAAAGCATTCTCCTTAAGATCACAAAAAGGATAAGAATGACCTCTTGTACCACTTTTATTCAACATAGTACTGGAAGTCCTAGACATAGCAATCATACAAGAAAAAGAAATAAACACATCTAAATGGAAAAGGAAGAAGTAAAACTGTCATTTGCAGATGACTTTATATTATATGTAGAGATCCCTAAAGATTCCTCCAAAAAATTACTACAACTAAGAAGTGAATTTAGTAAAGTAGCAGGATACACAATTAATATTCAGCAATTGGTTGCATTTTCATACAACAATAACAAACTATTAGAAAGAGAAATAAAGAAAACAATCTCATTTACAATTGCATCAAAAAAATGAGAAATAAATTTAACCAAGGAAGCAAAAGACCTATACTTAGAACATTAGAAGACATTGAAAAGAGAAATTAAAGAAGATACAAATAAATGAAAACATATACCATTCACGGGTAGGAGAAATTAATATAATTAAAATGTCCATATTATGCAAAGCAATATATAGATACAATGCAATCCCTATCAAAGTATCAATGGCATTTTTCACAGAACTAAAACAAATAACCCTAAAATTTGTATGGAACTATAAAAGACCCTGAATAGCCATAGCAGTCCTGAGAAAGAAGAACAAGGCAGGAGATATCATGCTACCTGACATCAAATTGTACTACAAATCCAAAGTAATCAAAACAACATGGTATTGGCATAAAAACAGACACATAGATCAGTGGAACAGAATAGAGAGCCCAGAAATAAATCCATGCCTATATGGTCACATAATCTATGACAAAAGAAAGAAAAATTTACGTTGCAGTAAAGACGGTCCATTGAATAAATGGTGCAGGGAAAACAGATAAAGCATACATGCAGAAAGATGATATTGGACCATCTTCTTATGCCATTTACAACAATAAACTCAAAATGGATTAAAGACTTAAATTCAAGACATGAAACCATAAAACTCCTAGAAGAAAATAGAGGAAGTAAACTCTCAAACATTACCCTTTGGAGTATCTTTACTCTTCAGGCAAGGAAAACAAAAGAAAAAGAGAAACAAATGGGACTACATCAAACTAAAAAGTTTTTTCACAGCAAAGGAAACCATCAACAAAATGAAAAGACATTCTACTGAATGGGAGAATATATTTGCTGATACTTCATCTAATAAGGGGTTAATAACCAAAATTTATTTTTAAAAACTCATACAACTTAACAACAACAAAAATAATCCAATTAAAAAATGGGCAGAGGACTTGAATGCCTCTTTCTTCAAAGAGGACATACAGATGGCCAGTAGGAGATGAAAAGATGCTCAATGTCACGAATTATCAGAGAAATGCAAACAAAAACCACAATGAGATGCCCCCTCACTCCCGTCAGAGTGGCCATCATCAATAAATCAACGAGTGAGTGTTGGTTAAGATGCTAAGAAAACGGAACCCTTGTGCACTGTTGGTGGGACTGCAAATTAGTACAGCCACTGTGAAAAACTTGTATGGAGGTCTCTCAAGAAATTCAAAATAGAACTACCTTATACCCAGCAGTTCCAGTCCTAAGTATTTTTCCAAAGAAATCCAAAATACTAATTTGAAAACATATACACATCCCCAGGCTTACTGCAGCATTATTCACAATAATGGCCATTAATAGACAATTTCTTTAATAGATAAAGAAATTGTGGTACATATATACAGTATTACTCTGCCCTAAAAAAGAATGAAATCTTATTATTTGCAACAACATGGATAGAGATAGAGGACATTATGCTGAGTGAAATAAGTGAGACTGAGGAAGACTAATACCATGTAATCTCAGTTACATGTAGAACGTAAAGAACCAAATCATCAAACAAACCAACAGATTAGATTTTTGGACACAGAGAAGGAATTGATGGTTGCTAGATGGGAAGTGATTGAGCAGATGGGTGAGAAAGGTAAAGGCATGAGGACGTACAGATTGGTATTCACAAAATAGTCATGGGGATGTGAAATACAGTGTGGGGAATATAGTCGATAATGTTGTAAAAACTATGTATGGTACTGATGGGTACTAGACTTATTTAGGGGATAACTTCATCAATTAGATAAAAGCCTAACCAGTGTGCTGTATACCTGAAACTAATATAAAATACAGCAATATTGAATGTCAACTACAGTTAAAAATACGTATACATAGTCATGATGTAAAGTACAGCAGAGGGAATAGAGTCAATAGTGTTATAGCTGTGTGTGGTGTCAGATGGTGGGTAGACGTGTCGGGGTCGCTTTGTGAGGTACATAAATGTCTAAGCATTATGTTATTTTGTGCACCTGAAACTAATAATAAAAGTATTATAGCCTGTTCAAAAGTAATAGATACTCCCAAGCACACTGGAGAAGGTACATCTGAGAGCCCTCTCAAAACGTTGGCACTATTTGATTTATAAATCACTGTGAGAAGTGTACTTTCTTCTTTGACTCAGTGGTTTTTATAGTAGAATGTTGTTCAATTTCCATGTATTTTTAGTTTTTCTCACTTTATTTTTGCAGTCGATCTCCAATTTTGAAGCATTGCAGTTGCAGAACACGCTTTGTATGATTTCAACCTTCATAAATTTGCAGAGGTTCATTTTCTGTCCAAACATACGGTCCATCCTTAATAATGTTCCATGTGCACTAGAAAACAATGGATAGTCTGATATTCTAGAACGAAGGGCCCTGTAAATGTCAATTATGTTCATTTTGTCTAATGAGTCATTTAAGACTGATATTTCCTTATTGATTTTCTGTTTGGATGATCTATCCATAGTTGTCAAGGGAGTAGCTTCTCCCTTGTCACTGCAATTAGCCACAATGTGTATCTGCCACTCAGGAACTGGTCTCTTCAGTTCTCAGGGCCATAGATATTCTGCTCCTTAATCTGATACTGCTGCAGTACTTTTCTGGGGCCTCTAGCACTGGGAGGATGTAGGGGAAGCAAGCTCCGGCAACGAGGGCTGTTAGGCCGCAGTGGTCACACGTCCGTATTTGGTCTTTGCCCTGAGATCTCTGCCCCAATCGCTGGGGTCAGCTGTGTTACTTGCTGCTTCCTCAGGCAGGAGTGCTGGGGCCACAGAGGGTGCACCTGGATTCTCAGCCTTCCCTTCTCCCAGGACCACAGTGAGTTCTGGGCTGTGTCTGTTGCACCATCTCTGCTCTTCTCCATTCACTCCTTTCCTCTTTGCCTCTATTTGCCCACCTTCAGATGTGTCAGTGACCAGATCTCTCAGATGCACTTGTGTATTGCATAGGCAATTCTTTGTTGAATTACAGCTGTTCAACTTGTTGTAACTTCAAGGGGAGAGTTCAAAGGAAGACCCCTCACGTTGCCATGTTTCTGGTATCTCCCCCAAAATCTTAATCTCATACAATTTACCCCCAAGTGTGTGATCTTTCAGAGTTTATCATTATAGTTTTCATTATAAATACTGTCGTTTGAATAGGTGGTTACCAAAGAACGAAACCATCTTAGGTGTGATCTTTCAAGAAAGAGATGTGCTATCAAGTTGGTCTAAGAAATTTAGCAACATCTATACCTGACAGAAACTCAGAATTTTCACAAATTGAATTTCATATTCAGTTTTGAGTAGCATTGTGGGAAATTTTAGAAAACTGGGATTAAATCTGAGTCTACCTTTTGTTTTTTAAATAAGATCTCTGTAGCTAGCCATGTGAAAATTAATACTCTACAAAAAAGAAAACCTTGAAAGCCTAGTCTTATTGCTTATGTACTATGTATTTTTATGAGTACAAAGTAGAGGGAAAATCCCTGAAGAATGTGTGTGGTGAACTAAAGGGTTGAGGGGATACTACCAAATTTGACACTGAGCATTACCAAAAAACACAAGATCAGATTAGCCTGTTACCCCACCCCCTTCACAATAATGCTTCCACTTTGGATTTCTTGAGCAACATAAAGAAGCCAAGACCAGTGTATTCCAGAGAACCTTTGGAGGTTCTCTCAATACCATAATGTTTATAGGACACTCAGTGCTGGGTTAGATATGTCTCCTACCCAGATTTTATATAAAAATATTTCAGAATCCTATCTTAGTATCTGTGCCCTTTCATTACCATGACAACCAAGGGTATATTTTGAGAAGTCAGCCCATCACTAATATCTTCTCAGCAAATCCTGATACATGGAATTTCAAAACCCTCATCTCTTCTTGTGTGTTTTTGAAATCTTGTGACAGGTAACACGAACCCATAAGCATCAACATCTCGGTGCCAATATATAATTAGTCAAGGTTTTGGTTTCATGTGTCAAAAACTGAACCCAAACTGGTTTAAGGCAAAATAAGGGGAATTTGTTTGCTTAGGTGACTGGAAAGTCCAAGCAATGATGACTTGAGGCATTGGGATATTCAAGTTCAAAGATGTCTTTGTTAATTTACTCTCTTTTCTCCATCTCTAAGTTCTGCTTTCCTCTGTAATAGCCTTGATCTTACAGAGGCATTGAGGGCTCCCAAAATATAATATCCACTTGCAACTTCATACATATGTACTTATACGTAGTAATCCCAGAGAAGGGAATGATTCTTTGTCTAGATTAACTCCAGCAAAAGTCCCAGGGAAATCTCCAATTGACTTAATTTGAGTCATGTGCCCCACAAACCTGGAGTTTGGGGTACAGTCACCACCATCCAAACCAACTAGGCTAAGAATGATGGGAGAACCATTTCACAAGGAGACACGGGGCATTAATAAAATGTTCACTAAACAGGTATATAATTTGGGCTGTCTCTTATGAAGAACGTAGCATCAAAAATAAGCAATTTTTACATATCAACCAGAGGAAGGAAGAAACATTTAATCCAAAAGCCTACAGTCTAAATGGCAGAGAGCTGAACATTACATAATCTTGAATAACCACAAAAACATAATATTATAAGGAGTGGCTGTGACCCTATACACCCCCTGAAGCCGCACGATTGTGTACTAGGATTGTACCACATTTTAATGTGTTAGTCAGATTGTTTTCCATTTCAAGTTAAATAAATTCAGTTAGAACTGACTTAAACAAAGGAAGAAAATTATTAGCTCACATAAGAGGAAAGACAGGGTTTGGTTTCGGGTAGAACTAGGTCTAGGGCTCAAACATTGTTTTTTGGATGTTTCTTCCTCTCCCTGTCTCAGCTGTATTTTCTCTCTATCAGTTTTAAAGAAGTCCTGAAGCAAAGCTTGTTATCTCTGATTGATACACTTCAGTCACTACCATCTTTGAACCAATCACTGGAATGGAGGATGTGGTCCTTCAGTTAACCAGACTCCAATTACGTGCTCGTTCCGGAAGCCAGGACCTGAGGTCGATTTTGGTCAAACCACACAGACAGGAATTAGGGACTGTGCAAAGGAACGTTAGGGTGCAGTACCCAAAAGAGGAAAGGAAGGTATCTCCTATAGACGTATCCTCTTCACATTTTGCAAATATACGAGGTGTGATTAAAACATAGAGTGAATGTTTAAATTAAAAAGAAATTTATTACAGTAAAAGAAACATTGCCATTAACCCTTCTCAAAATAGTCCTCCTCACTTGGAAGACACTTATGCCACCATTGTTGCCACCTTCGGAAGCAGTTCTGGAAGTCTTTTGTGAGCGTCTGAGCAATGGGCAAACAGTGGCAACACTCCATCATGACAACACTCTGTGTCACACATCACTTCTGGTACGGCAATTCCTGTCAAATAAAAACATTACTGTGCATTCTCAGCCCCCCTATTCACTGGCTCTGGCACTGGGAAACTTCTGGCTCTTCCCCAAAGTCAAAATGACCATGAAGGGCAAACGTTTTAAATCAACTCAGGACACTGAGGCAGCCACGACAGACCCAACCAAAGACACTCATAAAGGGGACTTCCAGACCTGCTTCAGAAAGTGGCCAGACGATGGGGTAGTGTGTTCGAAGTGAGGGGGAGTATAGTGAGGGGGATTCATGGCACTGTGTCTTTTACTATAATACACTTCTTAAAAATTTAAATATTCACTGTATTTTTTTTAAAAATCACACCTCGTCATACAAGGCATAGCACCCTAGAAGTGGCAGGACAGGATGATATCAAGGGTTTCAGTGGTTCTCAGCCTTCCTAATGTCGCGACCCTTTAACACAGCTCCTCATGGTGGGGTGACCCCATAAAGTTATTTTCGTTGCTACTTCATAACTGTCATGTTGCTCCTGTTATGAATCGTAATGTAAATATCTGATAGGTGTTTTCTGATGGTCTTAGGTGACCCCTGTGAAAGGGTCATTCGACCCCCAAAGGGGTCACGACCCACAGGTTGAGAACTGCTGCTTTAGATAGAAGGATTTTGCAAGACTAAGGAACCTTTCAGCCACATAATGACAGGGACTTCAAAAAGTGCCAAGGGTGAAGCAGCAACCTCTGGGTTACCATCGACAAAAAAGGCTTCCAGCACAATACACACTTCGAATCTCTGATCCCTGTGGCTGCTCTGACCAAAGCCATTTCCATCCTTGAATTTTAATGTCTTTCCATTTGGCTGTAAATACTGCAGCTGTGTTTTCATTTCGTGGCTTCAGGTTCCCTGTCTCTGTTGGTTTCTCAAATCCTGACCTACTCAATCCTGTGATCCTGTCTTATCTCTAGGTAGCCTGTCACTCAGCCCTGTCCCTCGAGCTGGAAGTCCTTTAGTATTTCAGTCCTGCTGCCCCACAGTTACTCCCAGGACAGTCCTGTTATCTCTCTCTTGCCTCCATCTGCCCCTGGGCAGCAGGACTCATTCTTCCTCCTACAAGATAAACATTCGGATCTCTTTAAAATCAGGCAGGACTTAATCTTTCAGGATTTGGGCAGGATTAGCCTTACGGAAAAAAGGAGGATGCTTCTTTTTCATGCACACAACCTGCAGAGGCAATAGCAGTGATATAGAGAGGGGTTGAGGCGGAGAGGAGGCACGTTGGATGCATCACAGTGCTACAGCCTCTGTCTTCACAGACGTGTAAGAGTGACAGACAGACGCTCAGAGAGACGCAGGAACAGCCTGCAGAACAGCTGTGGAGAACTGGTAGCTAATCCTTCAGATGACTGAAAATATCACTGAGCTGCTGTGACATCCCAGCAGAGGTCACATAGGGTGAAAGTATGTCACAGAAGGAAATAGACTGCATTTCCCTTCTCTTGGAATTTGAAGGTAGTCTAACTGTACGCGTGTGCATACATTGCATTATATCTGCTGAATGACATCATCGTCGCTTACCTTCTTGGTTAGTAAAATCATCAATGAGTTAATGATAAATCGAGTCTAAAAATACACTTGCGATCCTCAAATATTTTTGATCAAAATGTCGTGTAGAAAAACCAGGGACCATTCACAGAGTGCATCTTCGTTTGTTTTTGTTTCTTAAATTTTAGAGCGTGTAAGCTTATAATGATTTACTGATGGGTCTTCAAACTTGGTGTTCTTAAGGGCGATTCTGAGCCAGCAGCTCCGTGTTGGAGACCCTGCATCTATGTTAAAAGTCCCTCCGATTCTGTGACAGCTGGTCCCTGGATGAGGCATTAGAAGCACTGGTCCTTGTGGAGGGACAGGCCTCCTATGGCAGCTGTACAGTCTCTGTGCTGGTGCGGACCCATCGATTCGCTTTTGCCACCCGTTTCCTCCTGATTCTGAAGGGTCAAGCTTACTCGGCTCCCATTGCAGGGAAGTACTGTCTGTCCCACCGGCTTGCAGGAAATGGAATAACGTTCCCAGTAATTAGCAAAGCAGTTCAAATGACAAACTTATTTACAAAGAAATCAAAAATGATAATGAGCAAAGCTAAAAGCCTCAGGCATCACATTTTAACGATTGGATGATAGAGGCCTCTGTTGATTGCACTTTATCAGCTCAGTTTAATAAGGAAATTCATCTTGAAGGATTGCCCGAAGTCCTGCACATGCATTTCCTATGTGCAATCCAGTAATCACAGAGATAATTGCACATTTTACATACGAGTGTCTATTATGATACACATGACTCGAAATCTGAAGCTGTGGACTCTGAGCTATAATTTAACAATCTAAGAAGCGCAAGCTCAACTGTGATGAAACATTTGTCATGAACTTAAAATAGCAACTCACATCATCTGTCTAATGTCTCTAGCTGAAAGAAACGTAGCCTGGATGAGGGGAAGCTTTGATATCTCAGTTTTTGAAGCACAGAACAACTGACAGAGAGCTCTGTGGGTTCCCTACAGTGAGAAAGTAAGGATGGAGATTTCAGGTAGAAGGGAAGGAAGATTCATGATCCGGCTCACTTTCTAAGAGGAGGCACAACATTCATGGGACTTCATTACTTCTGAGTGTGTGCATACGGCTCTGGAAGGTTCCTGTTTGATAGAGCTAAAAGCCAAAGGGAAGACAGAGCACAGAGATGAGTGGAGACACATGATGGGACCGAGTGAAGGATGGGATAGAGACAGGATGGGAACAATGTGTGATCATAGGCTCTTCTGCCCCTCATCTCCTTTAAACAATTAAAACCAAAGAGAAGCCCCAGTTGTTCTTCATTCATTAACTCAATTATTTATTTTGCAGTCTTTAGTGCACTCATATACGTGCTGAGGCTCATTAAGCTCTTGTCCTTTCCTTCTTGTGTTTCAAGTGAGAAAACCAAAATGTAGACAACAAAAATAGCACAGAATTGTGCTGTTAATACTAATAAGGAGAAAGAGAGACAAAGGCAGACATTTTTACCATACAACGTATGTAACTGGAAGACCTCTATAAGCCTTATGGGATGCTGCAAACTTGAATAGTTATGCAATTTATATGTCAACGAAATGGAATATTATTCAACTACTAAAAGTGTGATTAAAAATGTAAAACCTGCGAAAAATGCTTATAATATTACAGAAATGTAAAGAAGCATGATGTAACACAAAGCACAAATACATATTAAAACACGGTGAATATAAAAGCAAGTTAAATTAATGAAAATATTAACTTTGGTTGTGTTTAGGTTGGTATCGATACAAAGGTTCCTTTGTCCTGTCTTTTTGTTCCTTATTTTTATGTATTTTAGATCTCTTTTTATGAAAATAAAATTATAAAAGAAAAATAGATATGATCTCTTAGAGAATGTCCAAATTTGGCTATTTATTTTTAGCATATACCACTACATGTTTCTTTTGATTTTTTGGTACTGATATTTACAAATACTAGGTTCATATTTTACCTTTGGGTTTCCTGTAGCCTTTGATCCCAAGCACATGTAACACATATATCTACTTATTGCTTGTACACCTGTATGTCAATGAATTATCATCCCATAATTACGGCCTAATAGAGAGAGAGCCACAGATCAGCAGGGATTATGAGATTACAGTGCAACAACGTTCTCTCCCTCTCTCTTACTACTCTAATTTGTAATGAAGTCCTAATTAGAAAAGATTACCTAACAGCACAACATAAACTTTTTCAGTAATACTGGGTTTCTTGAATTAACCAGTGTCCACGTGTGGGTTTGATGATGTGAATTAAAGATGCAAAAACATGCTTTGCAATAAATATTTTAGAAACTTGACATAACAGTGGAAGGTTAAGATAACTGTATTTGACTCAAGACCCTGTGGAATTTCAGGACTTCATTTGCTATTCTCTAATAAGATCAGTGAAAACTCATTTAAATATTCCAGGTTGAGAGTTTGTGATCCTTAAGGTGGTGACTTGAGCTACCTATAAATAAAATATTTTTGAAGTGGTAGGGAAATAATTTTTTATGAACTTAACAGAACAAATATTTCAAATACTTGAGAGATGGTCATTCATATACAGAGGGTACCAAAAAAAGGTATACACATTTTAAGAAAGAAAAAACTGTATTAGAATTGTAACAATAATATAATATTCACCAATAACAAAACATGAATACAAGTCACATCTGACTTTTGCAATTACAAGAGATGCTCAAAGTGGTTACCATCGGTATTTATGTAATACACAGATAAAATCTCTTAAAATGTGTATACCTTTTTTTGGCACCCCTGGTATATATTTTGGGGACTCTATTGTTATCCCACCCCACCATGTCTGGGGCCTGATAAATATCTTTAAAGTATGTACATACTAAGTTACACTGTTTTAACTCTAATTAGTTCAGATAAGCAGGGTTTTATTAAAATAGCAGAATACCAAAAAATGAGGGTAAAAGTGTTTACACTCCATTGTATGTGCATGAGTGTGCATGCATGTGAGTGTATGTGTGTGAGTGTACGTGTGTGTGTGTGTGTGTGTGCATGAGTGTGCATGTGTGTGAGTGTATGTGTGTGCATGTGCATGAGTGTGCATGTGTGTGAGTGTGCAGATGTGTAAGTATATGTGCATGCATGTGCATGTATATGAGTGTGACTGCATATTTGAGAATGTCTGTGTGCCTTTCCCTGCTGCAGGCTGAACTGTGAAGGTACCAAGAGTGGTTTGAGAGAATTTTGCCTCCCTTCACCATTTCCATCAAACCTTTCTCTATGTTTTTTACGTGCACAATGATAGGTTTGTCCTTACTCTGATGAGAAATGCTATGCAAATACAGCTTCACAGTTCAGCTCTCCTTTTTGCCCCCAATCATAACGCTCATAAATATCATGTAAGTAAAAATTCTGGAGCTCCCTTCCCAGGGAAATCAAGGGACTTTAGACACTCTTCCTGTACAGAACCCTGGCTTCTATCGTCTTCCCCTGGACGACAGCTAGACTTTAGTATACCATGGATACATTTTCGTAGAAGTAGACATCTGTCTCCCCAACTGCAGTTGTGAAAGAAATCAAATTCAATCTGACTCCGATCCTCCATCCTGCTAGAATGGTAGGAAGTGCAATGTAAGTCACTGGTGACTTCTTTCCCCCCAGAAGATTTTTTCCCCCACAAAAATTCGAGAACTGTACATAGTGCCCCCCAAATGAAAGGGCCCACTTCAATTCAGAAATATGCTCCATTGGTTTTATTCATTTATCAATTCATTCAACAAATATTGAGAACTTAGGACTGGACAGGCATTCTTCTAGGCCCTAAGGAAACATCAGTGAGTTTGATGTCACTCCCAGGCTCATGTGCATCTTTGCAGGCAGCCCTGTGGCTCCAACACCAAGTTTGAACACTGGCGGGTTTGCTGGTGCTGCGTGGCCCAAGCCCGAGGTCCAGCAGCTCTCAGCCTCCTCCGCAACCCTTCTGCACTGAGTTCCTGAGTCCATCAGACATCACTACCACCCTCTCTTCCTTGCTTTCCCCACTTTTACTCTCTTCCTTCTCCCCACTCTGTGCCAAATGCTTCCCCCTCTTCTCCCTTCAATACATTCCTCTTCTGAGAATGAAAGCCCAGAGGGCAGGTTATCTGAAAGCCACTTTTGCTTCTTGTCCTCTAATACAAACCTGTCTCTGGCGAGCTGGGACAGCTGGGACACAAGTCCAGCTTGGGCAAAGGGTGTGGAGAAACAGCAGGAAGAATGGAACATGCTTTGTATGACAACGTAAAACCCGAGGGATGTGGGATGAGGTCCTAGAGACTCTGCTTTCCCAGAGCCGGTTCACTTTGGCTTCCTGGGGTTACTTCTTTTTCCCCAAGCTCAGTCTGACCCTTTAGGAAATCAAGTTTAAGTCCATTTTTACAATAGGTCAAAGGCTCTAAGGTCAGAGCTCAGAACTTTTTCTCAATTCTAATCTCTGTGTGATTCTATAACCCGTTTCAAAGTAAAAATAGGATGAACCAGAAATACAATGGGTTTTCAAGGGTTTTTCTTTTTTTATTAAACCTTCCTATATTTGTTATTTTTTGCTAATTCTCTATAACCTAGACACATTTCACACAATTATCTAAGGATCAAAGCCATTGAATGTAAGAGAATAACACTTATAGTTGTTCGTGCAGAAGACAAATCCTATCTACTTCATTTATATTTCAGGTAGGAAAAAAACTAGCAAAAAAGAGAAATAGAAAAAAAAAGAATATATATGATTTAGTATTCAAGTAATCAATAATCACCCTCAGTTCAGAGATGCCAAAGCTGTCCGAAGTTGAAGACTGTATGTAGTCACTGAGATAAAGGCAGATGCAACAAATCACAGGAAATTTCAGGACTGCACGATACGCAAAGCATTGTGTGATAGTTCAGCTCTTTTAGAATAGAAAATGACACTTCGGGACTTTGAAATCAGCAGTTATTTGACGTCTAGACATCGACGAGCTGATGTGAGAAGAAACATAATTTGGGCTTGGACTGCAATACAGACAGCAGTGTGGACGAATGGGAGAGGTACAAACTCTATCATTTGCTGAATTTTCTAAACCATCTTCACAGCTGGTTTCATGGAACGTAGCATTTAACTTAGACTTTGGACAGCTTTGGCATTTTTGTACTTGAGGATGACTATTGATTACTTAAACACTCAACCATATACACGCTTTTTAAAAAATTTCTTTTTTTTTTTTCTGGTTTCTGTTTCAGAAGAAAGCTTTGTGAATCGGGTAGAGATCTCCTTCTGGTGAACAGTGTATTTGGGATAAACAGTCCCTGCCATCCTTACCCCAAACACTTCCTTGTCTTGTTGATTATCTGCATGCGCCCCTTACAATCCCCTTTCCTGCAGTTCTTGGTAGCAATCCAGTTTGCATTTCAAGTCCTAGACATTGCAAAGAGTAATATATGAAAACAAAAGAAAAATGCTTTTAAGGCATGCTGGCTAGGACAGTTGGTAAGTTTAAAGATTTTTTACCCTCCAAGGCAAATGTTTAAGAGCTCTCTTTTAAAATAGGGTTTCTATGGAAATCTTATATTTGCTTTGGAGTTATCTGTATATCGATCACTTACAGACAGCTGAATACATGCATGAGAGGAAACTCCACAACTCCATCTCCATCATGATGGCAGATGGAAAAGGTAGGGTGGGATCATTGACTTGGTCTTCTACAAAGATAGCAGTGGAATAGGTAGGTATTCCAGATCAGAGGTAGTGGTAACTTTACTCCCAGGATAGTATTTTTGAGTGGCAATGTTTTCCTGGAATTTGGCCTGCAAAATGTTACTTAAGTTTTGGTAATACTACTTGAAATTTCTTATACTTCTAAATAATTTACCCAATATTTATTGTACTTTGTATGTGACAGAACTGCTTCTTCAGATCCATTGTAGAAAGGAAGAATAAAGAAGGTAGGGAATGAGAGGAGAGAGAGTAGGAAATGGGATTCAAAATATGTAGGTATTTTCCTAAGTCACCATTGAATAGATCAATATTATTTGGGGGTAGATCAATGATGTCATTTATATTTCTGGAAACTAATTTGAATGTGAGGCCCCACAATTTCATATATGAGCCTGAAATATTAATTTACATTAATAATTAATAAATGGGTAAGCACAATGTCAAATCAGCCTCAATGTCAAAATGACCTAGAGCAACTGGGTACAATACAGCTGAAACACATCAGGCTTTTCTTTTCAAAATCATACTTAATAATTAAAAACAACTACTTTTCAAAGCAAAAAAAAATCCAATTTCTTAAATAATTTTAAATGCATGCCATAAGTGTTTTGCATTGAATTTAAAACAATACTATATATTGACTTCTTTCTATGAGGGAGGACCCCCCCCCCGCAAAAAAATGGAAATTATCTTCTAGAGAGTGGGCCCCTTGTAGCACAGGCTTCCCCCACTAGGTGAGTGTTCTAGGGACCCGTCTGCATCAGTGCACCAGCTGGCATTGCTGTGAGAGGCTGCATTGGGCTTCAGTGAACTTTTTTGGGAGGCTCTTCCAATGCGTGTGCCCATTTCATGATGGTGTTTTACACAAAGAACGTCCAGCATGGCAATGCACCTGCCCACACCGCGCTAAGTGTTCAGCAGTTTGGGATAAAAAAAAAAAAAAACCAGCATGACCCCCATGCCCCACCCTGCCTATTCACCCTATCTCACCCTCAGAGATTTCTTTTGTTTCTCCAGGATGAAAAAAATCCTCAAAGGAAAACGTTTTGCCAAGATGGAAGAGGTGAAACAGAAAATGGCAGAAGCACTAAAAAAACATCAAAATTGATGAGTTCAAAACTGTTTGGAGCAGTGGAAAAAGCATCTTGATAGGTATATTGCCTCAAATGAAGAGTACTTTGAAGGTGACTGAAGTGTAAACATGTAAGAATAAATACACGATTTTTTATAAATAAATACCATTTTGGGGGGCAGAGTCCTCCCTTGTATGTACCAGTGATTATGTTAGGGGCTGTACCATTTTCCCCTTCATTGTTACATCCTGTTACATACAGTTTCCCTCACTTTACAGGAGACATCTCATTAGCTAAGGTCTCTTGAACATTGCAGTCCAGGATTCCAGCCTCGGGCTGTCTAAATCCAAAGTACACCCTCTTGCATTATGTAACTTACAGCTTTGATATGAATGTAGCATTGAGGCCAGAAACAAATGAAAGATGTTTGAGAGAAGAAGCCTCCAGAACCTTGTGCCTAGGTCAAAAAGGACAAACTCATTGCAGATCAGGTTCAAGCAAAGACAGCAGTTAGAACTTGTCAGCTCACCAAGCCCAGATAAAACCATTGAAACAGAATGAATGGTGAAGTGAAGGCAGTGAGGGACAGTAACTTCATGAGAGGGGACATGTGCAGCTGACTTCTAAGGAACAGAAGGCAACACTTATTGAGTATATCCTAGGTGCCAAAGGAGAGAGAATAGTGCCCAGGACTCAGAGATGAGACTTAAGGGGAAAGAGAGGCAGTGTGCCAATTAGGACTCCTTGGGTTCCAAGTGTTGGGATTCCTGACCCACCCTGGTTCATGCAAAAAGACAGGATATTGAAATCTTAACTAAGACGATTGCGATGTTTAATGGGCCATCTGGTTTCAGGCGTGGCTTGATTTGGGACTCAAACCATGTCATCCGATATTCCTCTATCCACAACCCCAGTGATTTCAGGTTTGTGTGCCTTTACTTTGTCCTAGAGGTGAGAGGTTGTGAGAAACCAAATGACCTTACAGAAGGACCAAATTTCTGGCACTGGATCTTATTGGCTCTGATTTCCCTGCCATGTACATGTTGGTGAAGCAGACGCTATGGCCAAGGGGATGGAATGGACTCCTTGGTTTAGCCCAAAACAGGTGTATCCTGCAGCCTCTAGGCGGGGGAGTTAGCACGGGAGGCAAGGAGATGCAGACTAGACAAACCAAAATCGGGATCTTAATGCCACAAGAAGAGGGACGAGATGTCTGGTGATAAACACAAGTGTTCGCCACCTGTGCGTAAATAATTCTTTCAATGTGACTAGTCATCTACTGCGGGAGTAAAACCCGAGGGCTGGAAGTTTCTCAGTAGATTAAACAGGACTTTGATGTTGTGTCTTGAAGATAAATGGAAATCGGCTGGGGAGAAAAGAGGGAGTTACAGCAGTGGTACCAATCCAGGGTAGTTTTGGAGAATGTAAGGGCTGTGTGACTGGAGAACTGGAGGCTGAAACTATGTAAGAGGAGAAGAAAGGAGAAGGTAGGGATGGATAAGAAGGTTTGTGGTCACTTCATGGTGAAGATCATAGCTTCGGACTTCGTTTTCTGAGTAATGAGGTTACCGAAGGTTTTCAAACGGTGCTCTGAGATAGAGTTGGCAACTTTCTGTAGAGGGTGAGCTAGGAAATACCATATTTTTTGTGTGTGTATAAGATGATACTTTTATCTAAAATTGTTTAACCAAAAATTGGGGGGCTTCTTACACACGGGAGTAACTGGTTCATATTGATTCCTTAATGTTGGGTTAGAAAAGTAGGGGGCATCTTATACAGGGGGATGTCTTATACCCGGAAAAATATGATAGATTAGGTTTTGAGGCCATATGGTCTCTCCTACTCACCCCTGCCACACTAGTGTGAAAGCCATCATAGACAATATATGTATAAATGAATGTGCACGTCTGTGTTTCGATACCACTCTATTTATGGACCCTGAAATTTCATATAAATTTTCATGTCTCAGAAAATATCATTCTTTAAAAATTGTTTTTAACCATTGAAAAATTTAAGAAGCTTTCATAGCTCAAGGATGGTAATGAAATAAAAATAAAATAATTAGAAAAAAGAAGAGGTGGGCCAGGTTGGGCCTATGCACCAGGTCAGAATTTGCAGCCCTGCTCTGACATACTCCATGACTCCAGGTTGCCTGGAGAACACACGAAGGAAGCATTAGAATGGAAACAGAGGAGACGAGAGCTATTTAGGAAGCCATTGAACTAATCCAGGTTGAAGCTGCTCCACTGTAGATGAGGCATTGAAAGTCTTGATTAAGAAAGGTGACAAGGTAGCTTCTGGTACAGAGTTAGGCCCAGGTTAAAAAATTAACCTGGAATGATTAGAAAGAGGGTAGGGTGGAGGCTGGGGCTTCAAGCAGGGAAGGTGGGTATAATCCGGTAGCCCCCACCTAACTGCAGGTTTGCTTTCTGTGCTTTTAGTTACCCATAATCAACTGCGGTCCAAAATAGTAAATGGAAAATTTCAGAAATGGGCAATTCATCATTTTTAAATTGCCAACTGTTCTAAGTAGTCCATAAAATCTCCTGCCTAGGATCATCATCCCCGTGCCCGGCGTTGCCTGCCCTGCAGTCGCTAGGGCGGGCTCTCAGTTACCTGGTGAACTGCTGCCATATCACAGTGCTTGTGTGCAGGTAGCCCTTGTTTTACTTCATAATGGCCCCAAAGCACAAGAATAGTGATGTTAGCAATTTGTATTAGCCAAAGGGAAGCCACAACGTGCTTCCTTAAAGTGGAAAGGTGAGTACAGTACAATAAGATAGTGTGTGTGTGTGTGTGTGTGTGTGTGTGTGAGACAAAGAACACATTCACATAACTTTTATTAGAGTATATTGTTACAATTGTTCTATTTTATTATTACTGACCGTTGTTAATTAATTAGGCCTTAATATAATACATTAATAATGCATTTAAATTCATTAATATTGCCTAATTTATAAATTAAACCATCACAGGTACATACGTATAAGAATAATATAGCATATATAAGGTCCAATACTATGCACAGTTTCGGACATTCAATGAGGATCTTGAAACATATCCCCTGTGAATACTGGGGGGCTACTGTACAATCCTAGACAGCAGAATGTATTTGCTGAGCCTTGAGGGGTGTGACTCGGGTTGCTGGGTCAGTTCTGTGGTGGAAATACAGGAGGTGCTAGGACCTCAGCGTTGGGGGAGGCTGTAGACAGCTCCATAGATACTTAGACGCGGTGACTGAGCTTGGCACCCAAGGAATAGAGTCTGTTAGGGAAGGAGATGGTTTTCTACTGCTCTTTGGTGTTTTGGAGAAGAATCTCAATGGTGACCTTTATTGATTGACTAGAGTAAGTCTTCCCTCTTCTCCTATATTTTATAAATCTTTGTGCTCTTTAATAATTTTAAGAGAAGGGAAGTGTCTTTAGAAATAGACTGAGCTAGACTTTTTACTATCTGAGTGGGTAGATCCTGAACCAGATTAAATTTCAGTAAATGTGATATTTTCTGAACTCTAGTGTGTGGGCAAATGCACACCAATGACGAATAGGGTATTTGAATACTTTTTGCTAAAATTATTTTAATAACTGAGAGATTGCACCTCATCTCTGCTTATTGATTCTAATTAGTTGGAATGTACCACAGAATAAGCAGACTTGAACTTTAACTGAGTTTAAAGCAGCAAAGAAACATCCTGCCTTCTTGAAAATTCAGCCATTGTGTATACAGTGAGAATGTGAAAATCGTTTAATAGAATCACGAACCATCCTGGAAAAAGAAACTCCAAGCATAGCTCCTTCACCCTTTGAACCAAAATAGAATCCACCCATGTGACGTATAGTCTGCCGCTGAAGCATTCATATACAGAGCACAGCATAGTGCTACAATGAATGTAGAGTTCTTTTGTAAGATAATTTATCAAGTAGGAAAGAATTCATAGACATAATATGAGAATGCTTGCTACAATGCATCTGGAACTTCTATTTGATTTGTAGTATCCATTATCTTAAATTCAATAGACTTTATATAAATAAATTCTTTCTGAGATTTTTTTCCCAAAGGGCCTATTCAATGAAGTATGAAGAGCTGTCCGAAAAAATCCAGCCATGAATGCTTCTATTTTTCATACGACTTGGCTGGATACTTTCTGGACAGCCCTTGTACTGCTAATGGCCCCTTAATCATCCAACTAGGGCACAAGGAGAGTACTGTGGAAAGTGAAATAATTTGCTCAAGGCTACTCTATTTATGTAAGCCCAGGAAAGTGAATGGAAATCATAAGATTCCTAACTTAGCTCTCCTCTCTACAATCATTATCTTCTCCCTTTGTTTTCTCCCCCACCATTTATACAAATTTATATACCTTTATCATTGTGGGTAATTTCTGATGAAGGAGAAATAAAGTCATTTTGATTAATATATCTATTTTTCTTGTATTTGGAATTGTTTACATTCCTTCACGTTTTTTTTTCTTTTACTTGAAAATAGTGTGTGAGTACCTGTTCAATAACAGATATTGGACTAGATATTTGGGAAACAAAGATTATTAATAACTAAGCCAAATCACAGTCTAAAGCAGTGACATTCACAGTTGTAACAAAGACAAGCATCATTAACCTCAACCTTGAACTCGGGAGAAATGCAAAATCAGGACCCAAACTTCACCCAACAGTCTGGGTTTTAACGACCCCTCCAAGTAATTCTGATTCACATTCATATCTGAGAATTGCTGGTCGAAGGAGAGAAAAGAACCATCAGATTTACAAAACACTCCGAGAAGGTCAACACGAGTTATGTATAAATTCCTGTTGCAAGACAGAGCAGGAAGCTCCTAATCTTTTCTACATTTTGTTTAGAATATACATGCTCTATCCAGAATGCATACATGTCCTAGGCATCTCTCCCTGCACAAAACCTTTCACTGCTCCCTATTGCTCTCAGGATAAAGTCCAAGATTCCTAGTATGCCATTTGAAGGGTTCCAGGATTTGGTCCTTGTCTTTCCAGTCTCACCTCTTGTCACTTTATCACCGTTGTTGAGCTTGTAGTAAGTACACACACACATGCACGCACACACATTTTCACTTCCTGTCTGCCCAGAATGTCTTTTCCTCATGCCTCTCCACAACACTGGACAACATTAGGATTCCATAAGGAGAAATTTCCTAAGGGAAGTCTTTCCTAACTTCCCTATGCCTATCACAGATCCAGCTGTGTATAACTGTCGTTGAATTGGTCACGTTACACTGCTTTTCAGTTGAGCTGTCCATCTCTGCTACCTAATTGTTAGTTCTTGTAAACAGAATGTTTTGTATTAATTTTGTGTGTTCTTTATGCTAATACGGTGCCTAGGACCAAATGAAAGTATAGCAAGTGTTTCATCAATACATTTAGAGAAAGGAATATAGTTATTTTGTAACAAGTTTCTATATTATATGATTAGCCTCTCAGGTAAGTGTGTTCTTGACCTTCAACTCCAAAATTACTACAGCAGTCCATGGATTTCCAAGTTCTTATAATTTGCAAACTTATAAAATTGAAAGTTGTTGGAAAATTTCTGGAAAACCGTTTAAAATAAGAATTTTAAATGTTCTCATTGATATTAATGACAAGAATATTTGTAACTTTGGTTGAAAATTTTTCTGTGGAAATTTGATAAAATGTTTCCCTCTCAGTTGTCAGAAGAGGATTGTCCTTGTCTGAAAAGGACATTGTTAAGTGACTCCCTCCATACTGTATTATGTTATACTAACTTCAGGTTTCCCTGCAAGTCGACAACTTTGTCTCTGTCATCTTCACTTAATATTTATTCACAGGTTTCATGGATACCTATCATGTGCTAGGTGCTAGAGGTAGAAAGCATAGTGCTACGATATAAATAACTTACTGAGAATTTATGTGATAAGCATTGGGAATACTATATACCTACTCTGAAGGTTAATTCCACCAACAACTCATGAGGTCAAGACCACAATATCCTTGCTAACAAAAAGATGAAGTAATTTGCTTAAGGTCACATGCCTAGTGAGTTGCAGAACTCCAGCCATGAACTGAGTTTGCTGTGATAATATTATGCTCTAATAACTGTTTGTTGATTTTCTTGGCCCCCTTCTGCGTTTCATGCAAACAAACTTGGTTAGATATAGTTAACTCCATTTTCATAGATGCTTTGTCATCATGTACAAAATTCTAGAATGCCTAGCAATCAGATTTCACTTCAGAGGGGAAACCTCTAGAGGTAGATGCCATCCATCTCTAGGTCCCTTGTACAAAGAGTTCATGTTACTCTGCTCTGTCATGTATGCAAAGTGACTTTTTAAAAAAGATTTAGGTGATTAGACCACGAATTTCTTCAATTCAATTTGCTACCATTCATTTATTCAACAAATGTTGATGAAGCACCTACTATGTGCAAGATATGTCTAGGCCCTGGGGTTATATAGAGAAGGAGATAGGGCTTCTCTCCTGGGAGAGATTACAACAAACGGGCAGAGACAGACAGACAAACAGGTAATTACTATACAGAGTGATCAATGTCTCAGAAGCAACAAGCACAGAGGTCTGTGGATACACAAAAGAAGGACACATGACTTAGACTTGGGACAGGAGGTTTGTCAGTGGCTACCTAGAAAAATAATGAAGCTGTTGTCATCCACTAAAGGACCGATGGATATTGTGCTAAGGTAGGAGATTTTTTCTGTGTAGATGGAGTTGGGTGAATAAACCTCTGGATGCCAAAATTTGCACGCATAGTGCATGTGTGAAAACTTGAGGTCAAGGGTTATGCAGGTGGTTTTTCAGTTTACGGTGAGTTTAGATCCTCTTCTAAGAAACATGGGAAATTGGTGAACCGATTTCAGTGGAGAAATGGCAGATATGAGTTTTATTAAAGTTTTTCTGGTTGCTGCATTGAAAACCAAAGGAATAAGATAAATACTTGAAAGCAAGGCTATATCCACCATGCGGCTGTGGCCCTAATGCAGCAGCAGGTGATGCTAACCTAGGGCAGAGGCACTGGTACTAAAATAAGTGGGGACACCGCCATGGCAGCTAAGTATTGGATTGGACAGGACTTGGTGGTGGATTGTAGACGGTGGAGGAATTTGTGGGTGAAAACGGAGGCCATGTCCACATTTCTGACTTTCACCAGGCTAGGGGGCTCACAGAGGATGGATGCTTTTTAGGGAGGAAGACAGTGAACCCTGTTTTGGAAAGGCTGCGTCTGTGAGGCCAGTAGAACCCCTTACAGTAGATTTGGACACTGCTGGACAAAAGATTCATAGACGACTTAAAGAAGGTAAGTACTACGAATGAATGAAATGTCTAGAGTGTGTCAAAGGGTTAGTTAAAGCTCAACTTACTATCAGAGGTTAACTCTTTGAGTTTAGTGTAAGCCTGCAGTCCCCAATGTCCTTATAACCCTTACAAATATTAAGTGCGTACCTTGATATGATGCTTAGTACCCACATAAACTTAGTTTTGATTGGCATGATTTCAGCAACTAAGACCATACAATTGAAAATAGATATCCCATGTCTTCAACTGTCAGCCATGCCATAGGCACCAGTGAATACATGTTTTCTTTATATTTTAGAATTCCTCAGTTCAAATTTTAATTTTCAGTGGAGGTCAGATTATTGGAATGAATCCTAGAATAACCTAAATTCAAGAAGAATTTTTGGGGGTATTTTTATTCATTGAAACATATAATTTATTGAGGCAAGAATAATGAATATGCTCACAACATTTTGGAGGCTAGTGGTTTGTTTTTCTTTTTTTTTCTTACCTTCACAAGGACTTCATGTTAGTGGAATCCAGCCTCCTCATTTTATTAACCTTGATAAAACTAGCGAAGAAATAGCTCATCCCCAGTTAATGGAAAAAATGTCACTGAATCATCAGTACTTGGCAAGACACATTGTAATTTTCTTTAGTCAACTCTAATCTAACAGGCACTTTATTGTTAACTAGCTGATGGTTAATCTGCTTTTAAGTGTTGAAGTTGACTTTATTTTGTACCATTTTGAATACATGAGTGCTGTCCTAGGTATGTCAAGAGCTTCCACTGGCTGTCTGGTGAATCAGCACACCCAAATGTGGACCCAGAGGGGTCTGCTAATGTTATCATGTTAACCCAGATTTCTGTGGCTGTGCAATAGCCCTCCTAGAGAACACATCAGCATGTGTGCTATCAAATAGTGAATGAAACAAGAACAAACTCAATCTCTGTCATAAACACGACTGGGCTGATGAAAATGATTTGACTCAAATCCCTGAACAAAGACCATGCCACTGATAAATTCAATTGAAGCACATGCTCTGCCAGTCTCAAATAAAATTTGATTCACTCCACGGTGAAAAATAACACCCAGGGGACTTTTATGTTCATCAGGCAGAGTTGTTCAGATTAAAGTAATCGAAAGTGAAAAGCACAGCACCCAACAAATGCCATTGAATTTGAGATCTTTCCGGATTTCATCAGAATCTTTTAAAGTCCCTTGTTAGTGGTGTATCAACCTGATACTCAAAAATGCAGCAGAGAAAAAAGAAAAAAGGAACATAATTAGGTGGGGTATTATAAGGTCTGTTAACAAAGTCGTTCTGTCCTATCGGCTGAAGGGAACAGCTGTGAATGCTGAAACCCTTAATAAATTAACACTCCTGTTGCTTTTTATAAGAACTCTCCATCATCGTGCCTGTTGTGTCTGTCACGTGCACCTGGTATGAGGTCTCTGGGCGCAATCACATATCATTTATATGGAGTCAACAGCCATTGTGTTGTAGGATCACTACTCCTTCAAATTGAAAGAAAGGAAAGACTCGGGTCCATGTCTCACAAGATAACACATTACTTGAATTTTATTTACTGGTTTATGCATAACCTTAAAATTGTTTTGAGTTCCTATGTTGCTTGACTGGTCATGCATAAGGCTTAATTAATCCTAGTTGTTGACATGTGTAATTGTGATTGAGGACATCACTCAAATGTATGCCTCTGCTCAGAATGAATACTGTCTATATATGAAGTTTTTTTTTTTTTTAACTTTTCTCCATGATCTTAGTTTACTCAGAAAAAGTAAAGTAGATGCCTTACTAAAGGAGAGATTCTTTTACAATCTCTCCTTTAGTAAGTCAATGATCTGGTTGAAGAATTGCAAAGCTCTTTGGACAGTGTGGAAACTTTACAACCCAACTACAGATAATTATAAAAATAGACATGGATCGAGCATATAGTTTTGCACCTGATTATCCAAATTTCTCAAACAAGAAGAAGCTCATGAAGAAGGATATTGGAAGAAAAGGATAATAACGAGAGTTAGCGAGGTCAAAAAATGACTAACACACACCAATAGTACCTGCCATACTCACGGTTCAATTACATATGTTGTATTCTTGGCTGGACTCCCAAAGTCATTAATTAAATTTCAATTACCCCCTAACTCAGCCCCTGCTTTGCAGACTTGTGCACCCACAAAGTCCTCTTCACTTTACATCACACTCCTCTACTCTAGAAATAAAAGACATCGCTCATCGTTGTGGCCTCTGACTTCTGCATAAGGTTTCTGCTGTTAGCAACAAGTCTCTAAGGACCTCCTGCCTCTAGAAATAACTGCATCAAATTCTGAAGCTGCACCCCTCAAACGTAAATTTCTCTTTAATTTGAGATCCTTCTGGATGGTAATTTTTGATGAGCAGAACAGCAGGAATGTATGTTGTAGACAAGGCCACCTTAGTCAGTAAAAACAGTCAAGATATTCATGCCAACGAAAGGCAAATAAATGGTTTTCAGTGGCATGCTTGAGTTATTGTTTATCATTGGAAAATGTCTGTGGTTCCTGGTAACATATGGTCGGAGCCTGCCAAGTGACACAGGGATCCATTTCGCCTCGTAGCCACCCAAGATACGCCTGTAAGTTTCCCTTAATAAACTCCACTAATTACCATACTGGAATGGCCAGCCTCTTTTCTTCAGTCTTTCCCGGCCCCACAGGGATAGATTTCCAGTCTTGGGGCCTTTTCAGGAACCTTGGAGTACTAACAGTACTCAGATAAAAACTGACACCAGAAGGCCCTGACCTCTGTCTACCCTGTCCAAACGGATTTGACATACTCAAAGCTCAACCCAATATCGAGGGATGTCACCAGAACCATATCACAAAAAAGATTTCACCTCTCACTACCACCAGATGCATTGGCACACATTAGAGCAGGGCAACGAATTTATTTTAGTGTGTCCTTAGACTAAGAATTTCTCTTATTTAAATAAAGTGACCCACAGATTGTATGATCTTGAAATGAGTCTACTCCAATTCCAATACATGGTTTTAAGTGTTTTTGAACAGCTTAGTAACTAACTATGGAAAGCTGAAGTAAGGAGTATTATTCAGGTTCTCTGAAGAAACAGAAACAATTTGGTATATACGAGGACTATCCAGAAAGTATCCAACCATGTAATAAGAAAAATAGAGGCATTTATGGTTGGAGTTTTCCCAGACAGCATATATAAAGAGATTTACAATGATTGGAATTAGCTTATGTGATTTGGGAAGTTGGGAAGTCCCACTATCTGCCATCTGACAGCTGAAGACCCAGAAAAATTGGTGGTGTACTTCATCTGAGTCTCAAGGCCTCAGAACCATGAGGCCCCATGGTGTAAGTCCCAATCCAAGTTCAAAGGCCCAAAGGTCAGGAGGCTGGTGGCGTCAGCCCCGGAGTAGTGCTAGTACATGCAGACTCCTAAAAAGGCCCTGAGACTGCAAACCTATCTCTGTGAGGAGAGGGCAGGGAAAGACCCAAGAAAGAGGCTGTCCTCTCCAGTATGGTAACTGGTAGAGTTTATTAAGGGAAACTTACAGGTGTACCTTGGGCAGCTACAAGACGAAATGGATTCCTGTCCCATTTTATATGGGGTGGGGCGGGGAATATAGTCACAGTACGAATACGTAAATGCTACCAGGTACAGGGCATTACGTGCATGACAGTCAGGACAGCAGCCTGTTACAGGAACCAGCACACGGTGGGGGACGGGGAGGGCTGCTTTTGTATGTCAGAAGGAAACATCCATTATGCTCAGACAGTCTCTATGCGGGGGTTGCAGTCGGCAATCTCTGTTCTGGCCCAGGTCCAGCACACGGGTCATGCAGTGGTCACATCATGGAACTGTCTCTCCTCCTTCACTAGAAGGTCTGGGAACCAGGAGTACCGATGCAAAAAGGCAGGAGAAGGTGGATGCCCCAGCTCAAGCAGAGAGAGCCAATGTGCCCTTCCTCTGCCTTTTTTGGTCTGTTCAGGCTCTCGAGGGATTGTGGGACGCCCGACGTAAGGACAGGCCAACAGGAAAGTAGACTAAACACGAGAGCCATTAATATTTGGTGCTGCTTGGTTCCTATTTGCTGTTTTAATTTCAATTTCTAGAACAAGACGTAGAGTAGCTATTATAATTTTATGGAAAAGGAAATTAATTCTCAGAGAGGTTAAGAAATTTACCTTGGGTCACACTGTGTCTAGCGACACAGCCACGATTGGAAGCGAAGCCACGTCTGTCTTATATCAAGCCCCATGATCACAACCACTGTACTGGGAAGCCTCCCTAGGCAAAGGGACACAGTTACTCTCAGTAACGTGGTGGGCTGTCATCAAGGTCAGTCTTGTCAAAACTAAGAAACAGTGATTTCTTCTGTTCGTGAACACTATTTCAGATTCATTACTACTGACGAACGATGGCATTTGTCACACATTACATACCTCCTTACTCGCAGGCAGGCAGGAACTGGCGATGTCGTGGGGACTATTTACGGTTGTGTACACTGATGATGGTTGGTGTACCATCCCTGTGCTGGTATGGCTATGCTCAGAACATCCCTGTGCTGGAATGGCTATGCTCAGAATATGGCCGTTTGTCTGCCCAGCAAATAAGGCTGGGTTTATAGTTAAGGGGACCAAACATCTCAACTTGCCTGGGACTGTCCCAGTGTTAAAATGGAAAGTCCCACATCCCGGGAAGCCTTTTAGTGTCAGCAAACAGGGACACTCGGTCACCCTGTTTGTAACTTCCTTCTCAGTCTGCTCATATCTTCCCTCTTTAATGGCTCTTATTACTGGCAATCCAGCCATGCAGTTTTGCTACAGTTGCTAGTCTTTTCAGAGAGCAAACACCTGTCACCTTTGTCTCCTAATGAGCCCAGTTCCCCTGGGTGGTGACCTATTTGCTACTTCTCTTCCCAGAGGACCAAACATCCCGGCCCAGCCTTGGCTACCTGGTCTTCCTTGAGGTACAAATGGCACAAAATATCCCCAAACCAGAGAGAACTGAAGACAGGCACTGAGTTTACAGAAGCTGCTTACTAGTGTGAGAGTCATTTTGCATAAAGTTATTTGTTAACGGGGCTGCACGTCTTGCTTTCTTACAGATGATTTTCCCCCTCAGAAACCTTTGTGGTCTACAGGTGATGTGAAGATAGCTCACAAATAATAGGAAATGTCTGCCAATACCTTTCCAAGTGGTTCAGAGCCTCTCTGCATCCTCAGCCTAAATGACTTTAGGTTATTTTTTTATTCCTTGGCTTCTAAATCACAGAGCACAAAATGGTATTCAAGTTATCTTTCAGTTCAAGATAAAAGCTTATTCTCCATCTCATTCAGCCAAGTATAGGCTTCACATAACAGCTGAAAATGATTAGGGGAATTTGTTTGGTGAATACCCACTCATTCTCACCCCCAACAAAGAAAAAACTGACTGGCCTTAATAATAATTTGCAATCTATCCTTGTTATACTTACGGTTTTATTTTCCACCACTCTCCAACCCTTTCTGCACTGTAGGTAATCTCACTGATGTACAAATAAACACTCATTATCATTTCCTAATCTCTGTCCACCCTGTTGCCACCATTAGAGTATTCTCCTCTCTACCCTTCACTGATATCCACACCTCGGCTCAGACAATTGTGGTTATGACTACCATTACTACTATTAATACTTCCGGCAGAGCAGGCAGGAAAGCAGACATGAGCAGGAAAGGAGAAGTTGTCTCGGTCCATCATCAGCTAAATTAAAGGGCATGCAAAGGAAGAAACTGGCCTGTTAGGAGGCCCATTAACAGGTGTCCCTAAATGAAGGAGGAAGGGAATGCAAAGAAAGGAACTGGGGACCCCGACTTGATACCCCTAAAATAGACAAAGTCCTCATGAAAGAAATGCAGAATAAGGACTCAGCCATGGCCCATTATCAACTGTCCTCAAATGGGTAAGATAAGAGAAATGCAAGAAAAAGGGGAAATGGCCCCATATCCAACCATAGACCCTACTTTCCAAAATCATATTATGCAGCTTTGACCCTTTTCAGAACAATTGCACCGAAAAGGAAGGGGAGAAACTTCTACCAATAGGTATAAAAACCCCCAACAATGTCAGGAGGGGCTGCTTCCCGCTCTCGGGTCAGTCTGCCCACATTTCAGAGTGAACTTTCTTTTAATAAGAAACTCGTAACTTTTCTATATTTTCACAAACTGTCTCTTGACCGAACTCTTTCCTTTGAGAGACAAAGAACTGATGGAAAATCGCCATTTCATGGTACCACTTCAACATCATTAATAGTTAATCACTGATGACCTTAACATCATTAATAAATGCTTGGATGAACCTGACCCTGTACTGAGCACCTTGCAATAACTGTCTCAATGGAAACATGATACTTGAAAAAAAAATATGCTGGTTCAAACTATGAAAAGACAACAGCAAAACTAAAATAAATAAATATTTAAATAAACACCTAATAGAAACTGCCATTAGGTCATGTGGTTTAGCGACAAAGTTCACGATGTTTCAAATAATACCGCCGTAGGTTTAAATCCTGCTTCTGTTATCTACTAGTTGTGTGACGCTGGGCGAGTTATTTAGCCACTTTTTTCCTCATTGGCGGAATATGGATAATTGTGTCACTTATCTATAAGATGATTGTGACAATTACATAGGCATAAAGTGTTCTGATGGCACCTGTAAGTTCTCCAAAATGTAGCTGTTGATAAATCATGAAACTATGTAGGGTGTGGTTGTGTTCTGATGTTTGAGATAATGTAGGATAGCACCATCAACAGTAGGCGTGCCCAGGGCCTGGCTGTCTCTTGGCAACGGTAGAGGGACGTGTATCTTCCACGGGATGCAGGGTAGGCTGAAGGAAGTCAGGGAAGTATTGAAAGGGAAAGCAAAGCTTCAGCTGTCTGAGCCTGCTCCCATGTGCCTCTGGATACTTGCGTGATGCCTTGGTACCAGGTCAGAAAAGTAAAATCAAGGACAGGGCACTGGACGAACTATTGCTTTTCTCTTTTATCAATGGGATAAATTTGTCTTCCTATTAGGCTGTTGGACCAGTGTCTGACATATGTGTATTACCTTTTAAAAATGTTTTTCCTATGCTGTTCGTTTTTGTTTTGATTCTTAACTTCGGTTTCTGCCTCTTTATCTTCTTGGGTTCTTTCTGAGAATGTAGCTTAAAAGTAATACTTTTTTTTTCTTGTTTTAAAAATAAAGTTATTTTCCTTAAATCTAAAAGAAATTAACTAGTCTTGTCTTTGCTTAAACAATTCAGTAAAAAATACTGGAAAAATTCTTATGGAAAGAAAACTTCTTGTAGAAGGGCAAACAGGCTTGTAAGGTAGTTAGAGAAAGCATTGTTACTTTCATATTTTAATTCAGTATCATCCTATGATGGGAAAAGTACAAAGTCCTACTGTGACATCAATTTTTAAATGATTCCTAACACACGAAGGCATTTTTAGGAACGTATCTCACATTCATTGCCTCTGATTAATAGCAATGTGAAATCTGGGCAGCTAGAAATGAGCTCTATCTACAAGCATTTCTGTTGTCTGCAAATATTGTAAACTTTGGATGTCATTTATGTGTTCACACCTTTGCTCAAACTAAAGAGCAAAAATTTCCTTCTCTATGTGCTTCACTGGCCTGAGAGTTCTATTTTTAGAAATGGAACATAATTACACAATGCGTTAAACCCACACACGGAAACCACCCCATCCGATGCAAGTCCTAGCTTTGTCAAAAGCTTATTTGATGTTGCAATTTGAGCAGAGAGGAGGAAAAGACTCTCACCTCTGTAATGACTCCATTTGGGAATGTTTTTAATAGGGAAAAGGTCATCTTAATACCTGTTTAATGTCCCAACGTAAGATGTAATAAAGCTTTGGAAATACGGTTTTGGACTCACATAATATTAGTGTCAGTTCAATGTTTTATCTCCTATTAAGTTTTCCAATATCTCTTGGTACAGGATTCCCCCTTGGTAAAATTAAGTTGATAATACATAGTTTTATTGTAGGGACTAAAGGAGAAAATTTGTGGAAAACTTAATATTATTCTTGAAATATATTAGGGTAAGAGAGATTTGTGACTTCTCTCCCTTCTTTCTAAAGCAGAATTCTGAGTTTATTCCCTTAATCCAGAAATTCTGACCACTCACTGACTATCATATACCTGTAATTTATTTTAAAGTTGGTGACACAGGAACAGATGGGAAGAACCCAGAGACCCTGAATATCTCATTCTGTCTTTCTACGAGTCACCCTAGAGATCACCGAGCAGACAAGGACATGCCAGCACATCCCCGTTAGTTCTCTGGGGCTTTGGCCCTAAACCACAGTGCAGTGTCTTAGGGGTGCCCCAAGCTGAGCCAGGTCCATGACTTCTCTTCATCGTCCAGAGGCAAAGGGAGTGTGTTTTGCTTCTAACCCCAAGGCCAATCTTGCCTTCTTTTTTGGCACTAATCAAATGGTGCAGAAAGTACTTAACAAAGATAATATTCTGTTAGAAGGATACTCTCGGCTGCCTGTGGGAATCATACACTCTCCCGTTTCTCCACGCTGCCAGTTCCATGGGGGTAAACCATAGTGGGAAGTTCAGTGGTGGTCTAGTGCTGCTGGTGATGATTCAGTCTGTCTAAATCTGAAGCTCAGTGTAATGAAGTACATTGCTGTCATGTTTTCCAATATTACCTTTAATATTAATAAGGTGGTATTCTTTTCCCCATCTGCCACTTGGTCTAATCTCCCTCTCGGTTCAGAGCTTTTGTAGTCTAACAGATGTGGTCAACCTCATATTCTTTAGGTCTGCTTTTGACTATAGCCATGCTGTAGTAACCAGCTCTGTGTAAGTGTGTCCTGATAGCAGTTTACCTCAGCAGTACTTATCTCTCACTTTCTGCCCCAGGGCTTTGAATGCTACACCTTTGGATGCCTAAGAAAATTTTTCTAGCACCCCAGTTTGCATGGCACTCATACATGCCTAGCACTCACATATGCACGACCTGAAAGTGAAGGGACTTAATGCTCCTTGACCAATGTTGGGGGACGGGGGGTGGGCAGGAACTGATGGATACACACTTCTCTCTTTCCAGTGCACAGCTCTAAGGTGTGTACCATGTGGGTCCGCATAAGGTCCCAATGAGATCAAGCCCCATTTGCTCACCGTCATGACCTTCTCAGTAATGCACTGTTTTATTGACTTTCTTTCCATCCTGGTTTCAATTTCTATCCTTCAAGACCACTCCCTGAACTCACTTCCCAGAAATGAATTATCTGCCTGCAAGCTCATGTCTCAGGCACTTCTGTCAGGAAGTGACCAAGGCTAACAAAAGCTGGAAAACAGAAAACTATTTATGATTTTCCTTCTCTACAATATCTTGGGTAAATAGGGAACTTGAGAAACAGAATTTAATAAAATTTGAGAATCAAAATAATATGGGAAATGAGAATTTTGGTGAGAAATGTTACCCCTGCCTTGGCTGGTCATTGAACCTTGCTTGCTTTACGCACGAGCAAAGGCACTTGTAACATCGGTCAAGCCAGACTTGATTTGGTTTTTTTTTATTGTTTGGGGTTTTTTTTTTTTTGTTTGTTTGTTTGTTTTGGTAGTTCCCTGGCTGGGAAAAACCAGACTTGAGAGCATACTCAAGTTTCACTCTGCTTTGATTTAACCTTGAAATATGCAGGTACAAATTTTCCTTAAGCTGGTGTAACCTGAACAGAGTTTTGATGAATAACTTTTGGAAAACAGAGGCCAAAGAAATATTTTCTATTAATGATGTTATTAAATAAATTAGGTAAGCCAGGGCTATCAAGAGCTGCTAGATTTTCTATGGACTACAAGAGTTCTGCTGTGTAAACTTCTAGCTTTAAGTCATGTGTGCCAGACCTGGGTACGGATAAGACCTACCTAGGTTGTCTGCTCAGAGTCTTACAGGTCAAACCAAGCTGGGGGCTAGACTGGGCTCTTATCTGGAGGTTCTAGAGAAGAATATGCTCTCAGTCTCATTCAGATCATTGGCAAAATTTAGTTCCTTGTGGCCCTTAGCCAGAGGTCACTCTTGGCTACTAAATAGCAACCTCTGGTCCTTCTACATGGCCCTCCTTATCTTTAAAGCCAGAACCAGCACATCAAATTCTTCTCGTGCTTCAGAGATCGCTGATTTCTCTCCTACTACCAATTGGAAAGAACGTCCCTGCTGAAAAAAAAAATCATCGATTAAATTAGACACACCCATTTCATCTATCCCTATGGTCAACTGATTAGTAACCCTCGTACATCTACATAATCTCTTGTGCCATGATCTTGGTGTGTTATCATATCCACAGTCCTGGAAATTTGGGTGAGATATCGCAGGGCACCATCATTGAATACTACCTACTACCTAACTACCTGGGACAATCCTTGATAACACTACATTTCCTCTGAGAGTACAAGATGAGAATGGGACAGGAATTCAGAATCTAGTACTTATGGTCACTGGTACCAGCAGTGTAATATGTGGCCACCTGTGCCCAATTTCAGGGCATGGGGTGCATGATTTTCTCATGAGATCGGTTCTAGTTACTCCTGGCTTCCACGTCTGTTTTCCTAGAGACTGTGTGAAGTGCTCAATATCCTCTAATAAATTTATTTTCTGATCAAATTACTCAGTGTTCATATTATTTTCAATTACAAAAACCTATACTAACCTTATTGGTTGATCACATTTTCCCCTTTTCCGCTGTTGAAGCTTTGTTCATGTATTTTTGTCTTGCCTGAAATGTACTTTTTATCATATCTATCTGTTGAAATTCCACTTCCCCAGAAAGAGTTCTCATTTTCTCCAGAAGTGTGCTTACCCTTTTCACCCTGTACCCAGTGATTTCCTTTATCCTTGAAAAAAAAATGTTAGTATTTGGTACTTAGCAACTTACTGAAGTTTATAGTTACATGTTATAGCATCCTTGGAATCTATCACATGGCCTCAAATGTCTTTAAGGATATTGTAGTGGATTCAATGGTGTGCCCACCATTCAATCTGTGTTCTAATTTCTGGAGCCTGTCAATGTGACTTTATTTGGAAAAAGAGACTTTCTAATGTCTTTAAGCTAAAGATCTCAAGATGAGATCATTCTGGAATTGGGGTTCACCCTAAATCCAGTAACAAGGGTCCTTGCATGGGAAAAGCAGAGGGAGCTATGAGGTAGACAGAGACACATGGGAGAAGACCATGTAAAGAGGGAGCCCGAGACTGGAGGTACGCAGCCCCAAGCCAAGGGATGCCTGGAGCCACTAGACGCCAGAAGAGGCAGGAGGGATTCCACCCTAGAGCCCTCGGAGGAAGCCCACTGATTTCAGACTTACGGCCTCCAGAACTGGGAGAGAGGAATCCTGTATTGTTTGATGCAACCCAGTTTGTGGTGATCAGTTACAGCAACCCGAGGAGGCCAAGAGCAACCGCCAGGCCCCTGGTTTTACGACTGCGTCTGGGTTACCTGGGCGCTATAATGGACAACTACGGTTTTGCCTTCCTGCCATCAAGTTTTTATTCTTCTAGTAGTAGCTCCTACTTTAAGTTTGGGGACCCACCTTTCTCCTTTGATGGGACTCTCAAAGTGTCTTGACTTACCTTGGCCAAGTAGAGGACAAAAACCCTGAACTTGGCCTGTCAGATGCTTTCTTTGTGGAGTCTAAATTAAAAACAAAAAAAAACAAACAACAAGAACAACAAAAAACTGAGGCAGAGAATGGAGTATAATTAATTCTCTTTTGTTTTTTTGTTTTTTGAGGGGAGAAGTACACCAGAGACACTTTTTCTTCATTGCTGTTACTTAGGTCCCTTGAAATTCCCAATATCTGTCCTTTGGCAAATCCTGGTTCTTCAGCTTATTGTTGAAGTTTATGAACTACCTAACTCTGTCTGAGGCCTCCTTTGAGCTTAGATCGGGAGAGCTGGGTCCTGTCTTTGCAAGGTGACTACCCGAAATAGCCGCTTGTTGATATGGACATCCTGAGACTCATCCTAGACTAGAATAAGAGTCCGAATCAGAATCTTGGAAGATGAGTTCCAGAAACCGTGTTTTTATAAGCCCCATAGGTGATTCCTTTTTCCTTTAGTTCTGTCTCTAAAAAATGTCTAATCCTTGCTGTCTCTGTGACAAAGAGCACTTAGCTTGGATTCAAACTGAAATGTTTATTTTACAATGGACAAAGGCTAAATTTTCACTGAGGAGTTACTTCAATTTTCAAATGCTGACGGGAATGTTAAAACTGGATGGGAAAAACTGTTGTCCCAGCAAGTATGTATGGGTCCTATACATACTTATATGAAAACAGTACAGCCCTACAGCAATGGATAAACCTTATAGACAAACTAGCATTGGACTTTGGAGGTGCTCAGACATAACCCCAGACCGAACTAGAAATTTTCAGTGGGAAGTACCTTTAAAAATTATTTTGGGAAAATCTCACTGTGCAAAAGGTAACTTTTAAAGTATCTCTATCCATAACACAATGCATTTTTATTCACGGGGCCTGTGTCGGCTGAAAGCAGATCATAAAATGTTACCAATTCAGAAGAACTTGATCACGTCTACTGTGAAATGTCACCTTGAGGTTACTCAGTCAATTCAGCCTTGGTTTCTCACCCTCTTCCCTTTCTCCTGCTCTCTGTAGAGCCACTGTGAGTTCCTGGGAACTTGTTTATAGAGGCGATACCAGCCGTGGCAAGTCCGTACCCCTAATCCGCCCACCATCTCCTGTGCTTCCTGGCCTCCGCAGGGGGTAATGCAACGCGTCTGCAAACTGGCAGTTGGTCTTTGCTGCATTTGCTGCCAGAGGCCCCAGTGCTGCAACAGCCTCTGGTTAACATCAATGAGATCCTGCATCCTTCCCACTACGGGACCAGTGACCTGGCCATCTCCTCTCTTTCCCTTGGTGCTCAGGGAATCTACAAGGCTGCCTTCAGACCAGGCACCGGTACACCCTCCTCGGTCATTCTCCTTGACTGCTCAGGCACCATGTTGGAAACCCGCAGGAGTACCTCACAGGAGCTCACACTCTTTTATATTCTAGGAGACTCACAAACATGTGTTGGGTTTCTATCACCATTTGTGTTGTGCTGCTACATACCCAGGTCTTATTCCAGAAATATGGACATCCTGAGCACCCTTTGGGGATCCTTAGTCTAAGGTCCAGCTCTGTCCTTGATGATTCTCTGAGAACCCCAAGACCCAAGGATCTCAGACTTTGGGGGGCATCAAAGTTTTTTATCACTGAAAAGCCTAGCTTCCATAATACAAAGATTGCTGTCAAGATTATTGCTGATACTGTGGACTTCTATAAAAGCCTGATTGGAACCTTCAAGATGAGCAGTGCCTTCTTCTCAGGCTCATTCTCACTGGCCCTGAGGGCATTCATAAGCAAAGACATGGTGGCTGCCTGGATGGCAGGAGGAGCATCAGTATGAGCAAGGCGGAAAAGAAACTGATATTGTATCAAAATATTAGCTATAATTTATTATACATGAAGCCAGTAGAAAGGAAGTACTATTAAAGGCTTCTTTTATATATTTTATTTTTTCTACTGTCTTTAAAACTGTGGTGTGAGCTAAAACAGCTACCTGTGTTACAAATGCCCAAAACAACATAAGTTGGCTTATGTATCACAGAGGGATAGAAATAAAGATAAACATAATATATGTGTACACATATACACATATATGTATGCGTGTGTGTCTATATATATGTATGTGTGTACATACAGAGAGAGAGAGAGAGACATTTATTTATTATGAGGGCACTTAGCTATCTCAAGTAATCCAAGGACAAGAATGAGATTACTGGCCTTAAGAGGCAGCTGAAAGCAGGTATGTATGTACCATCGGGACCCCCACTGTGTTAGAAATGTCCTCACAGTTCACCAGAGTCACTGATTGAATTCCAGAATTTTGTAAGCTGGTTGTAAAACACAGCCATTATTAAACATGAAACAAATTTACAATTAAGTAAATTATTTAGGTACTAACTAATCAGCTCTCGCCATTTCCTAATTTTTTCTATTTTTGATACATTATCTATGCTCTTGAAATTATTTTCATTTATTGTATCTCTATGTTAAAAATACTATATAATGGTGAGCTACTGAGAATCTCTCTCCAACTCATATTCACTGACATTGCACGAATAGTTTGAAATCAGATAGGATTTTATACCACAGAAATTGGTTAAATGCTTACTGGTGGTTAAACATTTTTTGGCACATCAGTGTTCAGGACTGTCTCCTTCTATTTCCCATCTCTTTGCTCTCATTTTAAAATATGTCTCTGCTTGACTATTTCTCCTTTCTTCCTATTGGCCAGTTATCTCTGTATTTTTCGGCATAGGTCAAGAAATATGACTCCCCACAAGTTTTAAGATTCCCAAAGTACAACACAGGCACTGAAAGATAGTGCTATGGGGACCACGCCTGTGATAACCTAGGGGATGGACCGAGAAGGGGGAAATTCCCAGAATGAGAATGCTGGGAGATAATCTCAAGTTTATCTGTCGTATTACCATAGTTACATCCCCTGTTCAGAGCTTCCTCTTGAAAGAGTCTCCCGTACAGTTGCTCGGGGCACCCCCAGTAAGTCCATCTCTTGGTATCCTAATTGTCTTTTCTCCATTCTAGCTTCTTACCACTGTTCTCGATGTTAAGCTAAAGAGTCATTTTGCCAGACTCAAATGGCTGGATTGGTCCCTTCTTCTGAAAATCGGACTTGGACCCAAGTTTAAGTGCAAAGTAGTCTTTCAAGTTGCCCATAGAGAGCTAATAAAACAAAAAGAATCTCTTCAAAAATAACTTAAACTCTCACTAACCCCCGGACATTCAGATGACCTCTTTCCCCAAACTCTCATAACTCTAGTTAATTTGTTGAAGAATGTATTCTATAAAATATGAAGGGTTCTTTTTCAAAATTATTTCAAAGACTAGGGACATTCCTGAGCTTTATTCCCAGTTAAGATGATAGAAAAATGCTTACTGGACAGAACGATGCAACTAAAGTCCCTCTACAAAAGTGATGTATTACTCCAATTACATGACAAACCTACATATAATCTCTTTGCTTGATACAGAAAAAGCAACCACTGCAGGGAGTCCTAGTTGGGTTCTGCCATATGAGATGGAAATTCCAGCCGTCCCATTCTTCTTTAAAAATTTTTAAGAATCAGCTGGCTCTCCTAGAAATCCATTTGTGACTAATAACAAAATAGATATTGCTCTTCTGGTTGACTTTCATCCCCAAACAATTTATCTGCAATAGTTCCCCCCCCGCCACCCGCTAATGTCTATAAATGAAATACCAGCCAACCAGTTCAAAAAGGTTCATGTTCAAATGCTAAAGGCTTTCTGATTCTTCTTTTAATTCCAATAATTCTATCTATACTTGACTTTTAAATCAACAAAACCATGAACAAATTGAAAATAAAGCATGTTATGATAAAATACAAAGATATGCATTTTAATTTCTAAAATTAAAACTCTTAATATTCTCATTAACTCATTTTCCATTTAGGAAAAACATGGTGGGGGCAGCTCTCTCTCACATTCATTTACTTTCACATAAACACGCTCTTTGAGGCAGAAGCAAATCTTACTACATTGAAAATATAATATAAAAACTGTTCTTAGAGTTATTTCTATAGAATTTGTCACTAATCTATCCTATACATGTAGTGTATATGATGATCAGTATTTTATAATTATTTTTCACACATAGGAATGCTACGTTTTCTAGGGTTTGACATTTCCAGTGATGGAGAATTATTACATTTTGTAAATGGAAATATCACTACTAAAAACAGAATGCTATACATAGAATGATGTCATTTGTTTGCAAAGACTATTGATATACTACAGTGATGCAAAAATAATAATAAAAGCAAAACGTTTCATGGCAAAAATTGCGGGTAAGGTTAGGACTGTAATCCACAAGTTATTTTGGGGTAAACGCTACAGCCACAAGCACTGCTGGCATGTTTTCTCAGAGCAAATGGAAAATGGAAAATAGATCATGTCTAGTGTCTAATTTGTCAGCTGTTAGATATTTAGATAACTAGGTAGAGCTCTTTCCACTACTCACTTCCAAGTATCTCAGCACAGTTAATTTATGTATGAGTAGGCTGACCAGACATGCCATTTTAAACAGGAAAGAAAACAGGACTGTCCCATTTCTAACGGTACACATGGTCAGCCTACTGACACCTCGAATTCAGCTCACTGAGGCTACGCTTACCATATATACCACTTGAAATGGGACAGTACTATTGTTTTCTGTCCTGTTTAAAAATGGTACGTCTGGTTGGCCTATGTATAAGAATGGAATCCTATGTACATATGGTGATGGAAGGAGAACTAACTCTGGGTAGTAAACACACAACACAACATACAGGTAATGTATTATAGGAATGTACACTTGAAACCTATATAATTTTACTGACCTATGTCACCCTGATAAATTTAATTTTAAAAAAAGTCCTAGGGATTTTTTTTCAGGGAATTGTGATCAAATCCAGGATAGAGACTCTAAGGTCATTACTGAATCAACAGCCCTTAACCGAGTGCTGGACCTATAGCAGATGGCCAACAAGCTTGGTTGGCTAAGTAAATGAATGAAGGTCAGATACCCTTCTTGAGATCACTCTGGACTTTGTTGACAATGTATCTGTAGCTTTGAGAATAATAACTATAGTTTCCATGTTAGTTCAAACTAGCAGATTTTCCTCACATAAAGAAAGAAAAAAATAAAAACACGTAATAACTGAATTGGGTGTGCCACATCCTAGTGTTGTTTAATGTGTGGTTCTTCACATGCTGTCTATAAAACTGGTAGTTAGACCTAGAGACTTAATTAAATTAATATTTAAAAAAAATTTTTTTGGCAATAATATTTTAAGGCTAACACTGTGTACTCTCTTATAGCGTCATATTAGGATAAAAGGCATTAGGGCTGGTTGCTTCGCTTTGATTGATGGGAAGATTAATCAGGGGGTTTGAGGAACTGTCTATCATAAGGTTTCCCATCAACCTTTACCTAGTAATCACTAGTAATCACTGATGATCCTGAGTGAAATAATAATAGTGACTATGTCATCAGTGGCTGCTGACATTCTTAATTTTCCTATGTCTTCTGAATTATCTGTTCTACAGTAAAGAATTTTTTCACATTTATTATTTGGTACCTTGAAACATAGTTTGTATAGAAAAGTGCTCAATTTATATAGAATAAGGGCTTGATTTATTTCATTTATTTGTTATACCAATTTTCAGAATAATAAGATGGAGCTCCAGCAAAACATTGAGACTTTTTATTGTATTTTGTATTTAGTATCATGAAGATTCATGGGTTTTTATGTTTGATCTATTTTATACAATTCAGTCATTATTCTTTTTGGTGCTAAATTTTTCATACCAGTGAGAACTTCTTCAAGTTGGCCCCTGAGACCTTTTGGCATGACCTCCTTAGTCTTGGTTTTCTTGCTTTTCATAATAAGATATCCCAGGAACATCTTGTGTATTTCCTATTATAGACCTGAAATCAGTTGGAAAAAAAAGGAAAGGATCTCAAAATCTTTTTAGTGGAAAACAATACTTAGAGACCAAAATTCAGGCCCTGGGGTTGCTCATTTATACCAGGTTGTCGTTGTTCCTAGACCCAATACAAACAGGTACGAAATAAGGTGTTATGTTTTGTTACTGTTAGCAAGATAAAAATAAATAAGCTATACTGACATTCCAATAGAAACATCACTTAACTTTTCCTTAATTTCATTGATTTTGCATTTCTATTTCTTATTTTACAAGTATTGGTTCCGAAAGACATTAGCACAATTGTTTATTTGCTCTATCTTCCAAAATATAATTAATAAATTCAATCTCCTAACACCAATATTATTGTAAAAATATTATTACATAATGCCATTCAATATTTTGGTTTGTTTTTTTTTTCTTTTTTTATGTTTTTAGGATAAATCCTGGTAGGAATGCACAGTCAAATTGCTGTGTTTTAAAGTCACGTGAAAAAATTCTTCTTGGTGCTCATTTATTTCACAGTTTTTTTTAATCACTAATACCGCAACTCCCCACTTTGTTAGGTGAAAATATATGTCTCTAGTTTTTCTTCCCTGTTTTCAGATCTTTATCTTAGCCTAACTTCTAACAGTTATACTTTCACTTGCAAAATTTGCAAGGTCATTAGCATATAAAATTGGCTCTGCAACAAATTGTTGAACTTTGTTGTTTGGTTGGGTTTTGCTTTTTGGAGTTTCTGATTGCCTTCATTGTTTTCTTGAGCAATTTGATTTTCTCATATCATAAACTGATTTTAAACAGATCAAACATATCACTTTTTCTGAACAAGTTTCATTCCAAGGCCTCTATTTTTCTGCTCCGAGATGCATCGTCCGCTCTCCAGTCCTGCTCCATAGCTATTAATATCATTCTTCCTTTCACTGATTCCCAATTTTGCTTCTCTATTTCCTGCCTCTCACATTTCTCCTTCTTCTTTTTGCCGGACAAAAGTAAGTTACTGAAGCAGCTCCAAACAGCTCTCCCATGTGCCTCAATCACCACGGCTTCTTGCCCAGAGCAACCGTCGCGATGGCTCAGTCCAATCCCCCAGTCAGAGAAAGGCCTGCAACCACAGCTACAGCACTGAAGAGGCTCAAATGCGTGGTCTGCTGGCAACAAGAGCCTGACCAAGTGGTTCCACTGAACCTTCAAGTGTTCCAGAACCTGCCGAGAGAGATCGGTAGCACATCTCAAAGTGATGTGGGGTGCATTTGAACAAAGAGACTTGGGAGAGGGAGAAGCCACCAGTATTCCTTCTGCCTTTTTCCCTGACCGAGGCCTGTGCTGGGAGGTAGTAGTCATACAGACTCTCTGAAGATGTCTCTGAAGCCAAGAATCCAGTGGCCTAAGTTGAAAAGTTTCGGTCAGTTCTGTGATGTTCCAATTTAATTTCCTACTTCTCCTTCCCTACTTTCCTTATCTTTTCCCCTCTTGCTATCGTGGGATGAAACTTCCCAATAAAATGTTGGTACCTTACCTTCATTTCTATGAGTACATTCCCATTTTTATCCTATATTTATAATTCTGCTTCAGTGATATAAAATGACAGGACTTCAGAGGGCTAGGAGGTAAGCTTTCGTAACCAGTTTGTGTTCTGAATAGCATGTCGATTTGAGAAGATATGAGAATCATACTGGCCAAGTATTTACATCTTGTTCATTCATTTATTCACCAGGTATTTGTGATAAACATGCTAGATGCATGTGATTCATAAATAAAAGATGTATTCTCATCCTCAAAGAGATGATTTCTAATGGAAATTCATATATTTTTCGAAAAAAAACTCTGGTGATTTCTCTGTCATGGTGTCCATGGCCTGAAGTTTTATTTTTGTCAAAATCATCCCCAGTACCTCGGTTCTGTTCCTATTTCTTAGGAGCTGCATAACCCGGAGGCCTGACCTTTGAAGCTGGCAGCTAGGCCACATTCTGCTTTTCTATAGCTAAATGTTTTTTGGGTTTTTTTAAAAACCTACTCTCTCTGCCGCAGTTGAGAAATGGCTGTTCATAACAAAGGCTGGAAACGATGCCAGAGGGAAAGTAGCATTTTTCTCTTGATCTGTTTTTTTTCAATTTGCTAAGCTATCGCATCTATTTTCTCATGTGTTTCTCACAACTCAGGAGGCACACAGAGCAGTGTTGTTTCTTTGTTGTGTAGAAAAGAAAACAGAGGCCCAGCGAGATTAACTGCCAAGCTCAGGCGTACTGAATGCAAAACCAGGCGAGAATCCCGGTAACATCTCCCGGACCATTTTTTGCTTGTGACATTTTAATAGAGCTCCAGGGCCCGGGTAAGTGATGGAACGAGTACAGTCATCTCACTGTGCCCTGTGTTCTTCGTGCCACCGACGGGCTCAGCTGGGCGCTCTGTTCACAGATCAATTTCAGAATTTCCAGGATCAAAGGGAGAATGAAAGAACCAAGCTCAGGGATAAGGCTCAAGTGGCTCCAGGGATCCAAGTTGCTCAGCCTTCTTGTCCTTCCTGCGCTGACAGCTCTCTACCTCGATCGGTCAGACCATGCCCTTGGGTCCTGCTTTCTCTGCTTCTGGTGATCCCGCTCACCTACTGAGCCCTGACATGTGCTGTAGGACCTCTTTACTTCCCTTCTTTTGCATGCCCACAGGCTGTAATGTCACCCTGCCTGCCGCAGAATAGACAGCTAATAAACACGTACTGAATCGGTATGCGAATGACCAGGTGTATACCCCTAATCTGAACTGCTGCTTTGGTCTTATTTATAAAACTTCAGTTCGATCATTGCCCTTCCTTTTTTACTGCGTCTTTAATTTCTTATCTCATGTCCTGACATGTTTTATCCCTAAAAACAGAGAAGCAATTAGGATTTTTCCATTGTAAGCCAAAGAAATGGACTCCATGACACCAAGCAAAAAGATGAAAAATATAACAACAAAAAGTGTGAATCGCATGGGATAATTTGAAAATAAAAGGAAAGGGAAGGAACTGAGCTTCCATGGAGCAAAAATGAGGTGGCTCCAGGACAGTGAGCAGTTGGACTTAACCGACAGCCTCGTTAGCAGCCCTCCTGCGACGAGGCAGCCCCGCCGACAATCAGTGTGTGCAGGATTCCAAGTCCCACTACCTGAGTTGGACTCGTCTAGCGTTTGAGCATACACTCAAGCCCTAGACGGGACAACACTTGACCAAGAGTCCCCCAAGACAATTAGCAAGAATGAATTCCCCCCAAAGAATATAGTACACTATGACGAAAGGAGAGAGAATGGATTGTAAGTATCCACTTTGCAGAGTGTATTGCAAAGACCAGTGGACTGGAATTAGAAAACCTGGTTTCAAATTTCAGTGTTTCTATTACTCAGCTGTGACCTCAGCATGCTGTTTCGTATTTCTGTGGTTCAATTGTCTCGTGCACGAAATACAAGGCTTTCGTAGGCAGATGATAACTAACGCTCTTGTTTTTGTTTGCCCTAAAGCTGTGCTTTTTTAACTTCAGAGGGTTCTCTCCTTGTAAGTAAATCCATGCCAACAGGTTTACACAGCCATTCATCACTTAACAACCTTCCAGTGTAAAGACTGCTCAGACTTAAGACCAGTTCTCCAGCATGGGGGCATCCCCTTACTCCTTCTGTGTGAGTCTCAGGAATCCCTGCAGTCAGTATTCACTACATGCAGTGTCAGCAATCATGCAAGACTACATGTTTTGTTTATAACTGTGGTGTTGCGTGATACCTATTGACAAATACATACCCTATGGTGCCACAATTCACCATAAGACATCCATCTGTAAGCTCCTCACTTATAGACCAATTTGCTTAATAACCCAATCATAGGAATAGTACTAGGTTGTTAAGTGAGGACTGCCTGTACCTTCATGGTTTTATAGACCTGAGTCATTTCCCGGCGTTGTTAATGGACTAGTAGACCTTGTGTCATGTGTTTTTGCTGTCTTCCTTCTCACCATCCCTGCTCACCATTCTGTGTTGACCCCAATACCTCTCCTTCCTCCTGTCCTTCCCTTGGACAGTTCATATTCTTCTGATCTATGACGTTCTGCCCTTTCAATACTGTCTGTGAAGTGCATTCTTAATTTCTTTTTTTACCAACAAACACTACAGAAGCTCTGTGCTTCTTTATTTTTTTGCTAAGGAACTTTAATTGTCAGTCGAATGGACCACAACATTTTTGACATTACTTTTCCCACCCAGAATAATTGAACCCTTAACAAAATTTAAAACAGTTCTATTTTCTCTACTTTATTCAGAACAGACATTGATTTGGTCTAAATAGAAAGCTGAGGAATCCTTTCTTCCTATCTTCTTTACACTTTGTTAATGTCAATTCCAACAGTCACTTTTTAAAATTATTTTAACACTTAAGTAGGCTATAGCTGAATTGATTCTATGTATTGCCATAGAGCATGATAAATTCTTACACCTTCATTTTCATATAATATTTATTTTGTATTAGCCACTGAATTAAACTCTGTTAGAAATATAAAGATAATATAAGATATAACCCATACTCTGTAGGATCTTACATCCTAAGGTTTTTGAGAGGAGATAAAACATAACACCTTCTTAAAATACAAGACTATAATGAATGTCATAAACAATAGCAACACAGTGTTACCAATATAAAGAAGAGAGAAATTATTCAGGCGAGCAGGGAAGGATTCATGGGGCAAGGGTGTATTTGAACTAGGATCCAGGTAAGGAGAGAATTGGTCTCCACCTTTCACTTTTGTTCCCCAACAATCTATTTCTTAAATAGCAACAGTGACTAACAAGTCAATTGGTTCCTGACTTCTTTGTGTCTAGCCCTCCCATGCCTTCTCCCGGTGCTCAGAATAAAGTCCACAAGTCTGACTGGAGCTTACAGGGCTCTACACGAACTGGTCTCTCCTCCTATCATCGTTACACTCACCGACCATTTTCCAGCCATGCTGGCTTCTTTCTAAGTCTTGGAAAAAGCAAAGGACATTTGCTATAAAACACTTTCCTCCCCCACACGCCCCCACCCCCCAGAACTCTCTGCCCCAGATATTTACATGACTGGTGTTTTCTTGTCATTTAGGCTTCACCCAAACACACAGCTTCAGTGGGGGCCTTCCATGAACCCACTCCAAATTAATGCATTTCCAAGGTTCTGTTGTGTGCTCGCTTTGACAGCACGTGTACCAAGGCTCTACTGCATCACTTCACTTTGCTTCTTTCAAAGGACCTGAAATTTCATGGCTTATTCATTTGTTTACTTTTTAAATGCCTGCTTTCCCTGACTAAAATGTTATTAAAAGCTTTTATTATATAATGGGCTTTCATGTGGGTGAGCTATTTGCACTAATAGTTGAGCTTATCAATATCTAATTGATTAATCTTATGATTTTATTAAATAATCAGTTTTTTAAATTCCTCTATCGCTTACAGAAAGTAATAAAACAAAATGCATGAATTTAACAAAGTAAATTTCCCCAATTTTAAATGGTTGCTTACCAAAAAACATTCTAAACACTTTATATTTAGGCTACTTTCAATGTTTTAAACACCTTTAAAAAAATAGGCAACACACTATTACAATAATTACAAAATTAATGAATATATTTACTCTAAACCTAGGAATAAAAGTGTCGTATATTATCCTTATTCTTATTTTTATTATATCTTATCTTATCTTCCTAGGTTCCCATTAAAACCCCTCCATGGGGTTGTAATAATCTTAACCAGATCTTCCAGAAAATGGCATCATTCCACACTAACCAAGTTTTGGGTTATGAAGAGTTTCATTCTTGCTTGGGACACAGCCCTGGCTGAGCAGTCTAAAGTGAGTTCGAGGTGCTAATCAATAGTAAATTCCTTTTTACAGTAAAATTCTAATCATTACCTCTTGAGACTGGTACATGTTTTTCCTTATAAAAGCTTTAATTTTTTGAGACATGGTAACCTTCCAAGAAGTAAGGAATTCTTTTAAGTTTTATCCAATCCATTGCCCTGTCATGTTGATGTATTAGTATGATTTGTTAGTATTATTAAAATCTTATACATTTGTTGTTAGTATTTTATTATAATTAGTTGCACTGTCGAGATCAGAGATTGTGTCTGCACAGCCACATTTACTCTTTTCCACATTTACTCATTTATCATTTTAGAACACTCTGTTGACCCTTCTTTTACTTGATTATTGTGTGTGACCACTGAAGCTGATTAGCTATGGACACCCTTTGAATCTGATTAATTTCAAGTGCTGATCAGGCCTTTCTTTGCTTGCTACTGAATTGACTTTTGCTCAGATAACTTGGTTTTCTTATGTAGTCTGTGTTGATCAAAGAAAGTACATACCTAAACTTTATAGAAAAATATTTAATTATTTGTATATTCACAATTCCTTACATATTCAGATCAATAAAATGTTAAGCACATTCTATTATATTCACTCATTCTTCTTGTGTATTATATAAACTTTTCTTGTTTGAGGAGTATTAGAAACTTGCAGACTTTTCTAGATCCAATCTGTTTTGTTAACTACTATAATTGCCATAATTAATATCATCCATCTTATTTTACTGTTCAAACTGTATAAATTTGACTAATGGCTCCTGTAATTTGTCTTCCTTTATTTCAGCACTTTTGTTGACATTTTTAAAAGCATGTTTGTGTCCAGCAACACCCTTTGAAGTTTAATTTCCTCACCTACAGAATCAATAGCAACAAATAGATATTCTGGATCCATATTGATGTTTTTCTGCCCTAAAATTTGGAATCATCTAGTTCTCAAGGATCCCTCATCCTCATTGTGTGTGTGCATGCAAGTGTATGCATGTAGATTAGAGACCAAAATATGGCACTAGAGAGTTATAATGATATTTGGGTCATAATAGTTACAAAGTTGAAATACATATCATGAATTAATACCCTTTTCCACTTAAAATGTCATATGGCTATACTGATACATACATGTGTATACATATATAATATACAAATTTATGAAACTGTATATGATAAAGTATATACATAAGAAAGACTAAAAATATATTAAAGCATAAAACCAAGAAAATACATTTTTTAAACATTCAGAGGTAGAGGATATTTCCCCAAATCTCTCCATATAAAGAGATACAGGAACTAGGATAGCAAAACTTAAAACACATGGACAACATCTATCTCTAAACAAAAACTAGGTTAACTACAAGCCCCCAACCATATGCAAGTGAAGACCAATCACCACCACTAAGAAGAACCACGTGATGTCAACAATGTCGTAGACAGCAGAGGAAAGACAAAGTTCTGGTAGCCTCTGAGCTGAAGAATACCCAAATTGCTATCAGGTCCTCACTACTAAGCCAATCAGGACAATTTGAGCTGAACCTGGGAAGGAGATTCGCAGACCTTAATTCACAGTGTGAGTTAAGGGACCATGGTATGCATGATGGTGCTGGAGATCTGGGCTTTGTATACACTTGATAGTGATCAGCTATTATACAATCTCTTCCAGTATCAAATCCTGCAACAAGTAAGAAGTCCTGAGAGTAGAATCCCAATAGGAGAAAAATAAAAGGTCCAGAAAAACATTTGGGAGAAGGAACCAGCATCAGCAGCTGTCAGGAAAATACCAGCTTTTGTTTTTGAACACATTTTGAAATTAACAGAAAGAGATCTAGAACCATGAAGCTAAGAAACCTATCCTGATCCCTCCCTTTCTAAAACAGAAAAATACCTTTGAAAAGTACAACAGGAAAGAATTTCTGTAACAGAAAAGTTTTTATCATAAGAAAGACAATGAGCAAAGTAATATCCTTAAAGACAATAAAGGCATGCCAGCATAATCTGAACACAAAAGTATATGAAAACTGTAACCAATTTTTTCAAAGTGAGAAACAATGATTTAAGAAAAGAATAATAACTATGAAACAACATAAACTTTAATTCTAAAAATTCAGAAATGAGATCATTGGAGAAGAGGAAGAAATAGGAAGAATTGAAATTTGAGCTCACAGAAGGTAGAAAATTATTAATAAAACAAAAAAAATCATTTAAGAATTGAAGAATAAGCCAGGAAGGACACAAGGGAGAATTAATAAACATATAATGAATGCCTTAAGAAAAACAGAAAATAAAAAGTAAAAAATAAACAAGAAATACGGGGTTAAAAAGTATTTGAGAGGTAGTAATAGTTACAGATAATAGGCAAAGAAGACTCAACGTAACATAAGAGGAGATTCTGAGGAAAAAAACCAAGTCAATGGATAAGAACACTAGAAAATACAAAATCAAGAGAACTTTTCAGAAACAAAAGATGTCTTGAAACTGCATATTGAAAGCTCAATGATATAGTTATCAACAATTTCTGGTCAAGACGGCAGAGTAGGTCAACATTGTGATCACCTCCTCTCAAGACCACATTAATTACAACTAAACTAAAGGACAACCATCACTGAGAATCACCTGAAGTCCAGCTGAACCGAAGGCCTACAGCTACAGACATACAGAACCACCTCGAGACTGCTGGTGTAAGGGTAACTGAACTATTTTCAGTTCTAACACCCTCAGTTTAGTTAGACTAAACAATGTAATTCAGCTTAAAACATTTTAAAACTTACTTCTTCTCTTTCTTTCCCTCCTTAATGCAGTTTCAATGACTCTGTTTACTATGCATACCAGTTTGTTTATTTGGACAACAGCCTCAATGACTCTGTTCAAGACAACATCTGGGTAAGACCCACCATTATCCCTGAAACCAACTGGACTCTGTGAAGCACTTTTTCAAGTCACCCAGGGATTGCTAGGCTACCTCCTCCTTCTTTATTCTGCCTCTTCTTACATGCCTATAAAAACTTTTGGCCATGCTAGGATCAGGGGGATGGCATTTGGACAGGAGTCTGCCATCCTCTCAAAATGCTGGCATTTGGAATAAACTTATTCTTGTTTCCACCAACCTTGTCTCTCGATTTTTAGAGGTGGCAAGCAGCACCTGAACCCAGTAACAGTAGGAAGGGGAGAGACACAGAATGCACTGGTCCCCAGTTTTATGTGGCCATTAAATTTGAGATGTTCACCCTCTGGAGGAATAAGAGGTCCCAGCCCCACACCAAGCTCCCGAGCCCAGGGTTCCAATGCCTTGGGAGAGAAGTCCCCACAATTGTGGTGTGAAAACCAGTGGACTGTGGCTGAGTGAGACAGAGAGCAGCTGGAGTCCCAGGTGTTCCTCTTAAAGGGCCCACACAGGGATTCACTCAGTGATGGACTCTTTCAGAGCTCCATTGCTGGGGCAGCAGCTCAGAAGGCACCAGGAACAGACTGGGAGGAACTTAGTTACCTTGCTTCAAGGTGAGGGCTGAAGGGGCAGCTTTCTTCCAGAGGGGAAACTGGCAGAAGCCATTGTTTCTTTGTTGAGCTCTCTCCTTCCTTGTATGCAGAGGCAGGCAGAAGCCACATCTGAGTCTCCATCAAACTGGCTATCACCATCCATCTGTCCCAGCTTTGTAAGTTCCCGAGGCCCTACCCCACTCAACTTTCAGACACACTCAATCCTCTTCTAGTGGACTTTTTCTACAACTGGTCTAAGTTCATGCTGTGGATTTTCATAAAAACTCTCAAAGGTTCACAAAACCCAAGCTTCAGCATGTCCCATACCTCTAGCTGAGCAGCCCTAAGCTTGAAACTAGTGGCAGCTGGCCTCAGTTTGGGGCTTGGCCTCTCTAGGCACCTCCAAGCCTAGTACAGGTGGTAACCATCTGCAGACTGCTTTGTGGCTCATACTAGGTAGTCTCAGGCAGGCCACAGGTTGTAGTTGGCCTGCAGTGGGTCCCCTCCCAGCAGGCCCTAGGGCTGGCCCACTTAGTGGCTAGCCTTAGACCCAGCCACCTCCAAGCCACCTCCAAGGACGATACAGACGAAAGGCAGACTGGGTAGGCATCAGAGCCCCACTAAAGCAAATCCTACTATGTATGGTCAGCCCTTGTGCCACAGTTCCTCCTTTATAGTCACGGTCAGTCATCACAACCAATCAGCCAGAGGGTCAATCACTCCCACTGATGTGCAAACAGCAACCAAGGCTCAACTACAACAGGAGAGCACACATAGCCCACACAAGAGCCACACCTAGAGCACTGGCTCTGGTGACTAGAATGACTGCACCGCTGGGTCCCGCAGGACACCTAGTACATAAGGCCACTCTACTAAGACCAAGAGACATAGCAGCCCTACCTAATACATAGAAGCAAACACAGGGAAGCAGCCAAAATGGGGAGACAAAGAAACACATCCCATAGAAAATTAAAAAAAAAAAAACAAAGCTCCAGAAAAATGAACTAAACAAAATGGAGACAAGCAATCTACCAAATGCAGAGTTCCAAACACTGTTTATAAGAATGCTCAATGAATTCAGGGAGAACTTCAACAAAGAGATAGAAAACATAAAAATGGATGTAGAAAACATAAATAAGAACCAATCAGAAATAACACAAAACTGAAATAAAGAAAACATTAGAGGGAATCAACAGTAGAGTAGATGAAGCAGAGGATCAAATAAGTGATTCAGAAGATAAAGTAGCAGATTGGGTAATCGGAACAACAACAACAACAGCAAAAGAATTAAAAAAGAATAAGGATAGTTTAAGGGGCCTCTGGGACAACATCAAGGGTACCAACTACAACTTTAAGGGAACAAATACACCATATGATCACTCACTGCAGCATTGTTTACAAGAGCCAAGATGTGGAGGCAGCCTGGGTGTCTGTCCATGAAAGAATGGATAAAGAGGAGGTGGTACATATACAACAGAACATTGCTCGGCCATAGATGGGAATGGGTTCTTCCCACCTGTGGTGGCAGAGATGAACCTGGACGGTATTGTGCTGAGTGGAGAGCGTCAGACAAAGACAGATGCGAAGTGATTTCATTTACATGTGGAATTGAAAGAACAAAATAAACAAACAAAAAACCAGAAAGAAATGCATAGATAACAGGGAACAATTTGATGACTGGTAGATGGGAGGGGGCTTGGAGGTGAGTGAAAAAAGGGAAGGAATTGAGTACAAATTGGTTGTTACACAGTAGTCATGGGGATGTAGGGTACAGCATAAGAAATATAGCCCATAATATTGTAATAATTATATATGGTGTCAGATGGGTACTAAATTTTTCGGGGTAACAGAGGGGAAGGGGGTTGGGGGCAGGGTGAAAAAGGTGAAGAGATTAAGAAGGATAAATTGGTAGTTACAAAACAGTCATGGGGATATAAAGCAGAGAGATAATAGTAACATGGTAATAACTATATATATTGTCAGGTGGGTACTAGACTAGTCAGGGGGATCACTTCTTAAATTATGTAAATGTCTAACCTCTGTGCTATACACCTGAAATTAATATAAAATAATATTTGAATATAAAAACATAAATGAAGTGTAGAAGAAATCAAAGAAAAAAAAGAAAAATATAGGGCAACTATAGTCCACTTATGAAATAGTAAATTCTATTCTGAGCTTATATCTGTTTTATATTCCTTTGTGAAATACAGTTAATAGAAACTAGTACTTGCTACTAACCATTTTTCACTCAACTTCTTCCACTAAGGCTTCAATTCTATGGGTACATTAACTGCTTTTTAATTGTTTTTCTGGTGACAATTTTACCATGTGTTTTGTTACTGTGTGTTGTGGATCCCCATGTGCTACAGCCTCAGATAGAACTTTTCTCAGTGATCATCACCTAACCTAATGCCATATATATAAACAAATAAGTGTGTGTCTGTGTGCGTGTTTACTAAAGCACCCGAATTCTGGTACTAAGACTGAATGAGCCACGATTATTATTAGGTTATGCTGTGATTATCGTAATCTTATAATCTCGGTGACTTAAACATAAGGCATTTCTCTCCTGCTGTGTCTCTTTGCAGGTTGGCTGGAGGCTCTGCTCCATGGTTTCCTTTTTCTCAAACCCAAACCATGGACTGGATCATCACCAGTAGCCATGACAAAGGGAAAGAGAAGTATTGAGGACCTTGGACAAACAAGTAACTAAAAATTCAGACGTGACTCATGTCTTATTGACAACTTGTTTACAAAGGACTAGTAACATGGCCCAGCCGAAACACAAGGGGTTGAGAAATGACATCTTTTCCTAGAGCTAGAAGGGGGGATGAAACAAAAGCACTAATGACTTTCAATACAAATGAGAACAAATGCTACCTTATACTTTGCTTTTACCACCTAACAATATGTTAGAATTGTTCCTATCAGCACATGTTTACATCATTTTTCACACCTGCATAGTAACCTGTTACACAGCTATAATCATAACTTATTTAATATTTCCACCTTTGGTGAATATTTAGAATATTTTGCTATAAATATTGCTATATCGCACATCTTTGTACATCAATCTCTTTGCATGAGTGGAATGTATCATTAAGATGCAGGCAAGAATCAGTTATAGGTAAGTTTTAGTGTTGTTTGAAGCTGGCATGGCACTCACAGCTAGGTTATATTGCACATAAACAGCCTCAAGAACGACATCACATGAGGTGACTCTGAGACCATGATTAAATTAGTCAAAACAAGACTACTTCAGACAAAAACAAGGTCACTGTAAAACCCCACAAAACACCAAACATCCCTTCTTCTGCTTAATCACCTTTTTCTCTACTAATCACAGGTTTAGCCTCATTCCAGTGTTTCCTACCTCTAAATAAGATTGAGATAACCATAGACTTGTCCCAATTTTCTGACAGCCCCGAATCCAGACCTGCTTCCTTGGACTCTTCCCTGAATCAGTCAATCTCAATGGAAGCCAAATCCCATAATGAGGAGTTAGAAAGGACACCCTCTTGCTAAAACACCTTGCTAAACCGTTTCCTGTGAGATGTATTCTCCCTCATTACCATGAGTAACGAATCCAACTAGCTCCACTACAGGTGCGGTCCTGGTGCTCTTGGATTACAGAGCATTGACAGAGGCGATTTTGAAGTTAAATTGCTGAGTCATAAGGTAGTACATTTTAATTTTAAGTGATAACTACCAATTGTCCTTCAAGATTGCACCAATTTATACTCCCATTAAGGACACATGAAAGCGTCTGTTTCCTCAGAGCTTTGCCACATTGCATAACACCACCCTTTTTGATCTTTGATAATCCTATATGTGAGAAATAATTTCTGCTTCCTTTGATGTATGTTTCTTTAATTATAATTGAAGTTAAGCGTGTTTTCATATTTTTAAGCCATTCTTTCCTCTTAACCATGTATGCTCAATTTCCCACTGGGTTTATCTTTCTTTTTGATTTGTAAGAGCTCTCTAAATATTAAGCGTACCATTTCTTTTTCTGTTGTATGAGTTGCAAATATGGTACTGGTTTGTTACTTGTCTTTTGTTGTTTTTTGTTGCCCATGATGGGTTGTGTTAAAGTCTTTGCTAAGCTTATTTAGTGTTGATTCTTTCTTTGATGGATACTTGTCTCGTTTTTAAAAGGTGATGTTATTGTAGACATGTAGAATTTTAAAGTTTTATGTAGACAGATTTGTCTAGCTCTTCCTTTATGGTTTCTGAGTTTTGTAGGGTAACCAGAAAGACCTTACTCATTTTACAATGATAAAAATGAAAATGCTTCCATGTTTTCTTCTACTGTTTTTACAGTGGGTATTTTCTTATACTTTGGGTCCCTGCAGCAACTGCCTTTGATGTCCACACTTTCCGCGTTGAAAATTTTGCATTTATTGACACTACCTTTTCTTCCTTTTTTTCCTACTAATTGTATTCTACTTACAGTTTCCATAATATTTTGGTTTTTGTTTCTAATTTAGTGGATATCTATTTTTTTGTGATTCAGAGTTCACGTTCTTTTTTATACAGCAGAAATCCCTAAAGAAAATATTGTGAAACTACCTGTGGCCGTTCCCAGCTGTGTATTGTGGGAATGGGGTGGGGTTGTTCCAGGAGAGCCCCCGAAACTCTGAATAGCTTAAATTAAATGGTGATTCCATCTCTTGGTCATGATGGTCCAAGATAGAGCCCACGCTCTCACTGGAGGTAGTTACATATAAAGATACTTCTTTTGCCCTTTTTGAGAAGAGACATGTCTTCTCTCCTTTGCAGGCACTGAAGAACTTCTCTCTTTTTTTGGTAGGTGTGGTGTGAAGATGTGAAGTCTGGAACATGGCTGCTACTTTCAATCCTAATGAACAAGCCTGAATCTACTGTGTTACCATGTGTAACCCGAGGATGAAGCAGACCCCTTGGAAGGCTGAGGGAAGGAATGGAGAACAAAGGTACTGACATCATCTGAATTGCTACATCCAGCCCTGCCTGAATCTTGTCTCCATCTGGATCCTTTATTTACATAGACAGTAAATATCTCCCCAATTGGAATTGGATTTTATGTCATTTGCCACCAAAGGATTCCTGGCATTTATTATTTTTGTCTATCTCTCTTTTATCTTTTGATGTTTCTGATAGTCCTGTCTTCTAACTTCATTTCACTCTAAGTCATATGTTGTGCCCCATCGGCTATGACCTGATTCTGGTTCATAGCTGCATTCCTTTTGGACCCACACAGAATAAACCACAGAATATATTTTACCTTTTAATGTGTTATTAGTTGCTAACATGTAAAAATTGACAAGAAGTTTCATAAATATGCAGATTTGCCAATATTGGTTCTACAGTTCTTATTGGCTGGAATGAAATAGCAACTGCAATTGAAGTGAGTCCCACTAACTGACTCCAGTTCCCCAGTCTCCGTGTCTCTGTTGCCTTCCACTGGGGACATGTCCCTTGTTTATTTACCTGTCTGGTCTCCTTGGGCTTTTGAGCTTGTGATCCAGATCTACATACAGCATGACAGATAATGAGGATAAATAAAAAGAGGGGACCCAGGTGTGTTCCCATGGAGACTAGGAAAACATTGACCCTGATCAGACAGCTTTCCTACTTTGACTAATCTCCATTTGTCTTTCTCCAAGGACCCAGGGAATTGCTATTCCTATAGGGAGCACTTAATTCAAAAAAATAATTGAAAAATTAAGAATTACTTTTCCAAAACCTGCGAAATGGAAAGGCAGTTAATGTAAGAGGGCTTAAAGTTATTTTCTTCTGCTTAATTTGATACATTATATATGCATAAAAACCCATCTCATAATTAAATGCTACTTTAATGACTGTGTTAATGGTGGCATAAAGCTTTCTAAATTAAAAAAAAAAATCTAAAAATATCACTCCATTCTTATCTCAACACATTCTACTTCATATAAATCCAGTTTGACTGAATCTAAATGACACTCAGTGGCACTCTTTAGTTCTTTGTAAAAGACTGCACTAACAAGCAAATGTAATTGCAAGATGTTATCAGCCCTTCTAAGCAAGAGAATGAAATCAGTCCTAGGCTGGTGACCCATCTGGGAGGACTGCTTGCCCTCTCCAAGTCAAAGGGGACAGGGATATTTTCTAAGAAAGTCTGAATTCTGTCCTGGTTATTGACTGGGCACCCTGAGTCCTGGTGGATTACAACTAGCAGTTGTAAAGAACAGTGTTATATATATGAGCTTTCTTTTTTAAAATGAAATGCTATCACACTTAAAACTTCATCTTGGTATGATATAGACATTGAATAGCATGTATATGTAGTAAGTATCTTTAATATATACACTAGCATTAAGTGTAAACAGCTATACACTAGCATTAAGTGTATTAAATATTATATAAATATCAGTCATGTATTATTTTCTTAGAACACAGCTATGTGTTTGTTTCTTTGTGTTAAAATGCAACTTAAAGATGTATAAATTCTGTTTAGTGTTCAAAATCTAATCCTTTCATTGATGGGTTTGAGTATGGAGAATGATGTGGAGGTAAAATGAGATGAAAGGCTACTAAACTATAATAGCTACCAATACTGAGTACTTATGATGTGCCAGGTATGATATTAAAAACTCCATAGGCATTTCTCATGGAATCTTTACAATATATCCTTATCATTCCTATTTTCCTTGCCTAAGGACTGTAGAAGAACTTGAGATGTTCTTCTGTTGTGGGGGAAGGTAGTCACTGCCACAGTGATCCTGGCCCAGAGACCATAAAGAAGGTGTTTATGAGGGGAATACCAGCAGGAGATAGTTTGTACTAGATTATTCAGTAGGAAGTTACTTTAGGATTTCCCTTTGATTATCCCTTTAGTCAAGTCTCTCAAAAGACCTAGGTAACCACCAGAATAACCTGCTGATCAAGCAAAGGTGGGTCATTACCTACTCTTATTATTACATTATTATATCCCTACTATTAGAGAGAATATCACCTTGATAGAGTTTTCATAGTGTCCCTGAGAGTGGAGTTCAGAGACAGATATTTGTAGGGTTTTGAGGTCTAAGCTCCAGTGATATAATCCTAGTCTTTCATGGTAGGATCTGTTTGGGATTGGGGAAAAAAATTCATGATGTCAATAGTTTAAGATGAGTGGTCACAGAGAGGTGAGGTTTTTGAAAGGCTACATAATGAGTAAACAATTATTTCATTAGTTAGCAGCTTGCCCAGGTGAGCAATCGATTGTCCTGGTTGAATAGTTTATTTTTCTGAAGGAATTTTCTGGAAATTCCTGTAGTAAATTGAAGAGTAGCAGAACGTGCCATGCCAAAATACATCTCATTGGCATAAGAATTATTTTTAAGAAACTGCAGACACAGGAGAGCTGTGAGGAAAAGTCTATATGGATAAAGGAAATTCACATCAGAGGGGGTGCTTATGCCAGGCAGAGAGCTATTACCAGAGATTACCTTGGGACTGAGAGTTTTACCTTCATGGCAGGACAACCTTTGTTTACTAAACATTTGTCCTTCTCCCCTTACCCCAAATTCCCTTCCCTGCTTTGAAACCCCAAACCCCCATCCCTTAGCCCAGAGTGGTATAGAAGCCTCAATTATCTGTCTGCCCTTTGAGTCCCATATCTCTGTGGGTCTCCGTTACATGTACAAATTAATGTTTTTTCTTTAGTTAAATTGTTTTTATTAGAGGGTTCTTAGCCAAGAATTCAGAAGTGTAAAAGGAAATTTTCCTTTTCTTCCTTTACGAAGCAATGAAGTGATAATGTACAGGTCTATGGCCTTATCTTCCTGAAAAAAAAGTAGTGAAGTCACATTGATGCAGGCGACCTTAGTTCTGTTGAAATGACTTTCTCGGCCCCAGATGGAGCCACTCTGCTGCCCAGGTGCCACGTCAGCGAACCAGAATTTAGATAACGTCAGGGGCCTTGCAAATGCTCTGCTTGGTGGGAGACGCAGTGTAAGCAGCCAGCCAGTTCCCAAGTGCCAAGCCAACTCTGGGCTCTCTACCGACTTCCCTGCTCCTTACCCATTGCCTGTTTTTCTTTTCCTTGTTCCTTTCTCTTTCCCCTATAAAAGCTTGCCATTTTCTCCCCTGCCTGACAATTCTCTGAATGGAGACTGTCTGCTTAATAAAGGGTAAACATACGTGTGTATCACCTCAATTGTCTTCTTTGCTCATGTTTTCACAGTTCTTGTTTTGGTAGTACAATCATGTGGTTGCAGGTAGTCTTCTTCTTTGTGGATATGTAAAGCTATTTGGAGAGAAAGCCTGGTGCTATGGAATAAGCCAGGCCTTTGGAGCTACCAAGTTCTAGATGTAATTTTTGGAAAATGACAAAATTTCCTCATTTGTGACAATCGACATCAGCGGTGCCAACGTGACGTAACTATTTAGTTCAGGTAAGTCTTGTCCAGGAAGATAGGAATGTAAACAAACAGATAGTTTCACTTTTTACTTCAGGAAATCTTGCAAGCTAGTTTTTCTAGCCAAAGATTTGCTTTTTCTGGCCAGTAATTTTGTCAGAAGAATAGATTATTCAGCTGGACAAATAACTCATTTATCAGAACACTTGACCATCAACACTGTCTTAAAACTGTTCTTGCCACATTGTCCAGTTTTGAACTATTATGTCACAAATGCTGCTTAATCCCTGCTGGGAAAGACCACACTAAAACACTTCATCTCAGACTACAAACCCTAGTAAGTCCCCTCCCTTACCCTTTTAAGGTGGAACTAGACGAGGACGAAGTGCCATTCCCCCTTCCTGCAGTAAGTCTAATCATTTTAGTTTTGCTTGATCAACAGCTTTTCATGGAGCTCTGTCTTGGGAGCCAGTAATAGACATCTGAAAAAAGAGAGTGGTAATAAATACCTTCCCGTTCGGTCAAGGTTAGAATATGTACACATAAAAGGACTGAGTACAGTGCTGGCAGAGAAAAGGGACTCCTTAAATGGCTAGTCATTACTATTACAGGTAAGTTTCCGAGAGCTTGTATTCTGTTCAGCAGTCTAAGACCAGCAAAGATGGATTATCCCAAATATAAGGGTTATATTTCTGAAAATCCCTTTGGCAGAATTAAAGGATTTAAGAATATAAGACATTAATAAAAGGAAGGTAGGGTCTTGGGAGATTACATGTGAACATATGAAGGGCCTTAAAAATGCTTCTTCACATTTGTCAAAATCAAACAATAATAACATGTAACACACACGCTAAATTCAGAGAGTAATCGTTGTATCTGCACACTTTAAATACAATTAAATGTAATTTCTAATTATCATTCCCAGCTGCCTAGAAGAAAAATTAGACTTTTCCTCCTCTGTTTCAAGGAGGCAATATTTACTTTACATGGTTAGAGATAATATGCTACCCCAAATTAGCCAAACTCAAGGTTAAGGAGACAGTCCCAAGATTTCAGACACCCACAGCAAGTTTGCGGGTTTCCCAAAACTACCATCAGTTTTGATAATTCACTAGAATGACTCACAGAATACCAGAAAAGGGCTATACTTACAATTACAGTTTTATCAGAGCCAAAGGATACAAGTCAAAACCAGCCAAAGGAAAAGATGCCCAGAGCAGAATCTGGGACTGGGAAGGCTGCAGGCGAACTTCTGTGCTCTCATATGGGTCACCCTTCTGGCGTTAATCTGTGGCAATGTGTGCCTAAGTATGGAGACCCTGGAAGCTCACCTGAGCTTCGGTTTCCAGAACATTTATTGAAACCTCATTACATAGGCACCAATGACTGAATCACTGCCCATGTGGTTGAATGCAATATCCACCCCCTTCCCCTCCCCAGAGATCAGGCTAAAGACACACAGCTCAAAGCCTCAATCCTCTAATCATACGGTTGCTATTTTTGGTGTGACCAGCACCCACTTGAGTCATCTTGCTACCATCAACTATTTGGGGGCCCTCTATGAGTCACCTCATTACCATAAAATATTACGTGTAGTCTGAGGGCAGCAGCATGAATAACAAAGATGCTCCGACCACTTGGAATGTTCCAAAGGGTTAGAGGTTACGTCTCAGGAGCAAGGCCAAAGACCAGATCTCTCTTTGGGTATAGTTAATGGCTTCATTATTCATATGCATAGTAGTAATATTTATAAATTATTGAGCATCTACAATGCAGCGAGTACTTTATGTATTATCTCTAATTTTCACTAGGATTGGTATGATAAAATGTTATAAATCACATTTTAATGGTTAAGAAACTGAGTGCTTTACCCAAGACTTTAATCTAGTAGGTAGCTGACCTATAATTAGAATCCTGATCTGCCTAGCTTCAATTTATACCATTTTTTTTTACTATCTCTAGCCTTTTTTTGCTGTTAACAAATATAAATAGACACTATATGTTCCATATGATCCCCACTCCAATACCTCCTATGGTTGGTCATCCATACAAATATTCAATCTTTCTGCTTTTAAAAAAAATGTAAAAATACCTAAGTCATTATTTCTTAGATAAGAATTTGGAGTGACAGTAATACGAGCATACTCTGCAAAGTTACACAGGTAAGGAAAACCACACATGTAGTAAAATTTAAGGGATGCATCTTTCAGTATCCTCTGATTGTAAGACACAGAAAAACCACTGGGTAACTTGCAGAAAAAAATCTTTGGAAGGATATGAGGTAATTCATAGAATTAAAGGAGAAGCCAAAGAATCAAGTATTAAAATTCCCTGGGCAGAGGGGCTATTAACCTAGTTTAAGCTATGTCCCTAAGTCTTGACAGCCCTAATCAGTCTCCATGGGGAAAAATCACATTGCTGCTATGATAAGGAAGAGGAATGCATGCTTACAAGAAGAAAATAAAAAGGAGAAAGATTTCCACACGGAGTGGGCTTAGACAGGAGAAGTGCATATATATACAAATAAGTGTAAGTGGGACATCAGTCACAATCACCACGTACGATTAAAAAAAAAACAAAACACCCTCACTTTTATGTACACAGAAAAAACTGAGGGAAGGCTTCACAATGTCAGGTTAGTGGTGGTGGAGGCATTTCCTTAGATAAATGAAGGTCTGAATCATGAAAATACATGGAAAACTTGAACTTGTTTATCTGGCTTTTGTCCCATACGTTTTATGTTATGAAATAGTGTCAGCAGTGATAGTGCCAGAAAGGAGACAGCATCACAGCTGCCTTCAATACCATCTACACGACAGCAGGGTGCTTTGCTGTGGGAAATGCAGGTTTAGGGCGCAGCCCCCAGTTACGTCCACCAAGATTGTTGTACGATGCGGTGACGTACGGCAAACATGTCCCAACATCCACCCTTCTCTTGGTCAACGCTGTTTGACATGTGGGTCTCCAGTTCCTTCTAGAAGACCTGAATGGAGTCTGTCCCAGCCTCTGACCGCAGGCTGACCCTGTGACCAGTGTGGGCCAATGAGATTGTGACATAAGGAAAAGACTCCCAGCTCTGAGCCTCGGCCTCAAAGCGGCCTTGCACACATTTACTTGCCCTCTTGGATAAAGGCCACCGTGGTGAGAACGAGTCCCATCAGCCTTCTCCAGGGAAGTGAGACAAACTGGGATATGGACAGAGACGCCCCCACCGAGGCCGCCCCAGAACAGCCGGCCCCGCACTGGCCTCCAGGCTGGCCGCAGGAGCCTAAGCAAGCGCCGGGCTGCAGGACGCCAGCACCCGTGTCCGCACACGTCACACTACACGCTCACGGCCACGGGCTCCCCGGAAGCACTGCCTTTGGGTTTTAGCCGGCGTCACTGAGGCCGTGGGCAACTGGTGTCCCCTGCTGCTGCAGAGCGCCCGCGAGGAGGAGCTCGCAGGCCTGCTCTTGCTCCCCCGGGCTTGTCCTCCTGCCAATACCCACACATGAAAAGGGAATGAGAATTGAATTATGCTTTCTGCCTGCCCTGTTTTCATGAAGCATGACGAGGAACACCAGCAAACCAGAGCAACCGAAGTTCACGAGACCAGCTCTCCTGAACGAACACGTAATAACCAGCCTGCACGGCGCGACCGCCGTCAGCTTCTCCTCTTCGCTCTGTGGCTTCCTGGCCCCAGGACCATGTCCACTTAAACACAAACACGCATTCGAGGGTATCTGAAAACACGTAGCTATGAGAACAACTTTTAAAAGCAGGTTTCCATGAAAAATTATTTGCTTACATGCTACGTACGTATAAAAATGTTTCAAGGCAGACAACAGGCCAAAAGTACCTCCTCAAGCTTGGAAATTACTTTTCCTAAAATGTCACACACACACGCACACACACACACACACACACACACACAATATACATATACATACATATATACATATATATATGTATGTATATGTTTATAACTTGAAATCAGAGCTGAGAATTATTTAAGGTTTCCTGGTGATATTTATGAACATATATAGCACGTTGATGGGACTTTCAGAACTGTGCAATCTACCCACACACTTCGGCCTCATTCTCATGGGTCGTAAAGGAACCTCAGCTCCTTTTTGGGGGGTCTGTCTGGAGCAGGAGTTGCTCAGCATCTTTTTCATGGTAGAATCCAACTGCACCCCCTCTTACATACTTGTCTGGCTTTGCGGGCACAGACTAAAAACCTCAACAGAGATGTCGAGTCTCTTCTGTCCCTAAATCTCTCCCTACCTCCATGTTTTTCTTAAGTCAGCCAAAATAATTCTAAAAGCAAATGAATAACCATGCGTAAAGTGGTAAGAGTCCACAGTTTCCAAGTGCTTTTCACCCGAGTGCTCTATGGAATGCAATTTTTTCACTCTACTTCACATTATAGCAGCTTTTTATAACAGGTTAATACCTAATTATTTGAAGCCAGATAATATTTCTGATAGGCTATAATGAATGGAGTCAATTCCCTGAATACAAATAGGTGACATTTTTCTCTTTTGAATACTAGGCGAGCGGGCTTTTTAATTATGAACTATTCATTGTAGTTAGCAGTCTTATCAAATAATTGTTTTCCACCATTTCCATGCAACGGTATTCCCAAAGGACTGAGTCGGTTAATCCACATTTGATAAGGAGCTATTTTGCTTTGTTCACTTACGTGTTTCAAAGAAGGGACAGGGTCACACAATATTCCCTGTGGCCTGTGGTCATGATGAGACTGAGCAGCTGGCCACGGCAGGTGGGGAGCAGGGTAAAGGGTTGTCAAGCTGAAATAGAACACAGAGGGGTATTAATGAGAGCACCGTGGGAACTTCCGAGAACAAATCGATAACTTGTCGTTTAAGGTGTAAATATTCCTCACGGATACCTGCATGGGGGTTGGGGAGGGGGATGATAATGAAAAAGGAGATATTTAGATTTTGTGTTAAAAAGGAGCACTTGGGTTGAGGAGGTAGCACTTTAAGGTAGCACTACCTTAAAGACTAAAATTATGTCATAGTAAAGGATATTTTCAAAGAAGGCCTAAAAGAGGAAAAGGACAAAGAAGATAACATCTAGGCTCAGCCAAAGAAATCAGAGTTTTGGAAATAGATGGTGTGCTGGACCTAAAATCATTGACTAGAAGGGGGAGACCAAAAAATATTTCTATATCTATATCTATATCTATATCTATATCTGTATCTGTATCTGTATCTGTATCTATATCTATATCTGTATCTATATCTATATCTGTATCTGTATCTATATCTATATCTATATCTGTATCTATATCTATATCTGTATCTGTATCTATATCTATATCTATATCTGTATCTATATCTATATCTATATCTGTATCTGTATCTATATCTGTATCTATATCTGTATCTATATCTATATCTGTATCTGTATCTATATCTATATCTGTATCTATATCTATATCTATATCTATATCTGTATCTATATCTGTATCTATATCTATATCTATATCTGTATCTATATCTATATCTATATCTGTATCTATATCTGTATCTGTATCTATATCTATATCTATATCTGTATCTGTATCTATATCTATATCTATATCTGTATCTGTATCTATATCTATATCTATATCTGTATCTGTATCTGTATCTATATCTGTATCTATATCTATATCTGTATCTGTATCTATATCTATATCTATATCTGTATCTATATCTGTATCTGTATCTGTATCTATATCTATATCTGTATCTATATGACACTATCACCAGGGCCCGGCTTAGGAGAGAGTGGCAAACATGGTCAAGTGTGTGGGTGAGGGAGTTCTAGAGGCAGAGAAGTCAGCTGAGGACATATGAGGTTGGACAATTTCTCAAATTCATCCTAGAAAAAGTGCTACATACCTCATCGCTGAATATCACTGCGGTCACCTTGGAAGCACTCCCCTTGGGAAGCTGTGCAGCGATGTGACACCAGCGCCTAGTCCACCCTTCAAAGCAATTTTGGAACTCTTTTTTGGAATGGCCATCAGAGCTGTCATCATACCCGAAATCTGACAATGAAGTTCACGAACTCGCCACCGTGCCCTTACGTTGGCAGCCCTGTACAAACAACTCAGTAAGGTGTCATAACCTTGGCAAGATACAATGACAGCTCTGATTTCAGCTTTCATATTTGAGGAATCTGACACTAGAACTAAACCTGGTTGCATTTAATCTGTAGACACATTTTCTAATAGGGAAGGGGCTATTTTGCACCCCACCCCCCATCCAGGGAGCTATTTGGCTACATCTGCGGAAATTTTTGTTTGTCACAGCTCAGGAAATACTCCTGGCATATAGTAGGCACAGGCCAGTGAAGCTAGGAAATATTCTACAATGAACAAAGAGTTATCCAGCCCACAGCGTCGAGGCTGAGAAACTCTGCTATAGGCCCAGTTCCTTCCCATCCAGTTCTTATTTGCTGATCAGTTAATTCTACAGCTCCCCTAAGTAGAAAACATTGGTGTAAGCGTTTGATTAGAGTGAATAGGCCTAAGATAAGCAGGAATCAGAGATTTGTAAAAGAAGAAAGCTTACCCTTGACAACGTTCACAAATGAGGTAAGGAAGCCATGACCCTAATTTTCATAGAATAGCAATGACAATAGCTGCGTCCTTAACTCCCTAACTAAGTCGTATTCAGCAATGAGACCAGATTTGGGGAGCTGGGCGATATGGATTCCAGCGTGTTCAGTTTGTCCTGTCATTAACCCCTTTGTAATTGGAGCAAGTCTCTCCATCACTCGGAGTTAGCAGTCAGTAATACATTGTTTTTTTATCTTCCATTAGGGTTGCAAGGAAAAATCAAATGAAAGGAGCTCTGAAAATGAGGGAGAAGAGCGCTCTAACTGTATGTAATAAAAAGTGACTCGTGCTCCTGTTTGACATTATTTAAAGCATTTCCTCTAGCTAAATCCTGCTATGTATCAAAATGGGCTCCAAACATTTTTGAATTTTACTCTGGGAAATAACCTATTAGATTTTGACGACCACAGACAAAACCAAAACAAAACAAGTAAGTATCTCTTCACTGGGGGTTGGGAAATGCATCAGTTATCTATTCATAATAACGTTGCATATTAAATAATCACAAAATCAGCGTCATGCAGCATTAAGCATTTCTTGCTCATGTGTCAAGGATTACCTGGGGTTTAGCCAGATTGCCCTGTCTTGGCTTAGCTCACTCATCTATCCGGAGGTTGGCTAGGTGTCAGCTCATCTAGGATGGCCTCACTGGGCACTTGGCTCTGCTCCATCTTGTGTAGACGAGACTGGAGCACATTCTCATGTTGATAGTTGGGGGCAAGCTTCAGCTTGCATCTCTTCTGTTAACATTCCATTGTTCAAAGCAAGTCCTGTGACTGAGCTGTAAGTCAGGGTGGGTGCAACATTTCATCTACAGTGAGCGCATGCAAAGATATATGGCGAAGGATGTGGACACAAGGAATGGTCCTGATTTGGGCCCATGATGTGGGCCCTACTTCAGGAAACAAACGTAGTTCATTGAACTGTGAAGAGTGACATTCATACCTGATGGAGACGATTATGCATGCCCCTGATTTTCCAGACTTTGAGTTCAGTTACTGAATGCAACTATGAGTTGACTTCCTTGAAGAGGTAATGAGTTTGCTTAACATGTAAGAAGAGGGGAGAGCACATGTTTAGTCAGAGGGATGAACTAGAAAAAAGATAGCTAACTGTGCCTCAAAGTTTGTTTCCTTTTCTCCCTCCCTGTACATAGGATCATATGACTCATACTTTCCAATGGAATATGAACAGAAGCAATTGTATTATCTCCAGGATAAAGTAGTTAAGAAGTAGATGTGCATTAACTGTTCTTTCTGTTTTCCTTCTCCTGGCTGGAAATGAAATACTCAAGGCCCTACAAGATGGGGAGCCACAGAGGGATGGAAGCTGAGTCCCTGAATCTCATATAGAGGAAAGTCACCCATCAAACACCAATAATAGCATAAGACCAGTTCATGAGTTTGAAATAAATGACTGTGTTAAGCCCCTGAAACTTAGAGAAACTTATTAGTCACATCACCTACCATTATCCTAATAGGTATAATTTTAATATAAAACTTCTAATGATTTAAAATAGTAAGAATTATTTTTAAAAAAGAATTATAATTAGTCTTCCTTAGAAGTTCAGTGCAGCTTCTCACCCAACCCCAAGAATTTAAGTCTTTAACACATTCACCAAGTCAATATCTAACGCATTTGAGTACTTCCAGTAATGGTTACTTCTGAAGCAATCATTTCTCTTTAAGAAAATTCTGTTTATAGGAAAAGCTTTCCCGAGTTTGAGTTGCAAAATCCAGCCCTAAATGCCTCTACCTTTTATTGTAGTACATGGTTGGATACTTTCCGGACAGCCCTCATGTGTCTACCCATTTGTCTGTTCTAAAATTACCAAGCTTAAGCTTATTGTCTATTCTCAAGGGCAAATCTTTTACTATTTAATAATATGTATACATTCTACCTACCTACAACCTTAAAGACAACAAATTAAACATTAAACTGTCTTTGGGAAACGCAGCAGCAGTAATTACATATCACAACTTTAATATTCATTGTAAACTGTGATAGCTACCAGTTACACTAACACTATGACAAGTTAACTTTTATTGTGTAAAAATCTAATATATGTAGAATAAAAGTCACCAAATAAGTACCTGCAAAAACAAAACTTTGAGATTTTTAAGGGTTCCAAACATAGTAGTAGAAAGAGACCACAAGCCCTTTTACAAACATACGAATTTTACTATGTTGAGACTTGATGACTTTTTGAGGTTTTTGTTCCAACATTTTGATATAAAGAAGGAATTGTATTAACTAAGTCAACTAGAAGAATTTTTATGTAATTTCTAAGAAATTCTGTTTTTTGAAGTTCTCTAACACCAACATCTTGTATCCATTATTTTTATTTATACTTTTTCCCCTGACTTGAGTATTGATTCAATTATGCAGAGCTTCCAAGAGGAAAACTTCATATTGAAAACTTCTGACCCCTTCGTGCATTTTTACTAACCAATCAAACCTTTAGGAATTTTTTTCCTGTCACTAAAATTCTAGAACATGGTAGATGGCACCCTCTACTGGTTCTCCGATAACGTAGCCAAACTTACAATTTTGACAAAGAGCGACCACTTTTTAATGACACATAGGGAAACATTACTGGGATTATTAATTGAAATGTAACTGTTTAAGAAAGATAACAGATGTCTGCTGATTTTAATGCACTTCCCAGTTCTATATTCAATAATGCATTTGGGGCTTTTACCACCTCCCATCTGTGTTTTATTTATTTTCTGAGAATAAAAGCATAGTTGCTTGAGAGAGCAGTAATGCATATATGTCAGATTTCAAGAACAATGATTGATAGATTTTTATTTACTACCAAAGGAATACAGTCTCGATATTTTAGAACAAAAAAGGAAAGAAATCAAACACTCCTGACATGATACCAGTGCAAGAATGAGTCTCTTCATCAGCACTTCTTCTCCTCTTACTTTCCAGATTTAATTTGCCATGGAAAATATTATTTTGTGTGTGTGGATCAACTACCTGGTTTGGAATTTTATGCTGAGTTGTGGGGTGGGAGTGGTGTGGAATTTAATCATGCATTAGGTTTTAGAGTAACAGTGTAAGGAGGAAAAAACAAAGATATTCTCCTTCCATGCCCTTAAATAATGTAATGCTTCAGATCACCTGCTGGTCATGCTAGTTTCTTCTCCTAAAACTGTCAGAATACTAATATAAATTTTCAAACAAGGAAAAGAACAAAGTGTGTGTGAATGTAGGTATCCCAAGTCCAGGTTTTCAAATTTTAGTACGGAATACAACTCGATTTTTAAACTTGCCTTCACTCAGTGGAAAACTATTTCACCACTGTTGATACAATTATTTTTCCCTATTAGGTCAAATCTCATTTAAAGATATTACATCAAACATCTTCTGAATAACAAGGATTCATAATTCTCCTCTTATAGAGCATTTATGACTAGACATTCAACACAAGCTACTGACCCCAAAACAAGCAATCTTAGTAGTTTCTTGGAGTTCATGGTTTGATTTAAAATGTAGGGGGGGGGGAAGAGTATTTAAAGAGCTTTTTTATTTAGAGTGAGAAAAGGGAAAGCCAAAATTAAGAATGTTCTGTGCATGTAAATTAGAAATTTACTATAATGGTATTTCAAGCTACGATAAGAGTTTTGATAGAAACTATTCAAAGATGGGTAAAATCCTAGCTACAGCAGGTCCCTGAAAAGGGGAAGACATAAAAGAAATTGTTTTCTCAGGAATTTATTGAATGCTCACACAATAAAACACCATTCTCCATTAAATGTAAACATTCACTAGAAGATTTAATCATTTTGTCCTAAATTATAGGAGCTTGCTTTGCAGTTAGATGTCAAAAGTTTTTGAAGAAGACTTTAACTGTAGCTTAGCGTAGAGAATTAGCTTATGCTAATGAAATGAATCAGGCTAGAGGTTTTCCACGGTGGGTCTGCAGACTAGCTTTGCTACACCACCGTGTTTTCCCTGGTCCACATAGTATTAAACACCAAGATAAACCAAGTTGGTTTTTCATGAGGCTCAGTACCTTCAATTTAACGACCTGTACTTTAAACTGTGTTTGTGCTGTCAATGATCTCTTTTATGAACAAAGATATCAGAGCACAATTAAAATTAATAAATAAAAATTAAATTAAAACTGATCTTATTTGGCAAAAGAAAAAATCGACAATGCTCTGGTTCTGCCCCCTCCCTGTACTTTAAAAATTTGACTTACCTTTAAGACACTAAAGACTGTAGTAACTGCCTTGTTAGTCCCCCACTTTAAATTTTTCAAAACAGTCATCTAACCCTAACATCTCTGGGATGAAATTTCGGAACCAAATTTCCTCAGGTCAGAGTTGGCACAGTACTTACAAAATCTGCTTATTTAACAATAAGCATGCTGTCAAAATAACAGGGTGTCGTAATTCCAAACCAGTTGTACAACTTTTGCAGTTTGTGGAAAGGATTTTTGTTTCTTATGGTTTTTGGGACACACTTGTGAATCCCACACGTCTATCAGTAGGATTTATCTTTCAGAATGGGGAAGATGTGTTTTGCCCGTCATAAATGAACTGTAATCCCCACAGACGCAGTTTAATTCAAAAACACTCTCTCCAGAGCTGCTAATTTTGGCAATGCACACTCTCTCCTCCATGTGCTATCCTTCGGGGATTTCACAGGCCTTGTCCGTAATGGTTTCTACTTAGGATGTCTGGAAAAGTAGATGTTATGGTCACAGAAGGGCCATTAAAGGGAATTTGAAAACAGATCTGTTAAATTGTTCAATTGTTAAGAGTCTTCAAGTTAGATGGACTATGCTAATTGAGATTCAAGGAACAACCCCATCCACCTACTGCTTATACCGCAGTCTCTAACTCCTAACATGCTTCTATCTCTTTCTCCAGCCTGGTTTGGTGTTCTCCCTGGAGAGAGAAATATTAGCAGAACACAGTGTGCATAAAAAGCACAGTGGATAAATAATGACTCGCCCCGAAATGTGGATGTCATTTCCATTTCCTTCTGCTGTGCGGTGCCTTCGCGATTTCAAACGGCCATCTTTTTTTCATTAATTACATCAGCTCTGCTTTTGTTATGTCTTGTTGGAAAAGAGAAAAGAAAGTTTCCAGTATTTCTCTTCTAGACTGTGGAATGCAGCAGCTGCTGTGTTTTGCAAACATCCCGTCCTATCTCAGGATCTTTGGTCAGTTTCTGAGTGGATCTGAAAACATTTTTGTGTATTGTTTTGTTAGCTTTTCCTGAACTTGTGAGTTTGTGCTTCTTTTCTCTCTCTGCTCATCTTTTGTGGCCTTTTTCTCTTCTCCTCCACCTGGCTCTGATTTTCAAGTCTTATAATAGGTCTCAAGAGCAACAAAACTGTCCCAAAGGTTTCCCAGCTTGGCCCTGTCTCAGCAATACAACACTAGCTTTGAGCTATTTTGTTTTGTCTCACTTTGTTTTGTTTTGTTTTGTTTTTAATTGTAAGTTATTTTTTCCTTCTGTTTAAATGGTTTTTCAGGACATGGTTTCTCTTCCACCATGCATGCTAGCTTCTCCCTGTCAGACAACATCTTTTTGGTCCTTGTCATGTGACAGTTGTCTGAGAAGGAACTTGTAGTCCTACCTACTGTCGCTGCCTTCCTGGGCTAGGAATACCACCGTCATAAGGATTCCCTGAACATGGGCAGTGCTTCATGAGTTTTAGAAGTTCTTACGTATCTGTCATCTCCTTTGACCTCACAAGGATCCTGCAATGGAAATAGGATAGATGCTATCCTTCGCATGTGGTAGATGAGGAGAACTAAGGCCATAAGGAGGCATGGAACTGATCCAGCAAACTCTGAGTTCTAGTAAATGGTGGATCAGGAACCAAAGACCAGTCTTCAGTGTTTTCTCCCCGTTTTTCCTGGGTCTCTTTTTCTTCATCTGTAAGATGGGAAAGGTAATAATTCTGTGTTGGTATGAGGAAAGAATTCGAGAATTGGGTAAAGCCCCTAGGGTCATGCCTGGCACTTAGTAAATGCTCAGTAAATGTTCACTATTAGCCTTTATTTGTCATATAAACATACCAGATAAATTGGCTGAATGCAACTCCTATCTTTCCGCACGCATCAGGGCATACTGGCCTACAAAGGAGACCCTCCAGAGATGCCACTGACTGAAATACAATGACTGAAATGTGTGTTTGTTCTAGCTGATCAGCAGCAACAGCCCTTCTGCCCCTAGAAGGAAAATTACACACGAAGGTTGATGGGTTCATACACAGAAACCAGCTAACGCACAGTGCACACATGGGAAACAGATTCTGGACTCCTACCCTGTCTCACAGCTTATAGGATGCACGACCATGGTTTGGACAAGTGATTTCATCTCCCTGTGCCTCAGTTTTCCTAGCTGGAAAATGTGGGTATTGAAGCCTCTAAAATAAGTTTATTTAGTAAATGAGTATAATGGGGATGTTCAATTGGAACTTTTGACCAAGGCACAAAGATATATCATGTATAACAGGCCCTCAAAATGCAAATTTACAAATACTCGAGTCCATTGAGATTATGAGCCCTTCACCCAAAGGTCCTTCATCAGACAACAGATACAAAAGGAGTGGGGTTGGGGGGAGGATTTGTCAGGAGCCTTGTGTAGGTGAGAGCTCCACTCTTACCTCCCCGGTGGGAGGGCTGTGGTGATACTGCCTTCCAACCAGAGTCAGGTGAGAGGGGCCCCAGTCGAACCATTGAGAGAGCATGATCGGTGCTCCTGGGCCCCACTGGACCATGGCCTACCGGGTGTCTGAGAAGGTGAATGCAGCTGATGGCCACAGGGCAGAGAGCTTCCCCTGGGAAGTAATGTCCTGTCCCATAGAACATTACAGGTGTGTGACCCCTGGGAAACAAGCGCCACTGCCTTGTCCCACAGAAGTTACAGGTGTATGGTGGAGCCCTCTCAAAGCTCCACCGTGGAGGCCCTGCCCACGACAAGGGAGTTGCGTCTGGAGGGTTCTGGGAAGGAGTCCTCTGACGTTTCTCAGGAGGTGAATGAGGCAGCGTCCAGCCCCACCCCCACCCCTTCTTGAGGCCACGCAGCTGTCTCACCAAAGTGCCTGGGAGGCTGAGCCATCCCTCCGCCCTCTCTCTTTCCTCTTTGCACGACAAGCAGCCAACCAATCTGTGGCTCATGGGAGACAGGGAGGGAGGAGTGTTTCACGTTAAGTCATGTTCAAGCTTTGATTAGAATGCAATAATGGATGTTTTCAATGATAAATCTAGTGTGTTCTCAAAGCCATCAGTATTCTTTTCCCTTGGCTCTGCAGGCCTATTGTCTGAACTGAAAAAAAAAAAATGGTGCATGCAAAAGAATATTAAGAAGAAAAATTTAAATACTGAAAATCTCTCTCTCCCTAGAATATTAAGATAACCATCAAGTTTCTACTTAATTACTTCTAGTAGAAAAGAACTCACTACCTCAAAAAGTGATTGAAAACCTACAGATGTTAGTTTGTTCTTACACCAGACACAAAATTCATATTCAAATAATTTCTGTCCATGTGTTCATCTTTTATCACAATAAGGACTACAGATTAGGTTTAGCTGAAATGCTGTGGTTTTAAGTTTTTTTCCTTTCTTCCACATAATATTAGAAGACAGTTACGTCTTCCTTTATTCTCAGCCTACGTATTATTGTTTTTTATTTAATGTAGCAAACTTATGATCTTGATCTCCCTCTGCAAGTTTTCGAGTTTGTCAGGGTCCCTCCTCTTGAATTGAACATGAGGCCCAGACGTAACCCAAGAGCAGGGCTAAGCTAGCAGTCATATAACGTGCATATTAGGTGTGTGGTCAGCTCAAATCCCTCCAATTACTCCTATAGGAAAAATCACGCAAGTCAGGTCGTCCTCATCCTGTACTGACAAAAAGGGAAGAAAAAAATCTACCTCTGTTATATACTCCATCTTGTTGATTTTTACCCTAGTATTCCAGGCTTCCACAAATACTTGAAATCTTTCTTCTGATTAAGACTGATGTTTTAGAAATTGTTTTAAGTCATTTGGTAGTTTATAAGCATTCTTCAAATGCTCACTTACATCACTCATAAAAGAATTGAAGAGTACCATTACTTCTCAGTAAACACCGTTGGTTATGTAGCCCCTTGTGCATGTCACCTGGGAATATACTCCCAGGTGCTGTAGATCAGTTAAATACAAACAATTTGGTTACAGTGAACTTGGTATGAGGTAGTTACTTCTCGGGAAAACCAGGCCATACAACGTACATGGCAAGGACAGCCGGTGTGGGGGGGTGGGCAAGCACACTGCAAGGCCCAGACCCCAGTGGGGAGCAGTGATCTGTCTCATCAGACTGGCTTGTAGTGTGACGTTGACTCCGGTCTGACCTTGTTTCCCCCCACATTCTAAGCCTGATTTTCTGGCTTTATGGTGCTTCTAGGAGCTAACATGTAGTCTTTCAACAAATTCCATTTCTGTTCGAGGTCAGGCCAGCATTACTTTCTGCTGCCCACCAGTAAGAGACTATCACGATGATTTTCCCCTTGCTACTTTAAATGCTCATTTGCATTTCTTCCTCCAACAGTTTCAGAGCAAGATGTCATACCTCTGTTAATACGAACATTTATAGATGTTTAGGTGCTGGGCAAACTGAACGGCGGCTATTGCAAATGAGGTTCACTCAGTTTCTTTTTCTTTGAAAGCTCACAGAGCTGCTGCTTGGGCTACACATTTCAGAGGAACGAGGTTTCTATCAATGACAGTTAAAATTAGCAAATTTAGCAGTGATCAGCACTTAGAGGAGAGAAAGTTGAGTGTGGATAAAAATATACCATAGTTCTCTTCCTGTTGGAAGTGAACATTTCTAGCACCAAATATATATGAGGGCCTTCTGGGAAGTAGCCAGCCATGTGACCATTCTTGTTAGATCGACAATGGCTGGATATTTTCTCCAGACAGCCCTCTTACGATAAGTCACAGAGATAAAATCATAGGCATGCACTGCATCGTATTGTCCTGATGACCTTCAGCTCATGCTGCTTCTTTTGCTTTGGTTTGCATGTGTGTAATCTCTAACCCATCGATTGTGTATTTTATAGGTTGTTTCTCAAAGGACAATTTTCTTTTACTTACTAGTTTTTAGGAAAAGAAGTGTTGTTTTCAATACACAGCTGCATTTTAGTAGGAGCATTTTACACATGCATTAAAGTGGTTGAATTAGGAGTCTCTCTAAAAGTTCTGGTCAGCAATTCCTCTCTCTCTCTCTCTCTCTCTCTCTCTCTCTCTCTCTCTGTGTGTGTGTGTGTGTGTGTGTGTGTGTGTGTGTGTGGCGGTGCTGTTTCCACACCACCTGCAAGCAATTCTCTGACACCAGCTGGGTGTCCTACAATTCAACTCAATTCTGACACTATCTACCTAGAGACAGAGTCAGATCCTACAGATTAAGGGTTCAGTCCCACAAGATGCCCTTACCCCCTTTAGATGCCAGTCGCAAACCCAGGTTTGACACCTGTTCATCTGACTGACCAGATAGCAATTGAAGGTTCCAGTGGCTCCCCTCCCACACACATGTTGGATTTGATTCATTTGCTAGAGTGGCTCACAGAACTCAGAACATTTACTTACTGAGATCACCGGTTGATTGTTAAAGGAACAGCCAGGTAGAAGAGATGTATAAGGCAAGGTATGAGGGAGAGGCAGGGGCTTCCACGCCCTCCCCAAGTCTGCCACTCTCCCCAAATCTCCTTGTGTTCACCAACCTGACGGCTCCCTGAACGCTGTTCTTTTGGATTTTTATGAAGGCTTCATTGCATAGCATGACTGATTATACCAAGCCTGTCCAACTGTGGCCTGCAGGTCGCAAGCAGCCCAGGAAGGCTTTGAATGTGGCCCAACGCATGGACCTTTTTTTTTTTTTTTTTTTTTTTTTTTTTTTTTTTTTTTTTTTTTTTTTTTTTTTTTTTTTAGCTCATCAGCTATCATCAGTGTTAGTATATTTTATGTGTGGCCTAAGACAATTCTTCTTTCAATATGGCCCAGGGAAGCCAAAAGTTTAGACACCCCTGGATTAAATCATTGACCTCTGGCCAACCTCCAGACCCTCCCTCCTCCCTGGAGTGGGGGTAAGGGTGGGGGTGCAACTGAACCATGGGATTAGTTTCCCCAACTCCCATTCTGGGTGTATGCCTTATTAACATAAACTCAGGTGTGGTTAAAAGAACTTGTTAGGAATATTAAGACACTTTTATTGCTCTTATCACCTAGGAAATTCCAGTGGTTTTAGAAGCTGTGTGCAAGAAATGGGACAAAGACCAAATACATATTTAATCACAATAGCACACTCTGGTTAGTTTCAGTAAGTTATAAATAGACTGCATCTCAGAACTAAACTACCAACTAAAAAAGAAAGGCATTTCAGACTAGAGACCCTAGTCCCTGCACACCTGAAAGGCTTCTGAGCAAAGGATCTAGTAAAGGATCTAGAATCACTGCAAGTAAGCCTGCATCCAGTTTTTACAACCCCCTACGTCATTTCAGTGCACAGCCTCCGTTGAGCGTGACTGGCCCAGTAGACAGTTGATGACTCTGTGGTGGACTCACCCTCTCTCTTCTGCAGCCTTGAGATTCCTTTCTGGGGAGCCACTCCCCTCGGCTTGTGGACAAACTCTCAGGAGGGGCTGCCCCCAGGCTTCCTGCGGCAGGGGGAGGCGAGTAACCCAGGCTCAGCCCATCCATTGTGATTGGATGAGGGAGAGGCATCTGACCCAGGCTAGCCCGGAAAGGCTCAATTGCCATGATAAGAAAGGGGGAATAATGACACAAGTTTAGCAAGAAATTTTGCTACATAATCATTCAACTTGCAAAGTTACATTTTAGAATTTTCTTCTTTTTAAACTCCACAGCCAAATGATTATTGGTACATGGTTATTGGTACAAGAAAATAATCAAAGACACTAAGCATGTTTGATTCCATGAAAAAAAATGGTTAGTAACCTGAACATCTAGAGAAGCTCACCCAGATCTTCAGGCAACTTCAAAATAGTAATGGCTGGGTAATTCATAAAAACATATTCTATATAAGCCATTTCCTATCAATTATCAAGGCAACCCTGAGCTATGAGTCCAATTTTAGTCAAGTAGACTTTTCTATGTCCCCAAAACTTTTCTAACACAACTTTCAGCCTCACCAAAAGCTCACAGTACAATCCTTTGGAGATTCTCCATGCCGACTTCATTCCAGTCCTTGAGTGGAGAAGGGGAGAGATGGGGAGGGGGAGGGGCGGAGGGCGAGACTAATGTGATTGGAGCTCCTGAGTCCCTCTGGGCCTGAATTAAATTGCCCCAGGATTTTTCAGAGCCATCAGGTGTCTTAGTCTGCTCAGGCTGCCATAACTAAATACCATTCATTGATTCCTAAACAGCAGAAATTTATTTTCTAATAAGGTAAAAGAAGGTGACTTCCTTCTTTGGAGCAAGATCCTCTGGAACTGCTGACTTGAGTTAGGAAAAAACGATAATAACTGTGAAATTTTGCAGCCCGATTCACATTATAAATGAAAAATTTCTACTTTGCCCAAGTTTGGTGAGTTTAAGTAGCTGGCTTTTCTTTCTTATCAGGGAAGTGGATTCTTGTCATAGATGATAAAAGTTACTAGAATTTTTGTTTCTATTAACATTTTTATTTAAAAATTGTTCCTATATAATCAAACAATAAAAATATGTTTAAAGAACAATATAATCTCCAGCCTTTACTTTTCCCTTCAGTATCGGTGCCTGCGGTAACCAATGTCATGACATCAGTGTAACTCCTTTTGCAATGAAAATGGAATTATACTGTACATACTACTCTGCATTTTTTTCTTTTCTTTTTTTTTTTTTTTGTTGGTATTTGATGGACATCTCAGGCAGTACCTGTAGCTCAAACACATTTTTCACAATAGCAGCATAGTATTTCAGGTAAGCATGTACCAGAATGTATTGACTAGAATATTTAAGTTGTTCAGATGTCATGTGTCTGTCACCACAAAGAATTGGTCAGTAAATATTCACCTGCTCCTACCCTGACAAAAACACGAAATGAGATTTCTCTAACGTGCATTTATTTCAGGATAATTTCAAGGTGCTACCCGATCCCTCCAGCACAGGGAAATAATGACTTTTGTGGACAGGAGCCTTTGATAATAGAAATAAAAGAATGTAGACAATAACTTTGAATAACTCAGGTCACAAGTGATCCCATTTGCTTTTGCAATGTGGCATTTGTTACACTCAACTTGCATAAATCATTCCTAGATCTGTGAGAGGGCCAGGAAGTCTCCATGTGTAGTGGGAGGCCTTGGGTGGTTTCTCAAAGTGGGTTCCTAGAGCCATACTGGTGCGGATAACACACACGTTGACGGCCAGGACTCCACTACTTACTACTCGGAGGTTTGGATTCAATGGGATTGCGGTGGGGCCCAGGTAGCTTCACTGCAACAACAACAAAATCCTGGGCAGAATTCTCAGGTGAGAGCCCTGGAGGTCGCGAGCTTTGGACTAGATCAAGGGTCAGTCAAATGTGGCCCTACACCTGTTTTGTTCAATAGCTCATGAACTCAGAATGGTTTTTACACCTTTAAATGGTTGGAGAAAAAAGATTTCCCGATGTGTGAAAATGGCATGCAATGCAAGCCTCCGTGTCCAAAACCAAAGTGTTGCTGGAACCCAGCGCGCCCGTGCATCCCCTCTTATCTCGGGGTCCCCTTGAGCTGCAGTAGCAGAGCTGGGCAGTGGCCGTAAAGAAACCAAATGGCTGCAGAGCAGATTTGTTTACAATCTGGTCCTCTGCAGAAGCTTGCCAAGTCCTGGACTAGGTATTCTTTAAGGTCCCTGTCATTTCTGAGGTATTTCATTCAGTGTGATTGTTTACCTCCTTCAGAATGCAAATACACGGCCAAACCCTGGCGCCGGTGCCGACCCAGGGAGGTACGAAGTGGGGGCAAAGGCCCAAAACCAAGGTGAGCTTCTTGTTACCAGTCACTGCTAAGTTAGGAGGTGATGTGAGCTAGATTCCAAAGTGTTCACTGACACAGTCAGAAACGGAGCAACCACGGCTGGGTACTGTCCAGACAGCCCTCGTGTATACACCAGGCCCTGTTGTCAGTGACTGTGATGCAGGTACGACCACCACCCTCCTATGCAGGTACGACCACCGCCCTCCTTTTACAGCTGATTACGTAACTTGCCTGAGGACACACAATCCTAAGTAGCAAATTGGGTATTTGAAGCAACGCCGGACAGCTGCAGTCTGGGCTCAAAACCACTACGCCCTTACAGCAAGCAATTCATTCAAAGTCATTTCTAGGGAAAAATCACTCTGTTTTGACTCGTATTTCAATTCCAATTTTAAAATCAGGGGTGTGGGACCTTCCTCTCTGAGCATCATGTCACCTTTTTACCCAGGGTCACAGGATCAAATATCCTCCAGGCCAATTAGGAATGTCCATGAATGAAGACCACTTCCTCCTCAAACAGTTCTTTTTCCTACGATAAATAGCAGCATGGAAATAAAGCCTTTCGTCAGAGGGACGCGGCTGAGTAAGGAGTGAGGGTACCCCCAGGTGTGGCCGGGACTGTGCAGAGCTGGAGAGGACACCCCCCATCACAAAGGGGCCTGCTGCTCACATCTAGCTGGTTACTGACACGTAGAAATGAGGGCAATTCAGATTTTCATAGCGAATCTCCGAGCTCAGCTACTAATGCCAATATTAAAAACAAACAAACAAAGAAAACGCAGCGTCTGGGCCAAACCAAACAAGACTTCAAGTCACCAGTGTGTAACTCATGCTTAAGCAATTTTCTCTTTAGGCTAAATCATCTTAATTCCAAACCTTTCCTAATGGATCTCTCTAAGCCCAGACCTTTAATCAGAATCATGGCCGCCCCTTGAACGGGTGCCAGGCTCTACAGTCATCTACAGTTGATGAGAGTTACGAAGTAACTTTCAAACGCTGGAGTCCTACCTGGCAGAGAGCGATGCTATGATCAAGCGTAATGCCCTCCTCATGGATGTTATATTAAAAAAAGTCTGCTTTATATTAGAGAAGACAGTCTTTACCGGGACCAACGGCATTGATAAGTGTTTTTCCTTAATGGAAAAGCATATTTTCATAGCTTTTCCAGGAATATCTTGGTGCTTTTAATGGAACCATAAACCATTGCCATATTTAATCTTCAATCACACAATGCTTATTTTATTGAATATAATGGCTCATGCACATTCACTAATGGCCCTCAAATAAAAGACATTTTTTTTTGGATAAACTGGAAACTGCTTGAGAGGAGAGTACACAATAAGGAAAAGAAAAAATAACGCATGTTGTTTAGTTGAAGGGAAAAAAATAATGGTTGGAGTACTATAAACTTGAATGATAAATCACTGTAATAAAATAATTAAAAAACATTCATCATTCTGACAATCTGAAGTATTTAAATTGTTCAGATAGTGTACTAAAAATCTACCTAAAGAACTTTCAGGTCTCATAGAAGCAATTTTTTATAAAACAATGTTTTAAAACATTTTCTATGAGAATCTATTCAGAAAAATAATATGTTAAATGGAATTTCAAAATCAAATATAATTTAATGCTCAAATTTGACATTGATATATTCTGGTTGGAGTTTATGAGCTCTGCATGGAGTAAGCATTATTTTGAATATTTTCAGTTACTTTAATATATAGTGTCATAAATAAGGGACAGACTGTCTTCAGAGGCCTGACTAGGAGTTTGGAGTGCAAAAAGCATGGAATGTTGGCACGCACAAACAATTTTCCAATGGAAATTAAGTGATTAGATAGAAGCACAAATAGGACACTTATTGGTTAAGAAATGTGGGACTTTAGAAAACATCAATTAAAAAAATCATAGAACACGAAATGCAATGTGGCATCCTGGATTAGATCATGAATGAGCAAAAAGATATCAGTGGGAAACAACTGAAATCTGAATAATGTCTGGAGTTAAGTTAAAAGTAACAGACCAACGATGGCATTGTAGTTTTGACGACTGCACCCTGAGAATGGAAGGTATTGATGTTGGAGAAAACTGGGTGACAGGTATATGGAAGCTCTAGTTTTGCAACTTTTCTGTAACTCTAAAATCATGCCAAAATACCAAGTTTATTTGAAAAATCACAAAATAATTTGTAAGAGTATTAATCTGTGCCCTGAAAGCATCCAACAGAATAGGGTAGGCTGATAAAATTCACATGCCATTTGGTGCCATTGCTTGATGAATGAGTGGGTGGCATGTGTGTCTATCAAGTGGGTAGGTGGCGATACGTGAACACAGTTACACGTCAGTCTTTTTCTCAGTTGACAGCCCTGCTGCTCAACACCGAAAAGGACAGGAATGATGGTGAGAAGCAGTTTCCAAATATTCTACTAATAAAATATATTAATGAAAATATATGTAATGCCTATTAATAATATACATTTAAACTTTAGGAAATTCCTCTTCTTATCATGGTGTTCAAAAAAGTAAGTTGTCATAGCTGGACAACTTTCAACTTGTGCTTTTTTGTGTGTTATTGATTTTTCTTCAAACAGTTCGTGTATTGTCAAGTATACGACCATGCAAATGATTATCGTGTGTCCCAGACTCTACGACCACGACGTTATACTCATTTCTGTCCCATTAGCAAAGAGACTACCTTGCAATCGTTTTTCCTTTTGTTGTACAGAACATAGGCCCTAATGAGGTGGAGCAGACGTATGTCAGCATGTTAAAATAAATTTAATAGGTCTGCTTTGGAGCAGAACGTAGAAGGCCAATGGCAAGCCAACACTTTCATTGCAACAACCCAAAAGAGGCAAATAAATTCCCCCAAAAAGCATATTTTTTTAAGACATCAGAGAATAAGAAAATAGCATAAACCAAAATTCAAGAGAAAGGAGAACCACTTTCTGAAATAAGTTGGCTGTTGTCGGCCAACATTTTCCTTAGGGACTGAGGATTCTTCTTGACTGAGGCAGAAAGCTTACGCTGGGGAAAGAGATCTTTCTTGTGGAGCTAGAAGAGTCAAAAGGAAACACTAAAGGTCTCAGTGACGGATGATGCTGGTGGCATATTTAAAATGCAAGTAGAGAATCTGGACGTGTGCCAAATGACTCTCATATGGTTGAGATCTCAAGAATTAGGATTAGGTTACACTGACCCCAATGACACAGGTTCAACACAGAAACAACAGGGAGAGTAGATCAGAGACCACTAATTAGTCCTACCTCATGACTTTCTACACCCCCAGCAGCCTCTTTCACTTCTGCACCAGCACCAATGCCCGTGTCAAAGGTTCCAGCAAGTGGAAACCATCAGAAGAGCCTTCTGGGCTCAGCCGTGATGGTATCCTGCGAGTGAAGCAAAGCACAGCTCCTTCCTGGAGGCCAGAGGAGCCTCAGACAGAAGCAGCACAGGATGGGCTCACCTGCAGATTTCCAACCAGAGCTTAGACCTCCATGGTCCCCAAAGAAAATGTGTGCCAGCTGCCAACTGGGTGTTGACTTCATCCCAGATGACATTAACACCTGATGACTGTGCTGAGCCTTCTACCCTCTGAATGAAATAGGAATGATTTTTTTTTTCCTCTCTCAGTTTAAGATGAATTGAGGACATTTATCTGGACAAGGGAGCCAGAATCTTTACCATCTACATAAAGCTGCACTGAAGAATAATGTAACAGGTCTGAGCTCCACATTGTGCCAAGGTAAAAGAAATATTACACCAACAGTGTGGCAGCTTGTGTTTCTGAAGTGGAAACGTTTCTCAGAGGAGTGAGTCACTCGTTTTTAAAATTTGTTTTTAAACTCCAATATTCCAACATACATTGTTCTAAGAAGCCATGAAAAGAATCTCAAATTCTAGTTTCTGGGAATGCACTCCATTTGTCACCATTAAAAGAACAGCATAAACCTGAGTCAACAGAAGGATTCGTTCCTGGGCCCGTTCATGTTAGTGAAATTGAAGAATTAAAACTCAATGTCATGGCCTAAGGAAAGATTTCATTCCCTTTATTTCACCCTCATCTTGATGTATAATCAGCCATACTTAACAGTTCAGGGTATATTTATTAAGCAAAGCAAGTATATGGCACATGATTTATCTCTAAAGAATTTCAATTGGGCCTATTTGTCATTCAAGGTGTGTGCTCAATTTAGCATGGCGTCTGTTCACTCAAGCCTCTGTCTCACATGTGCTCAGTGATGAAATATTTAGCTTTACATAAAGTTACTGACACCAAAATAAAAAAAGGCCACATTTAAATGAACTGCAAAGGCAATAATGGCCTCAGAAAATCAAATACAATCTTGAGTAACGTTGCCAATATATGGAAAGGCAGTAGAGGATCTATTTTTATCTTGTTTTGTTTTGCTGATTATGTACACTGAGTTCTCATAAATGAAAAAAAGGTCATATTTCTTTTTACAAATCTGTCAAAGTAGCCTAGTTTTCTATGCATTACATTGTTTTGTTTAATGAAAGCCTCAATGTGAATTTTAACATAAACAATTAATAGAAAATTGGGGCAATCTTAGGAGTTAATCTGTGGCAAATTATTCTGGTTACAAGGAAACACTTGATTTATACACTTTTAATGTTATAAAAGATGCCAGTTGAGGAAAACAAAACACCCAACATAAGTAAATGTTATTTTAGCAAATACAATTGTTACCATTAGATGTAGTACTTCTATTTCACATCTATAAAGCAGATGGCATACAAGAATGTGATCTATTTAACCATAAATGCATTTAGAAATATTATATAGATTTGTTCATTTTTAGTGTCTTTTTCAGTGGGGCAGCTGGGAAGTCTACAATAAACAGTAGTTCTCATATATTAAAAAATAATATTACAGAGAATTTTTGGAATCAAGTCAATCTTTCATACCAGTTGAGGTATCTCTGTTACTACTCCTTTTTATAACATCCCGTTCATTACCTTCATTTTATTTGTTAAATTCTAATGATTGATTAATTAATTGTATAAATTTGACATAGTGCCTTTCCTGTTACATTCTGAACTCCATGAGGTCTGGAACTACGTTTGCTTGTTCACTACACCGTAGTTAATAATATTTAGTGCTTAAAACACAGACATGCTCCATGAAGACGTGCTTCACGAGTACGGATGGAGCGGCCCGCACCGGGGACGGGCAGGCTGCAGCTCGAATCCAGACAGCCGCCTGCTTTCACAGCACCTAAGAATGGCTTTTCCACCTTCTATTGAAGCTGTTCTTCAGACAGTTATGTAAGTACCTAAATAGTAACCTCAGTTTTCCCTCTTGGCCCATACATTCTAAAATATTCATTTTCCAGCCCAGAAGAAAAGTTTTGTGACCCTGATGTAGACCAGCAGTGTCCAACGGAACCGTCGTGATGATAGAAGCTTCCATGTCTGTGATGTCCTACAGGACAGCCAGAAGCACATATAGCTATTGAGTACATGAAATCGGTCAAAGTGTGACTGAGGACTTGAACTTTTTATTCCATTTTCACTAATTTAAATAATCACATGTTGCTAGCAGCTAGTGTATTAGACAGCAGCAAAAATAGATATACAAAAAAAGGACTTCATGTAAATACAGTTAAGTGATTACTTGGACATCAATTGTGCCCAAGGAAAAAGTGAGAAATACATGCTAATTTTGCAGTTAGTTGGTCTTTCTGGCAAAAAAAAAAAAAAAAAAAACCACATAGAATTAAAAACATACACTAAATTATCTACCACTAGTTCATTAAGATGACTCATGTCATGACAATACTTGAAAGAGGCCTAAAGGTAAAAATTAATTCATTTAATTTGATACTTAAATAGAAATTCATTTCAAATAAATAGTGGCACTTCTTTCTATAAACTGTGACTGAGAAAGTAATTATTTTGGATGAGGCAGATAATGTTAAATTTCTATTAAGAAAAAATATGAAGAATATTGTTTTTAGGGGAGTTCCCTGGTGGTGTAGTGGCTTAAGGCTTCCGCGTTGGCACTGTCAGCGCTGCGGCCTGGGTTCGATTCCCAGTCAGGGAGCTACCCACATACCAAAAAGCAAAAAAAAAAAAAAAAAAAAAAAAAAAAAAAAAAAAAAAAAAAAAAAAAAAAAAAAAAAAAAAAAAAAAAAAAAAAAAAAAAAAAAAAAAAAAAAAAAAAGAATATTGTTTTTATGAAGATTTTAAAGTTTTTCTTTGCCTGATTGAAGGAAACAACTTATTTGCCAATAATTCTCAAAATTCATAGAATCCTATGAATGCAAAATGTTCCATAGTGCGGCAGGAAAACATGAGAGCACATAAACAAGTAAAAACAGTGCTGTAAGATGGTAGTGTCCTCAGATAACAAGCATTAAAGTAGGTATGAAAGGGGTCCGAGGAGTAAAAATTCAAGTGGCTATATGAAGTTTACAACACCCACATTCACAAATTATGTCAAGACTTTTAAGTTGAGAAACACTAAAAAGGAATTCTGAATTACGTCTATTTAGGATTGAAATGGTTTGCTGCTGTGATGTATAACATTTAAAGTAAGTTAAAAATTTTTTAAATTGCAGAATAATTCCTTTCCTCACTTAGAGTGCTCCTGATGTGTCTATGTATGAAATAATATCTCCCTGAGTAAAACGACTTTGGCTACCCTCTTCTATTTCAAAAGATTTTATCACTAGAGAGACATCTGAAATCACGGTGGACAAATAATCCCTTAATGGTTTTCCTGGCTAGCAAGTAATTCGTCAAGGCAATCCAATTGCCAAAGAGCATACACACTCAGTAAGACAGTGAGCCAACGCCTCTGTTTCTCTCTGTACTTAAAGTGTGCCTTTCACTTAGGGGAGAAATCGTGAGATTGAATTCTCTAAAAAGACACTTTAGCTCCAGGAATTAAAAATAATTTTTCTCTGATAAAATTTTTTTAATATCAAGTTTTCATTGAGATACAATTTACATGCAGTACGAGTCAACCTTTATAACTGTACAGCTTAATGGATTTTGACATACAAGTGTGTATCTACCACCAAAATTAAGACATGGGACATTTTCGTCACCCCAAAAAGTTCCCTCGTGCCCCTTGGTAGATAATCCACTACTTCACCCATGGCCCAATGGCAACCAGTGATCCATGTGTTTTCTGTTTCTAGTTTTTACTTCGCATATAAATGGAACCATGCAGCATGTGTGCTATCGTGTCTGGTTTATTTCACCTAACCACTTAGTGCAATGCTTTGCAAATTCATCCACGTTGTTGCATGTATCAGTTCATTGCTTTTTGTTGCTGAGAAGTATTCCATTCTGTGGATATACCACCATATTTTTATTGACCTGGCTGTTGATAGACTACGGACAATATGTTTTCATTTCTCTTGGTTAAGTATCTATGAGTGGAACTGTTGGGTCATATGGTAAGTATATGTTTAACTTGGTAGAAATATGCTAAATCATTCTCCAAAATAGCTGTATCATTTGCATTCCCACCAGCAATGTATTAAAGCACCAGTTGGTCTACATTGTCTCCAACAGTTAGTGATAATCAATACCTATCAATACTTCTAATTTTAGCCATCTAATAGATGTGCTGTGGTGTTTCCTGCTTTTAATTTATATTTCCCTGATAATTACTGATGTTGAATATTTTTACATGTGTTTATTGCTGTTTATATATCTTCTTTAGTGAAATGTTTGCTCAAATATTTGATTCTCTTTTTCCTGAGCTGTTGTTTGTCTTATTATTTAGGTATTCTGCATGCTAGCTCTTTATTGGTTATATGTTTTGCAAATATTATTACCAGCCTATGGCACTTCTTTTTATTTTCTTAATAGTGTCTTTTAAATAGCAGACGTTTTAAATTTCATGAAGTCCAGTTTGTCACATTTTTCACTTGTGGTTCATGCTTTTGTATCCTAAGAAATCTTTCTTTAGCCAACTCAATATTTTCTTCTACAATTGCTTCTACAATATTTTTAGTTTCTGCTCTTACATTTAGGTGTAAAATCCATTTCAAGTAACTTTTTATACCTGGTATGTGATAAGGATTGAGATTCCTTCCCCCCCATTTTAACATCTAATTGTTAGTACTACTTGTTAAAAAGATTATTTTTCCTCATTGAATTGCTTTGGCATCTTTATCAAAAATAAACTGACAAAATACGTGTGGGTCTATTTCTGAACTCATCTATATGACTATCCTTAAACAACTACCACACTGTCTTCATTACTGTAGTTGTACAGTAAGTCTTGCAAACTTTTACATTTTAAATAAATACTGATACCCTCCAAAAACCTGAGTACCCCTGAAGTAGCGGATTATACAGTGTAGGTAGAGGCTTATACTGATTTGGGAAGACTCCATTCCTTCAAAGATGGAAGAATTGCTATTCTTATATGTTGCTTGAGGTGGTCTGCTTTCCACTTCCACAGATAGGGGCTTTACTAAACACAGGGTATCCACCGATAGAGTTCAGGGAATCCACGGTTTTGTGTCTTGGAGAAAACTCACTTTTTTATGTTCACTCACCTCTCATTGAAACTCAGTGTTTCCTTCAGTTATCAGTGTGGACCGCAAACCTCAGTCGTGTTGGCGGTGCCTGAGACGTGCCC